>VZSC01009412.1:482568-575240 GCA_013398225.1 Steatornis caripensis
GGGGGGGGGGGGGGAAGTGCTAGATGTTACTGCACACTATTTAGTGTGTTTTGAAACCACACAATGCATACACGCTCTTCTATTTATATGAGGTCTTTAAAAAAAGTCCACAGCTTCAGCTAATCCAACTCCCACCATCCAAGTTTTAAGAGGATTCTTCAGGAGCTGCACAGTCTTACTGTCCTACTAATAAAGTTTAATTTTTTAGGCATCTTAGACTAAAGATGTGAAGGGTGGTAAGCAAGAGGATTTTACTTATATCCACTCTCATTGAGCTTCTCCAGCAAAAGTGTTGATAATGTGTGTAATACTGTACAGCCCTCCACTTGAGGTAACACACGAATGAACTTAAAATCTGGGTATAGCACTGCTATTGGCATGAACTCATTCCATTGCATTGCAAATGGCGTAACTGCTCATGCCACCTCATGCTTGCCATCTTACGTACCACGTCAGATTTAGTTACTGCATTAGTTACTAGCAACAAAAATCTCATGGAATATGATAGTTGCCAAGGTAACTACTCTTCCCGAGGAAAGACGAAATCTGACGATAGTCTGTGTGCACAGTTGCCCTAGGTAATTTAGGCACCCTGTAAGTTTGAGTGGATCTCAATGGTTTTGTATCCTCAAGCTAAAACATACCTGTCCGAGGGCTGCTCAGGGAAAGGCCTGCTCCGTACAGATCTGGGAATTCTGGAGTATCAACACCATGTAACCTCGGCTCCAATGGCGCTCCCTCTGCCCATCTGAGTATCACACTTTTCCAGCCTGCAGAATGGAAACAAGGATTACCTTAGAGGGGCCGATACAATTGTCTTCATAACATTTTGAGTAGCTGCACTGCAACGTAAGTTCTTCTTGACAGGATAACTTTTGAGTTATAACGCATCTGAAACTGCTAAAAATTGTACAAGATTACCCACTGTATTTTCTGAAAACAACACAGAAGATAGTCTAATATTATCTAGGTATCTGAGGAGCAGGGTTCTTCACACACTGGCAGCAACAATCCTCCGAAGGCAATGGGTAAAGCAGTGAATACAAGGGATGTAACACAGCTGGACAACCTCAAAGAATCATTCAGGGCTTCTTCCCTTCTTGTGTATGGACTTGTCACTGTGAACTACCCTGCATGCGTAACACTTCAGTTCTTCTGATGGAAAGAAATCAAATGCAGACCTTGAGTGCATATATGTTTTCACAATAGCCACAAGGGTTTATCCACTGAAATTAAGCCTTACTTGGCCTCTAAATTACATAACATAATCTGCTTGCCAGGGAGATGGCATGACTGTTGATGTAAAAATACTGGTTTTGCAAATTATACTATCTTTGGAAACCTGCTTGAAAAATCCTGGTTTTAATCAATGAGTTTCATTCTCTCAACCACTGACAATTTGGTGCAAGAGAGACTTAAGATATAACTAACACTGGCTGCTCCATACTGTACAGAGCCAGACTGAAAAATTTATGCAAGGTTTGAGAATTCATACAGAACATAAGTGTACTCCTGTGCTTCCATAACTATCCCATTGTTTGGTACTCCTAATCTCGTTCCGTTACACTCCCACATAGAAACAAGCCAACCAACACTAGTTTTCCAGTGAAACAATCCTTAATACACAAATCACATTTCATTCTAAGGCCATTATCACAATGACTCTTGCGGACTAGAATGACTGCATCCTGACAAAGCAAGTGGAATAGAAGTATCAGTTAAAAAGGCAAAATTTAAAGCAATGACATAAGGTCAAGGCAAAAAGAAAAAACAAATCCTAGTATGCCAGCAGAAAGTGAGAAAAAGTTTAAAATCGAACACATATACTGGACTTCTAAAGATTCACAAGTCATAATAGAGGCTACTCGGTGCTTCCTTGACATCTGTGAAGTTAATGAATGTTTTAAGCCAAACGATACACTCCGTGTTCTCATAAGTGAAAATGTGGCAAACATCATCACCTGGTTTGAAATTCAGCTTCACCACAGCCCTCTGGACACTGGAGAAGAGACCTCCATGACTGGAACTCCTACTGTTAATCTGTAGCAGTGCTGTGCCCGTGAACAACACTGTTATCCATGTTTTGCATAGACTGGCTAAGTTGCCAGGTGTTTTCCTTATCCAGTCCTTCTCCACCTTTTCAAGGAAACATATCCACTAGTCCAGCCTCCATCTATAGCCCTTGTGGTGCAATAAACCTAAGAAATTGGTACATCTAATAAAAGCCCTAAATCTGACTTAGAAGCATGAGCCAGAATTTCATTCTTTATAGCAGGAGAAGTTGCACAACACAGCAGACGTAATCCTAAGGAAAACTATATTGTATAAAGCTTATTGATTACTAAACCATTCGAGAATAAAAATAATCTCAACTGACAAGGTAATGCCAAATCAAGTGTCAGCCCTGAATACTTAAAATGCTTCTACAGCTTTGTTCAGAGAGTAATGCAGCATGCCTACAAAGAGCAAGTAACACAATGAGATAATCATTTATCCAAACTAAAAGTGCATGTGTATAATAAATATTAAAAGGACATGCATCGATCCATATATTAATCATATTCATAACAATAGACCAATTTTTCTCCCTCTGGGGTGTGAAGAACAAGGTTATGAATCATAACATGGACATTTAAAGATTACACTTGAATAACCTAATTGTATACAACAATGATTGGATGAAAAGAAACTTAATCAAACTCTGAACTGTTGTTAGATTTCATCCTCTTAAATACAGTTCTGTGACATGACTCTAATAAATTATTTCTGTAGAAATAATGTTGGTTTACCTTATTAATATTCTGAACGTCCTCTGCCCATTTTCTCCATGCTTCATCTCTTCATTTGAACAGAAACAAACAAAAATACAGAGAAAAACATCTGGTTTTAATGCAAGTTTTGATTCTTTTTTGTTACAAATCACATAAGTATACACTTTTTTAAAATTTACTGCCTTATTGAGGAACTAGATTTTTGCTACATGTGAGAACTGTCAGTCGATCTTTAAATATTTATCTTTGAATTCCCCTGGTTGCATGTACTTGGAAATGTTTTCATAAATACATCAATAACTGTCTTGTACAGCTCATTAAGGAAGCTTTTTATCCTTTAGTGTAATAGTTCAGTTTACAGTCGCCTGTGAATCATTTTTACAGACCTCCATTAAGCATGCCCTTCAAACTGCAATTATTTGTCAAATTTTGTATATATGGAAGCAATCATCGGGAAAACCTTGAAAGCTGAGAAGATGCATAAACATTTGGAACCAGAACTTGGCCCATCTCCAGCAGCACATTCGCCCCTCTAACACTGCCTCCACAGTGCGTGAGACGTACTTAATGGATCCCCCTACGCAAGATAGGCAGACGGTGCAAAGGGCAGGGAGGAAGCATGCAGGCTTACATTAACCAAGACCTGACACTTTGAATTTCCTCCTCAATTCTGTCATCTGTCTGTCGCTGAGGTCCCAGGACATCACTCCCTCACTTGTAGTTTTACCACTTCCCTTATGACCACGTATACTGAAGAGGGGATCTCCACCACAGTACAAAGCTGCAGTCACTCATGTTCCTTGCCCAACCAAAACGAACACCAGCAAGCTTCTGCTATAGAAAAAACTTACTTACAGGGATGTTGCCCTTCAACATAGTATGTCCAAGTTATTTTTACTTCCTAGAACTTAGCAAAATACAGACTTAGATAAATCAGTTCATAAATATCAAGTTTGTGAGCTTTTTTTTTTTTATTTTAAACGACAAAAAGTATGCACACGTGCTGAAAACTCTAAAGTGCTTCCTTCAAGAATTAGCTTCCTGAAAACCTTCACTAGCATCCTATTATTTTTCCCCAAATTTGGTTCTGTAATTGAGTTTTTGACCGATATTTTCATCTGCCAGGTCAACGTGAATTTGGTCAAACAGGTTACCTTGCAGTGAGCTGAAAAGGATACACAACAGGTTTAAAACTCCAGTCCACTGCAGTAACAGCTGTAATTGTCTACGCAAGCACTCTGTAAGAGAAACATAAACCAAACAATAGCACCCAAGGCTACACTCGATTGATCCATCTAGTCAAGACAGATGGCAATAATGTCAAAGACAAGGTAAGGAGATGAAAATGAAGAAAGAATTGCAGTAGACTTTCTTCCAAGTGGATGGTGCTCTTGCTGCCAAGGACAGTCAGCAGCAGAAGCTAGTGGCTTACCAGTGTCCACGGAGAGCTAAGCTGTAAGAACAAATTAGATTAACATGATTAATTACCTGATTTGTGTATTCTGACTCACTACTGTTAAAATCTATTAAATATTTCACTGCCAAATCTCACCTTCTGCAAGGGCTGTGGGTCACAAGAAGCTCATACGCGTTGTCTATCGTAGTTAGGCTATATGCACCTCCGAACGTCAGTCTCATGGAACAAAATGCTTTTGTAACAATACAGAATACATTTTAACATACGCAGATGTGGCTGTTGTAGCTTCTGCCACTGTTGAGCATCACATACTACATTCCTCCTAATATCAAATCAGCTTATGACTAACATTATAAGTAACAAAGAATATTCAGAATGATTTTCCACATACTACAAAATACTACTGCAATTTAATTGTACAGCATGCTGAGGTTACTGAACTAAATACGGGACACTAATCAGTTAGCTACAAGTTAAAATACTGTTAACGTTTCTAGGAGCACTAAGGAGTGACAGAAGGACTTTTGTTCAGTTACAATGCTGAAGAGAAACGGCAATAGATGTGGCGGCTGGCAATAGCTGTATTGTGCACACACCGCTGTACACTTCCTTCCTTCTCCTATTACTGACAGATTTTTTTTGTTCCTCACATGTTCGTGAAGGCAGCAATGATGGATAATAAAAAGGTAAAAGTGTAGAACAAAGGGAAAAGCTCACTCAAAAGTGAAAGAAAACCTTATCTTCCAAGGAGGTTTTTTTCCTTGATCCAGTCACATTATGCGATGTCTAAAAATAGTTAACTCCAAATGAATTAATTCTTATGAAATAGGTCATATCTGAAAGACTATTAACATGGTTTTAAACACTTTGACATCCAGTGCCCCCACAGTTTATAGTATTTAAAATACTGTCAATACCATGACAAATACATTTGTTTGTCACACTTGAACGGGTGGAGAAAGGGATTTCGTATTGTAACAAATCTCCAACTCCCCCTATCTGTGCCAGTAGCTAGGTTTTTTGTGAATACTATAAGAATTTTTCTAATTATTGTGTGCTTTGAGGTACTGCAGAGAATTGAGGCCCATTACTAACAGCCACTATCAAGAAAAGATGTTTCCATAGCATGAACAGGAGCTTTTCATCTCAGGAGGCATTAAAAGCTCTTACCTGAGTTCCAAAGTTCCAGCAGCATTTCGAAGCACCCGCAGTAATCACACAGATTCTCAAGCAGTTGCTAACAACACATGGTGGAAGTCCACCGAGCCACTGAGCAGATCTGGAAAAATACTCGAAACTCAGTATCCCAGCAAAGCATTGGGGCCAAGACCTAGTAGCAATTTTTAGCAAAGCTAAAAATACAGGTATGTGCACTTGGTGTGTGAAATGGTTTACGTCTCTTGCTCAAATGTTTTCTGCTGTGAACTTACTCTTGTAACTTGAGACTGTTCTCCGCATCATTTGCGCTTTGTTCAACTCTGGTTGGAATTTTGTCTCTAGGACAGATGTTGAGCGTCTTTGTAAGAAGTCAAATTCACGTTCAAAGCTGTCTGCAAATCTGAAGCATATATTATTTGTTAGTCTTACAGAGTTAAATAATGATCTTCTTGCTACAGAGTAGCATTTACAGAAAGTTCACAGCAAAAAGACGGAAAAACTCCTCCTGAAGAAAGCTGCACTTTCTCACCATTAATTTCATTACTTAAGAGACAGGATCACAGCAATGTTGTTCTGTTCTACAAGCCCACCTACATGCCAGGCACCCTGGGAACTGTGCCCTTGTGTGTAGAAGCCTGGTATTCACCTAGAAACAGGCTCAGAATAAACCTACAGCCTGGTTGCTTAGCTGTGAACTTCCAGCCAGCAATCGCAACGGTTAGAGCTGAAGAGAAGAGAGCACCCCCAAGATAACCACTGTCTGCAAGGCCTTGCCTAAGGAGGTCTAAGCAACACTGCTCTTCCTCAGTTGCCACCAGTAATGCCCATGGAGTAACGTAAAAGGTGACACCAGCATAAAAGCCTTGCTCAGCCATGTCTGGACCGCGTGAATCTTGGTTGTTTCACAAGGGATGTGTCACAGTAACACTACTGCTTAACAAATCTCTACTGCCTCTAATAAAGTTCCTTTTCCAGTTGATTTTTCTTTTTAACAGAGCTCTGCCCTGTGTTTTTGAAGCTCTTTTATTTGGTGGGGGGCAGGGAATGAGGAGAGTGAGGGGTGGGGGTTTTATTTGCCTTGGCTGTGTATCAAGTTGGTGGCAAGATTACTCAGACCTACGTAGAGCATGTGCTGTCACAATTATTACAGTGGCAAACTATATAACACCAAAGAAAACTCCAAAGTAAATAGGCTGTCCCCATAAACAGATGTTGCTTTCTACATCTGAAGTTATATGACTTAAACAAGAGCCACGCAGCATGCAGCTTTTCCTTGCATTGAGTTTCTGGTCACAAAAATCACAAACTCCTCCAGCTACTCAGGTGTTGCCATACCATCGCCACTTCGAGCTCCTCCAGGCCCGTACCTATTTCTGATTTTCTCTGAAGCAGGAACCAGACAATGCTCCATGCCATGACTTATGTGATGTCACTGATGCATCCTCCAAGATGCCAAATGCAGCTTGCAATGTTCTGAACACCCTCAGCTTGGTTCAACATGTCGAGCACCCTGAAGGATGGCAGCCACAGCCCCACGGCTGTAAATTTCTTCAACGTTTCAGGAGTGAAGAGTGTGTGTGTGTTCTGTACGTTCAACTATTACACGGAAGTTCAGTGACCTATACATATTATCTGAAGCAATGAGCATTTAACCCAGCAGTTATCGCCTATCAGCTAAAGGGATATGCATTCTTCTGGACTAGCTAAGAGACAAAAGGATCTCTTCTTTTGGTTTGTCTACTACACAGGATGTTCCAGAGACTTTATATACCAGAGCTGCTATGAAATAAGTTGCTGCACAGGCAAGCAAGCAGAATCGATGCACTTGTGTACAACTTCTACATTATTTTCTACAGCTATCCAAAAATTAAATGTCTTATACAGAGACTTGCTCTCTATTGCTTAATTCATCACTTCCACAGCCACAGTTCCTGGCGTAGCCGGTGACACCATATAAAGCAGCCTATCACACGCTCCCCTAAAATCAGCAGCAGGATAGTTCTGTTCTGTTTCACTAAAATCATGAATGTTAAATGATCCTTTTTATATCTTTTTCTTCAACAGCTGCACTGCATCCGAGAAACCTTTTATTCCTCACACTATGTAATATGATTAATGCACTCGCTATGCTATAAAGAACTGTAATGAAAACTACTGCTTGCAGTGGTACAAACACTTACTAGCGCCTTGCAGCTTTAAATTCAGCGGAATTTAATCATACAGTTCCACTGTACAGAAACTCATTGACTGGTGGTATGATGTAACTGGCCGTTTCAGGTAACACCAACCAAAAATATTTATTATTAGGATCTGTGAGTCCAATGTGAAACCATTATCGCAAAGTTTTCATCTTTCTCTGAAGAGTGAACAACTGACAAAAGGCTGTAAAACACTGAAAGTTAAATGGAACCTTTAAAGCAGGAATACACCGTGCAACACACGAACAAATTCAAGGCCACAGATATAATCAGATAAACACACTCTGCTTTATGTTAAATTGGACAGAAACCAAATAAAAGAAAACAAAGCAGCTATTAGATACAGCTTCATATTTCTCCAAGATTAACTGGACTTCAGGTTCTTTTGACAAGGTATTCTGCTGCAAACTTAATTTTTTTTTTTTATTTTGCCTGGAAAGTATATAACATCAGCCACACTGTGGAAATGCAAGGCTTCTATGCAACGTGCCATGGGAGAAACTTTGTATTTCATTTATCATCACCTCGTGTCTATGATTCCTTCACTTTGCAATTTCAGCGATGAATTAATGCTCACTTGAAATGCGACTGTTCTTTAAACCAGTCAAGTATCACCTCTTCTGTGGAAATCAGGCAACATGGTTTTAATGCAATGTAGATTTGGCTTCTTGACAATCTGCTGCTTTTGAATAAGCAGAAAAATAAATTAGTCATGTGCAATGCTTTGGAAGCAGAAATGCTCATTCTGAAGCTGAGAGCCATTAATAAGCATTCACAGCCTTACAAATGAATAATTGTAGGGAACCCAAACGCCAGCCTGAATTTACGGTATAAATTTAAACACATAATTTAGTCAACAAATTTACCAGAATGTAGGACACAACAAATTCAAAGAAAAATAGATATTAGAAGACACATTTTGAATTGGTGTCAAACTTCTCAGCTAGCTTTCCATATTTTCCCCATGACATGGATCAAATTAATCCTTTGTGTTTCTTTCAAAGCCAAGCTATACTCTTCACTTGAGGAATTTCAGGTTTACAGTGGTGTGACAAAAGTCTCTGCTTGCTTTGTGGGCTTGAACAAAGTTACCCTAGAAATTAATTTGCTGTGTTGCATTTTGGCATTAGAACTTTTCTGCTCAGTGTAGAAAACAAGCATTAATAATGAGATTTAATATCAATATTCTAATCCAGGCTATTTTTCACGGAATATGAATTCTTCCTACCTAATCACTCCTATTGAATTTGGAACAGCTGAATTTGTTGGTCTTTATTTACAAAACCCAGATGATCCAAAAGCAGGTGAAACAATCCACACATTCACTTACTTCAAAACGCTGTCAGTTGTAACCTAATTAAATGCTTTGTAAATCTCCTATCCATCCTCCTGCCAATACCACATCGCTCCTAGAAAACTATTTGCTACTGCTTTCTCCCATTAATTTTTCATGTGCCAAATAACGGCTCTTTTGAGACCAGCTTTTCATCTAAATAATCACGTTGTTAAAGCTTTTCCCCTAGTATTGATTTAATCTTTCCTTTCCTCCCAATTTATCTGTTTCTCCTCGCCGTGCTTCATTATGTCTTCCTAACTGTAGGAGAGAATGACAGAAGGCTGTTCTGCAACTTCAAAAGTTTCTCAATAGTCTAAAACAGTTCTGATGAGCCCAGGTTTGCTCATCTCATTCATAAAGCATTTCAAACCCTGCTCTGAGAGCAATTATTTCCTTTTGAAAGCAGCACTATCTTGCATTAACAATGAAGTCCAGCTACTAGTGGCTGAATCTCTAATGAGTAAGGTAACGAGCACTGTCTTGTAACGCCCCCCCACACACACACATTTTGGCAAGGATCTGCATTTTAATTTTTGGTAATACATCAGCGTAAACAGAAATGAATTGTATTTAAGTGTGCAAAATGAAACCTTGGTAATGAGACTTTATTTCCCGTTCTGGTATTTAAAAACTTCTTGTAGAGGTAGGAAGAGAAACCTACTAGTTTTTGTGAAAATTATGGGTAACAGGATCTATTGCACTGACTAGCCTCCATAGATTGGGAGACTGGTACGTTTGGCCCTTTTTTCAGAAAAGGTGGTATGTGTTCCACTTTACTCCACTTCAGCTTTACTTACAGATTCAAACAACAGAGTTTCCTACGGAAAAGACTTTTCTGGTATTTTCCCCGGCTTCTAGGTCACGAAGCGCAGGCTCCTCTGTTTCCTCCGGGTGATAAATTTCATTAAGGCAGGCAGCGTATTATTAACAGGATAGCACAAATGGTGGAGCTGCTGCAGGGATGCTACAAGACCTAGCAAGAGAGGGAAAGCGCTCCAAAGAACAATCCTGGTTACCAGCAACACCTTCTCTGTGTCTGAACGGCGGCAAAGGCAGTGCAATGCTGTGTCATCTCATTACTTCTGGGTTGCAAGTGGTAGGAAACAAGACCACTAAACAAACTTGCCATTTGCTAATCATACTGTGGTAAACCAAAGCCTAAATATAGCAATCACCATTAAACAGCTTGACAATGACTGTCTTAGTGACTTCAGTTACCATGGCATCTCTTTACATAATACCATTCTATTAGATCTACTGCGGAGTGGTGAATACTGGGGTTTTAAGCTTTTTACACACACGCTTCTTATGAAGAAAAAAAAAATCAAGGAGAAAACCCAGAAAATACATTATTTAACAAGACACGTTTCCTTGAGTGTCCTAGAATAAGCTTCTGAAATGTTTGCTTAGTGTTAATCCCTTTAAACTTAAATAAGGAAAGACAAATATCACCCTAAGACATTTGAGCCTAAATTTACAGCGTTACAGGGGGTTTTGGCTGTGCAAGTGAAGACACTAAAAGTGAAACTCATTGTCAAATTGCTGAATACACATCATCTTCAGATCAGTGAACTAAACTACTGGGTTGAGAAGTCAAAAACATGCAGAGTTGCCACTCACCTGAACTGACTGACAGCTAAAAAGGAAGCAAGCATTAAACCAATTCAAACACTCCAATACCTAAAATAGGTTAATCCTTAACATAATGATGAATGAATAATGAAGGCTTAGAAAAATTACATCAAAACAGACATAATTTAAAAGACAACTAAAGAATGAAAAGGTATGCTATGAGTATTTAACTGTTCTCTAAGTGGAAGACTTGCAAATCAACGAAAAAGAGCGTGACTAATTCTAATTTCAGACATTCATATTTTCAGTCGTTTTAATAGCCCATTTTCACTCCCACATCCAGATGCTGTACATTTTTAATAATTCTTTTTAATCATACATTTTTAATAATTCTCTTACACCTGTAGTAATAGCAACAAACAATCATACGAAGTCACAACCAGACCAGGAATTTAAAGTCATACGCATGCAATAGGAAAATGCCATACAGGAAATTATCTCAGCCTGTGTCTGACACAGTTTGTCTGACATTAGGATTCCATGAATTACAGCTTTTCTTCAATTAATATATTTCTGAACCTCACCTTAAATTTCCTTCATTTCACAAGGTTTCAGTGTTGTTTCCTGAAAAAAAAATTCAGATCTCCACGCAGTACCTGGGTCTGGTTAAAAGATAAATACCATGCAGAAGTTCCAAAGCATACTACAAGCAATGTTCTGTACAACCCCACGACTTAGCCATTCAATAGGCCTGTCTAGGACTCATTTACAGAGTAACTGTCATGGGTGGCTGATTGGCCAGTGGTTAAAATTGAATTTAGGCTTGTTGTAATTCAGAGCACATTCTATTTACTTCACATTAAAAGACGGATTACATTTTCCAAACTATCTTATGCCAGATGTCACAGCAGTAACAAGGCCAGATTAAATGCTGACTAGGGGCTCTGGTTTAAGAAATAAGTGTTTGACAGAACATCCCACCTAAAATTTGAGTGTTTGTATTGCTTAGCAGTTGTTACAACCCTCAATCATTTTTACAGGTGTAGTTGTTCAGGTTCTTTTGCTTTGGTTTTTTTTTTTGCTTACCTGCAAACCTTTAGGAACAAGAAAACAAAAGCACTGGCCCCTGTGTGGCCAAGTACATAACTGTATATTCACAAAACAGAAAATGAGTGGCTACACCATAGCGAGTCATTAGTTGCCAAGACGATGAGAAAACAAACCAGACTCCTGCTTGGGAGGCTACCGTTGTCAGAAACTCCACGTAACCTGGTGGTAGTCTGTTGGACATCTGAATGTGGTACAGTCCTCTGTCATTTGGCTGCAGTTAAGCAAAGCTGGTCCTCCCCTTGACGCACTACCTCATCCAGTCACACGGAAGGTATCCTCTAAAGCTCCCAAACACTGGTAATCAAGGGCTGCTGCAAGATGCCTACAGCTGGACACCAGTTAGTTATTTACATAGAGCTCAGATATCCCCACAGAGAAACGGTGAACGAGGCAAGACATCCTGAGACGGTCCCGTGCTCGTTCCTGACAATGTATAGCTCGAAGCCCTGCTGCTGAAATGAAAAGACCTTGCACAAGTGTTCCACCTGCAGCTTCCATTACTCTGGTTTGCAAAATTCAACTACACAGCAGCTGTGTTTTCTACTATATCCATAGAGTGCTTTTCTTTCCCCTCCCCTTTTCTTCACTTTTTCTCCAAAAAAGAAAGCTGAAGCCACAAAGGCGAGAAAGGCCTCATGACACTCACTCCATCCTCTACTGCAGTCCCCTGAGCGCCCTGCGTTGGAGCACTGACGAGTGGGCAGGTCTCAGGGGTACGCACGCGCATGTATGCAAACAAGCCCATACAGTGATGATGCAAACTCAGCTCAGTCCTGGGCTACAACTGAGCCGACTGTTCAAACCGTGGTTTTGTCCAAACAAAGTTCAGCTTGCTGGGGTTTCTTACGCATTCCAACTTGCACACTGACAACAGAGCAGACGTGCCTTTTCGGGCTTGAATGTCCCGCGTATTTTAGGAAGTATGGCTGCAATAAAAACCTCTTCTATGTTCTCTTACAACAACGCAGACGTCTGCATGTGAACAACTGCTCAACAGTGGCTTAGCTGAAAACCCCAATAGTCAGAGTTCTTTCCACTACCTTTGCTTTATGTTATTTAACAGTAGCAAAAGACTATTTGATATTTTAAGCCAAGAAGAATGGAGTCTGGGTAGGCATTTTACCACAGAATCAAACATTAACCAGACATAATCGTATGGCTTTAGAACATCAAAACCTCTTTGCATCAGCTACCCCAGCAGCAAACAACATGTAGCTGTAATCCATGCCTTACACCTCAAATCTAAACTGTCAAGGTTAATCTGTTGCCAGCCTCTCGCATTGGACGTGTTCTAGCTGAAATACATCCTGAACGTATATGAAACATTCTGCAGAAATCCAAACCGCATATGTTGCTGGATCTGATTTTGCGCTCATGTCTTTAAAGCCGTCTTGTACAAAATGACAAACACTGTAAAATGTACTTAGCAATGCTGCAATGCAATGAGCAGGAGGAAATTAGAGCAAGTCACCTGCTTCATTCTAGCAATTTTTCTCCAAAAACATAGTTGAACATTTACAAAAAATAATAAAAGAAAATAAATAAAATACAACCAGCCTAGAACATGTACAACAAAGTTTTTTGCTTTTAGAACATCCTTGATTACAAAACAAATGTACAGATTTGAGAAAAGCACAGTTTATGTCTTAATAATAATCAAATGTTAGGTATTGGAATGAGAGGTTCAAGGATGCTAACCACGCTAGAGGAACAGAAATGTTGTTTATAATATTACACATATACTAAGATTGGTGATTTCTGGGTGGTTTTGTAAACTTTTCATAACACAATTTAACAAACTGCCAGTAGAAAAGCTGAGTAGTCCTTTGCCAGAACAGGTCTTAAGCAAATGCTGTTTTCTCCTAATTGCACAAAACCACATTTTTGCATAGCAAATCTGAACGAATGTTCATAGATAACTATTTTTTTAAAGCAACTAATAAATTTCCCACCAATTGTGGGACTAGATTGCAAGATTGGACAGGATTATAGCTGACTGTTACAACATTACATCTCCTTTCCATGTTGCCAGCAAAACATCAACCATTGGTCCTACGGAGTTAGCCTTTACTTATGTAAGAGATTTAAAAAAAAAAAAAAACAAACAAAAAACCCCCAACACTACAGCACAATAAACCTCATTGATTTCGCAAGATGTGACTGCCAAGAAAAATGGCTTTCATCACACTTCATAATAAATTTATCTAAAAAGTCATTTGTTTAAAGTATTGCCTCAGAAAGCTCCCTTGAGACATGCCATTTTGAAGGCACTCTTTTCATTATTCAAATATAATGAAGTGATTCTGCATGGTTATGCTGGACTATAAATCACCGCTGTAAAAAAAAGGCATGTTCAGCATGTTAACAGACCAAAGATCAGATTTTGAAGAGTATTTTATTATTGCACATGCACTTTCTCTCTTGCACATACATACCAGATAGCAGCTCATACTACTTTCCTAAATTGCATCATTATTAAATTTGGGAGCTGACAGGGGAGAGAGAGTTTAAACAGAAACTCATATTTTGGAGTTCGTGTCCAGTGCCTTTGCAAACATACTGTTTAAGACCTCCCTGCAGTCTCACACATCCACTCTGAAACACTGGAGAAAGTCAGCCAAAGCAGAATACTAGCAGCAGTATTTATTGCAACCAACTTCTGGTTAACAAAGAATTAAACACACATTAGAGGCTGCACCTAATTAGCACCTTAAGAAGAAACTGGAGAAAAATCAGCTAATAGAAAAGAATCACTTTCTGGAAAAAAGTTAAAGGAGTCTAAAAGGACTTTTCTTCCCAAAGCTGCTGGGATTTTTGTTTTCATTCAATTTATACCCAGTCTTATAACTGAGTAAATGTCAAAAACTTTTCAAGGTTGCAAACTAAAACCCAATGGCAATCTGTTTCACACAGTGGATTATCCAGAATGAAAATCAGTCTAAATTTAGGGGATAATTTTTTAAATGTAGTCCTGGCCATGCCTCACAGAAGCTTAGAGTTTTCAGTTCTTAGCAGAAACACTTAACCGAAAATGTGCAGAATCCCCTTTGTCAGCACCACACAGACCATAAGAACATCAAATTACTTTGGACTGGTGAGAAACTAATTAAAATTATAACCTTCTACTATCAATGTAAGACAGCACTGATTTAACTTCTAGACATAGAGGGAATGACCCTTCATGTTTGCATATGGCCTGCTGCATGGTTTGCTTGCTTTTTCCTATGAATTTGTTCCTGAAAAATGGTGCGGATTACGGAACAGTCTGGTCCAGCCCCTGCCAATCTCATGTAAGTTCAATGCTGCAGTTTTACCTTGGAGCCTATGGCCTTATCTGCGTAACAGCATTTTTATGGAGATCATAGTAAGATTTAAAGTTGTACAAACAGAATCAGTGGAGCACAACCGAATTACAGTAAATATGATAACTTGAGTAAGGCACTGATGCTGTGTACTTGACTTCATGAAAAAGTTAAGATCTGTAAGAGCAGGTAACAAGAAGGTTTGAAAGACTGCATTCTAGTCAATAATGGGTTTCTTTTTTTAATTATGCAGTTTTGCCTTGTATTTTTATTGCTTTCCGTCACTGTATCATATATTCATTCGGATCTTTAAAAACTGAGCCAGAAGTTAAAAAGAATATTACCACCACAGAAAGATACCTAAGCTACAATTAATATAATGTAAGACAAAGTATTTCAAGACTTCATAAATCATTTCAACATTAAGGATGCAAATCGGGAACGTATGCCAAGTGAGTAATCATGGTGAAACGCCATTTAACCTAGCTGACAGAAAAACCTGAAAGATGAGTGACGTTTATAGCGGAAATCACGGAAGGTCAGTGCACTTAACTTTTACCAGATTTGCTAAAAATGAGTGATCTGAAGGGTGAAAAACAGAAATCTCAAGATCAGGAGATCTACATAAATCTTAACAGCAACTGCAGCACTGCGTATAGTTAACAGTTCAAATTACAAGCAGCTGAAAAGCTAAATAAAGCAGGCAATATGAAAGCTGAGTCAAGAATGAATTTGGTGCTCCCTGTTGTATGAGAAACTGCCAAACCCAATAAATTTTGCAAAACTCAACAGAATATGTCCCCCATCTCATACCACTGGCCTCAACAGAGCTAAACCCTTGATTTGTCCAAACAAACTCAGTTAGCCGATAAGGAAACTGCCAAATTCTGTTTACTATTTTCAGGGGCTGCACGGGTGTCAGTGAGAAAAGCTACTAACTTATTCCCCATATTCCCACACAGGGGATAAGCAATACTTTTCCAGCAAAACCTTGCAGGTTTTCCGTACAATACTGAAAAATATTGATGTTATGCAAATAAGTCTGAACAAAAGAAAAAACCAGACACAAAACCAGATTCCTATTTTAAACGTACAGAACTAACAAAAAATACCAGCGTCACTGAAGAAGGGAGATAGATAGGGCTGGGCATACTAGGAGATATTTTTGTCTCAGAAGACTACTGACTGTATCTGTTACATTATCTTACTAGCATCTCCCAATCGTTCCTCAAAATTTTCAACCCTTAGAGGTTTCAGTCTCCACAGAATCTCCAAATCATATCTATATAGGAAAGAAAAAGACATGCTCAAAAGTCTGGGAGTTGGGGAAAAGCAAGGAGAGAAACAACTCAAACCAATCTCGATGCTTTGTTTCATATCTGGTTTAACCCGTATTCAGATAGAATCTTTCCAATTTCCTACTGTTTCTTAGAAAAACAGTTTAGATTGAAATATTTTGGGGAAAGGACTTGTGACTTGAAAAAAACACTTTAGGAAAGTACAGAGGTTTGTTTTCTTTTCATACTCAAGAGAGGATTTCTGCTTGAAAACAAAGGGACAGTAGCTTCCTGTCTCTCAGGATTATGCATTCTAAGTTACAGCCCTAGCAACGTGCATCTCCAGTGCCACTTCAGTGGACTTTAGGCATCTGAGCCCTCAAAGGCATTTCAGGACAACCCTTCAAGTTCATCTAAATGGCTGCAACTAGGCCAGGAAAGAACGCTTCCCAGAAAGTCTGAAGGTCTGGGTATGCCTAGGCAGGCTCACTGTCCCGATACTCATCTCTAAGTACCATCTGTTATGGGACTTGGGATGATGATGCCCAATGTTTGCCAGTAATCATGGTAATGATGGTGCATGATGGTAGGCACGTTTTGCCCAAGAAGTCATCTCATTTCCCATCCCTCCTGAGCTGAAGAGGTGAGGACACACACACGTACCAGAGGACAGAGGTCTAACCTATTTGCTCATACTTGAGCTATTCCAGATCAAGGTTTCTCCATTCCCTGTGGAAGCAGGACGACGCTGCCATCAGGCACTTGTTGCACACTGCGTTCAGCCTGACTTCAGATGTTATTACTCATTTATAGTACAGCACATGGGATCACAATCAAACCCTTCATACAGATAAGAAATATTGGTACTCCGTTCTGTCACAAAGTTGGTTTCAAATTTAGCTAATGCCATCTATCTATTCATATGCACCACTCCACTCTGTTCAGTTTTACCCTTGCACTTAACATCCCCACCTGTATCAAACTGCATATGATAATTTAAACCTTAGATTTTATTTGCAAAATCTGCCTCAGCTTGTAAGGTGTTGTGAGAACAATTATGAAAGAGAAGCAAGCGTGAAGGACGATGGGGCACACACATAGCCGCTGCAAAAGCTGACTGAAACATATTAATTTAGGCAAGCTTCTTATTCTTGCAGCGATCAGTCAAATTCCTTCATGCTCTAAAACACTAGTCATTAACCACATCGACTACATACTAAAACAAGCGAAGATTGTTATCTAATGGAAATCACCAAGTGGGGCTTTCAAGAGCTTTATGTTTTACAGCAGTGAAATTCCACAAGTTTCAGAAGAGATTTTTATGGCTATTAGAAATTAGCCACTAAATTACTACCTAATAAGATTTTACTTGCATAAAAACATACATCGAAAAAGCAGAGTGTAAGTATTTTTTCTGGATATTTGAACTCTTATTGTCCATGAACTAAGAGAAGCTTTCCTCAAAATCCAGAATGACAAACTGCACTTCCATGCTTATGGCATTATATAGTGCAGAATGGCCAAAAATTTCTTCAGCACAGCCCCGAAAGAAAATAACAACATTTTCAGGACTTTATAATGAAGCCAAATTACAAAGTGTTTCAAGCCGCGGTCTACTGTTAAATTAAAGTCGGAAGAAAAAAATAAATTATATTAGGCTCCCAAGTTTACAAACATCGGTTTTCAATAGAAAAAACCCACATCTGACACTGTGAACAACAGAAGACAAAATTATACGGCACGGGCTCGGAGCGAGATGGAAATTATTACATGTCAGGCTTTTCAACATGAAAATTGTTGGTCATTTCAAACTTTTTGGTTTTTCTAGAAAGATTTTCATAAAATCTATGGAAATAGCACAGGCAACACAAAAGACAAGTCAAGGTTTCTGTTTCCAAGTACAAAAGATCAGACTATTTTAGGTGTAACTCAAGTTAAGGAGAAGATATAAAGAGCATCACAAAGAGCCAAAAAGCCATAAAACTGCAGATCCCGAGTCCTTTGCTAGCTCATTTGCTTGGCTTTTTTTTCTTTCACATTCTCCTTCAAAAGAAAACCGCCGTTAACAATTTGTTTCAGCCAGCAGAACAGGCAGAGGTAAAAGTCAGATCTGGATCCTGATTCAACTTTTGGATTCAAACATTTGTTTGAAGACTAATTCAAACTTGCAGCAAGATACAACACTAACAGATCAACCTTATTCTGACATCTTTTATTCAAATTCAGTGGTTTTTACTGTGCTCACTTTCCCAGAAAAGATTTTACCAAATAATCAGATTTGTATTAAACTGGGACTAATACGTGTATGTGGTCAATCCATCTTTATTAACAAAACATACATCATATGGGTCAGGGACTGGTTGGGCTAAAAAAGCAAAGAAAAAGAAGTTTCATCATCAAGGATTTCTCCTACCACCACCCTCTCCCTTTTCACCAAATATCTGTCAGCAATTTCACTTCTCCTAGCCCTTCTGCTAGGTATGGAAATTGCTGCCACAACTAAGCAAAGTTTCATCCCACACCTTCATTCCTGAATTGTAGCATGACAATTACTAAATCGCGATTTATCCCCAGTTTCCAATGGGATTGAAGCTACAATTCCAGTGTGGTTACACATACACTGAATTTGAAAAGATTTAAATAATTTGGATCAGCGTGACTTTAAAATACACACTGAAATGAAGATAATTAAACCTCTGTCAGGCTTGCCAGGTTAGAAAAGCTAACAAAAGTAACCTGTGCAAGGTGCATCAAAGCAAGCTGTAAAGAGGCATTAAGAGAATGAGCCAAGGGGGAGGAGAAGAAAACAGAGCGCTTGCAGGGGCTCCCAAAACACTTCCTCTGTCTCTCGTTCTATCAACGCTTTTAATCACTCTACCCTCTAGCCACTGCATGCCAGAAGACAGACTCTCCAACTCAAAAGCTGCCTCTCGGGTTCAAACACTTTTCCTGTTTGCAAGTTTGAGTGTGTTAGCAAGATTGAGGGGATCCTTTTTCAGAGTTTAGTCATATAAAATAGAAGTCTCTGCAGAAGATGAAGGTTTTAATTGCAAGAAAGAATTTTGACGTTTTTCTTAAGAAGGGGTAATTATTCATTCAAACACCACAGCTTTATGCAGATCTCTGAACTGTGGTATTTTAATAAACGAAATGGCTTCCCATGTACTCCTCCATATAAAACTTTAAACCCTTCATAGTTCTCTTTTCTTGCTGAAGTTCTTTGCTATCAGCAGAGTGAACAGAGTACGAAAAGTAGCCAAAGTACTGAATAGTATCTTAATACTAATAGAAAGTGATACGCATACTAATGCATAAAATAGATCTCACCTTTCACTTTTAAATCCTTTAGCTGAGATGCTCTGTAAGGTAGTCACACTTTAAAAGTATATATAATTTAACAGAAAGACAGTTCAGGTTAAAAAGATGAGGAAAATTGCAGGAGTTTAGTACAAATAATGTTGAAACCGAGACACACCGGTCTTTCCTGTAACTTCTTTTCCTGTTCTTATAACATTCAACGGCAGCATTGCTGATAAAAGAACATGCTTTCAACTCCACCGAAGAAAAAAAATACAGGAGCATACTAAGGAAAAATTAGAAATAAAAATTAAGTTTTATGCTAAGAGATCACTTACAAAACTTTTGATGGACCAAATAAAGATGCAAAAACATCTGTTATTTTACTATGGGCTAATTGTGTCCCATCTGCAGTAAGTAACCTGCATGGCAGTCAATACAGAAGCGACCTACAGCTTTTATCTTGCCAAGTCTATAACCAACATGTATCAGGCTTTAACAATATTTAGACATGAAACTTCCATTACTGGAATGCCCAGGAAAAGCAGCGCCAGCGTTCCTCCGAGACAGTGCAAACTGGTGTCTCATTTGGCCCTTGCTGGCCACTGCACTGCAGAAGGTACTTTTCAGACAAAACACAACATTCTTGGTTAAGAGCACCTTGTTTCTAAATCATTAAATAAGACAGTTAATTTCCTGGCCGTATTCCAGGGTAAATATTTGTATTTGGCCTTCCTAAATTTCACCTAGGAGTTTGATTCATTGTGACAGTCCTGTCTTTGGCCAGCCTCAGTTTCTCCCTTGCGCTCTCTGCACATCGGACTGCATTTCACTACAGGAGTAGCTACTTTTCAGTGACAGGTGATTCAAGATCTAAGGCATGCCTCAGAGTTTATAAAGCATTTTGTCATCTTGACAAAAGAGATTAAAGATACTGAAAAAAGCATTCTGTAGTCTTCACGTTCATCAGAACATTCTTAAAATACTGAAAGGATATTACAAAGGTTGGAACGTACTCAGCTTGTTTTATAGTTACACCCATATCCATGAAAAATCCTAGGTGTTTATTGCCGGTTTTATTGCATCCTTCCCTTAGCCACTTCGTACATTTTTCAAAATTCCAGAGACTATAGCTTTGCCGCTCACTATTTACAATCATTAAAACACAGAATGTGTTTTTGAGTTTGCAGTTGAAAGACCAAAAAAGAAAAATTGCCTCTTTCATATTTTACAAGTCATTTGCACAAAAGAGATCAGCAGTTAAACACCGAAAAATGTAAAACCATTGCAAAACAAATAGCTCTTGCAAGGTATCTTGGGGCTTTTGTGCACAAGTATAACAAATACGAAACATGAATTGCTACAGCCCAAAACGCATGGGTGAGATCTACTAATAGATGTGGTACAGTTCAGCAACAAAGCTCTGCCATCGTAACTCCCCATGTTTGCCTTCTTACTCAAGTATGTCTCCTTTAGTCAAGATGTACACCACCAAGATGTACACCCTGTTCCTTTTACACCAGAAGCAGCATACACATAAGGATGTATGCTGCCATGAATCACATGAAGTGGTATTTCGACCAGAAATCCTAGCTGTACTGAAAGGAGAGTAGGTGCTTCTGCCAAAGTTTTGTTCTTTGCAAGCCAATTTTTTTCAACTACAAAAGTTTTCGTAGAAGGGTCTTGAAATTGTGTTGACTTCAGATGAATATTTCCTCCTATTCAAATAATAAATTACAGATTTCTGTTAGTTCAACCTGACTAGCACCCATTAAACTGAGAATTAATCTAATTGATACTTCCTTTGATTCTAAAAACATCATCAAGAGTTTTTCAAATTTCTGCAGACATATCTTAAGAAGGGATTGAACAACTTTCAGTCTACAGATCGATTAGCAGTGGTTTGGGGGGATTAATTTCTGCTCACAGCATAACTGGGACACAGTATTTCTAGCGCTTAAAGAGTTCGGCAAAGCGTTGCAGAATCTGCGAAACACAGTATTAGAGCAGAAAAAGTAAAATGAGATGCAAGAAAACTTGCTCTTCACCAGTTTCACTTACACTGTAACACAGGAGCGTACACAAACTAGGGCAATGAAAGAACCCACCTCCGCATCCTACACAGAGTGCCAGAGAACTTCCTCAGTCACCTGCCTACTTGTTCCTCCCTGTTTCACAGCATCTTCTGTAGTTTAAAAAAAAGATCTAGAGTCTTACATGGTAAGAACATCAGCAGTAAGGTGTTAAATTGATTTTATGAAACATAAAATATGAGGAACGTACAGCAATTTAAGCATTTAAGTGGCTAGAGGTGCAGAGAGAATGTCTACTGAATACTTCTTTATCGTCTCAGGAAAGCAGACGACTTCCACATCCTGCCTTTTGGGAGAACAGCAGGAGATTTCAGCATGCCTTTCGCTTAGTTTTCAATGTACCTGTCATACAGCAAACACCACTGTACGGAATACACAAGCTTTTACCCTTAGGTATTGAATAAGGGCTAGACAGGAAACCTCAACCACATTTTAAACAATAAACTACTCCATTACTTCCTCTTGGAGACTTACCAAACGTTTAGTAGAAGTTTCCTATTTTCCTATTAAGTTACCTCTATTTTTTCTTTTTGTAACAGAAAGCCACTTCCAGTCACCCAGCATAACTGAGTTTACGATCCCTTAAATCAGAGATATTTTTTTTCCGCACCTCTGTATTAGGGCTCATATGAAAACATGCATATAAGCAAGCGGTAGTTCTTTATTACAGCATCTCACCAGTTGCAACTGGAAAAAACTTCAATAACAATTTTGCAGCAACTCCCAATGCTTCCTTTTTACCTTTCCTAAACCAAAAAAATAACAGCTGCTGCAAATTTAAAAAAAATTAAAGAAACAGTAGTATAGCATCAGCCCATGCAGCTCGATAGAAGGGTGTTTATTGCAATATTTTCTCAGTTATCTATCCAAAGTTCTACTGTTTCTGAGATGAAGAAATATAGCAAAGGGTTCTTACACATGCTTAAATAGAAACCTCGAGTAAAAAAGTTAATTTTTTTTTTTCTTCTTATCAGACAGAAGGTAACGCAGCTGCCGACCACAGGATACAAAGCCAAACCGGTTGCAACCCTTGCTAGCAGTGAAATACTTCNTAAACCAAAAAAATAACAGCTGCTGCAAATATTTAAAAAAATTAAAGAAACAGTAGTATAGTATCAGCCCATGCAGCTCGATAGAAGGGTGTTTATTGCAATATTTTCTCAGTTATCTATCCAAAGTTCTACTGTTTCTGAGATGAAGAAATATAGCAAAGGGTTCTTACACATGCTTAAATAGAAACCTCGAGTAAAAAAGTTAATTTTTTTTTTTTCATTCTTATCAGACAGAAGGTAACGCAGCTGCCGACCACAGGATACAAAGCCAAACCGGTTGCAACCCTTGCTAGCAGTGAAATACTTCCCACGTGATAGATAATTGATTTTGAAGCAAAGATACACACAAGTCATCCACATTAAAAATGAAAAAGCCATTTCTTATCTATATAAAATATCCCTCGGTTCTGTAGCAGATGGAATGCAACCTAAGTTTATTAACAAAAGAATAGCCCCCCCGAGACATGAACTCACAGAACTGATTGCTGAGTACTGTCAAAAATATTATGAGATACAATCCAGACACTAAATCTCCACCGTTAAGAGATCTTATTTAATTATTTTCTTGAATGGGGCATTTCTTGACATGGCGGGCAAGGGAATTCACTGCTGTCAAGAAGGCAACATAATTAATTGTGAGGTAAGTAACATGCCCTTTCCATTATGCGTTCATCATTGTGCACTTGAGATGCTGTATTACAACCTACTTGTGTTTCTCCTTTGGTTTCTCAACTGTTCTTCAGCTTTCTCTCCTCTCTTCCCTTTCTTTGGAAGGTGAAAGCTACGGAGATGATCACATCATATAAAATTGCTCCTACACTAGCCTCAGCTGATCAAAAAACCCAGAGCCTTTTAGGCCAAAGAGGTTATTTGTTACATCAATTTTCCAGACAATTTCACTATCATCTGTAGCATTAGCACAAGCAGGTTGGTCTGCAGTGACGATCAGAGAGACAGCCCTATAAAGCTGCACAAATTTGATTACTATGGCTAAGGCACAAACGTTACATCACATCATCTTTGGTCTTGGTACACTTATTTTAAGCTCAGCCTTCAGCCTCACCGGATCTGTCCATCAAAACTAACAGGTTGCAGATTGGATCAACTGATAAGAGGCCAGAGTGCAAGATGCAGAGTAATAGCTCTCCCACATCAAGGTTATAGCTTTTGACTTTCACTGCACAGCAGGTCAAATCTATTATTCACGTGTGAGCTGGAAGAATCATTGAACAGACTTCATCGTAAGAAACATAAGAGAGTACACTGAATAACTAAAGAGGTCCTCTTATTTCCTGATGTACGGTTACTGTGGTAGCAGACACATTTCTCAGTAAGTTTGTGTCACCCATAAATTACTCAGATAATGGAAAATTCTGAGTGAAAAAAGCTCTTTAACAAAATTCTGAGTCTTCTAGACTTGCAGAGATTTTCAGAAGAGGAAAATGAAGTGTTGTCTTCTATATTGTATGTAACTGTATTTTTATGATAGGTAGATAGGGACCACAGAATAAAACCGCGCCTGAAAACAATAATGACAAGCGAAGAAACTGCGCTTGCTTCGCAGGCAAGAGCGCTGTAGCTGTAATACAATCAAGAAGGCAAGCCCAAACTTTGGAAAACAGAAGCAGATTGCGGACAACAGAAGATGACACTTCTCATCAAATTCTGATGTCCAGCAGCTACTTAGGACAATAAAAAGCCTTAGCCAAACTCATCCCTGGTGTAACTCTTCTGACCACAATACACAGGAGCAAATTTGGCACCGGATTTTCAGCTTTTTTCTAATTACAACGCTTTGTACCAGCAGTGGGAAGAACGTACACAGACATTAGAGCAAATTACATAAGCTCAGCTTCTCTCCTCAATACAGCCTGTCAGTATTTGTGATCTCTGCAATGCAACAGTGTTATGCTTAGCTGTTTCGCCAAACACTTTAAATCAGTGTCAGAGTATAACGTGACCAGCAAGCATGGTTCTCGCTATTTTGCTAATGCAGTATCTTCAGCACCAAAGCACAAAATCACGAACGAGAAAGCCAATGCAAAGCATCCCTCAGAAGACCAATTTAATGTTAAAGGCATGCACGTAGACTTACTGAGCAGCAGTTTGAATAGTCACAAGTTAAAAAGCTTGGTTTTCACCGACAACACTCAAGGAAACCATCAAAGCCTCTAAGAGCCTTGCCTTCAGCTCTGCCCTGGGCAGCAACTTGCAATTCATACCACAGAGCTATTGCTAGCAACAGGTTAACAGTGCCTCATCACTAAAACTGTGACAATGGAGGTGAGAGAAATTTAGAGTTAGTGAGTTTCATAAACAAAAAGAAGCCCACAGTATCTAATAGCTGGGAGTCAAAAAGTAGGAGTATTTTAAAAAAAAAAAAGAAAAATTCAATAATCTTCTAACATTCTATGCTTGTTATTAGCGGTGGTATTTATGATACAGGGATTTTTTTTTTCCATCCAACGAGTTATACTCTTTTTAATGAGCTAAGTGTATGAATTGTCATTTGTCACACTGCTTTCAGGTAGAGAAATTATGATAATGCATAAATTAAAAATGATGACTCACTGTATGAGCAAACGACAGAACAGTATACTTCGGCAGCCTTTTCAGAACATGTATTTTAATCAGTAGCCAGGGAAACTAAAAAAAAAGCAAACTCATGATAAAGAGTCTTGTGTTTAAGCACTAGACATTTTCAAATTTTCCCAAGAGAGAAAACTCAATCTGAAAGTTCCCTGAACGTTGTAGGCATGAATTAATCACCTGCTGGCTGGCTTATTGTGTCACAGCATTTTCTGATTTCCTTCTCTACATCAGTTGTAATAAACAGCTATTACCATAAGCAAAGTGATGTTTGTAAAGCTTTAGCATTGCAAACGATCAGCTTCTAAGACAAAAGATGTCTATATGGGAGAGGCAGCATGGTTAAGTAAACTGCACAGTAGGCTGGAAATATTATTTGTAACCACCACACAGTTTTGAAGACTTAGCGTTACACCCAATAAAATGTTCTAATAAATATGGAACGCTGCAGAAAATCTGTCTGAGCAAATCAACAGCTCTGCTCCTGAACATGTTATGACTGTATTGCCCTGATAAGAATCACAATTTTCACAGCAATTTCTATTCTCTTTTCTGTTCTGTAGCCTTTCTCCTGTCCCCCAATGAAGTCCCACTGCAACTCCCTACAGTATAACACAAATGCCCTGATATTTTGTGCCCGAGACAGGCAAGCATAACTCAGCAATGGGACACAACATCCAGCTAGAAGTGATCCCAGGCACGGTACAAAGAGCATTCCTAATATCTTTCCTTCATATCTCATTCATATTGACCTTCAGGTCTTGCACTTCTTTTGGAATGGAGATGTTTTAAAATAATGGGCAAAGAGAAAAAGCAGCAGGCTATCTTGAGACACGGCACGCATTTTCACTGAATGCCCACTTAAAGAACACATAGTAGCAATAATCTCTGGCTTTTCTAGAGACCACATAAAATTGAAAACTCTATGCGCAGTTTAACTTTGCATAAATAGTTCTTGTGCCTGAAGCAAGGCTTAGGATGCTGCCACATCTCTGTGGAGCTATTAAATGGCATCTGCAGCAACGCCTATTACCCATCTAACTCCACTGATTG
This sequence comes from Steatornis caripensis, assembly GCA_013398225.1. Classification (NCBI taxonomy): domain Eukaryota; kingdom Metazoa; phylum Chordata; class Aves; order Caprimulgiformes; family Steatornithidae; genus Steatornis; species Steatornis caripensis. The sequence continues at coordinate 508,794 of VZSC01009412.1, forward strand.
AATCAGTTGGCCAGTTTATAAATGCCCCTTCAACTTTACAATTAATAAAGTCGGTAAGACTACTTAACAGTCTTTAAGTCCTTGTACATGTCTCTTCTCGGTGCCTATCCATCCTTAAAAACTGCCCTCTGATAGACTCAAATTGGAAAGACTTGTGTTCCTTTTACTTTACATGCTTCAAAGAACAGTGGAGCTGTTTATAGACATTAAGACTGAGCAACAATAAATAATAAGAAAACACCTTAGGAACTGCAGCTGTTACACAGTTAAGCATTTTGAAAAACATTACCTGAGATCACTGTTAGGCTCTGCTTCAGGGGCATTTTAGGAGAGTTTACAGAAAACTTTAGCATGAGCTGCTTGTAGGAGTCTCTCCAGCTAGAGGTGCAGGTGCAGCCTTTCCTGCCCTAGGCTGTAGCCTCATAAACGTATTCTGGCAAACATCTGGAGAGATGCACTGTGATACTACATACAGGCTCGTACTTAAGTACATGTACTAATTTCAAGTAGATCACATCCAAATGAGCTGAGCTGCCGCCACTAGTGTGAGTTCACCAGTTCTGAGGATGAAGTTTAGACTGTCAGTAAAGATCTTCGTTTTAAAAGGAATACAAATAATTAGCACTTTATCGCACTAAAGGTCACATCCGAAATTTGCAATAAACACTTGAAATTTTCAGCCCAAAGCCAGGAATAATTGAAATAAAGGTTGCTTACACCTTCTTGCAAACCTAGGAATGTAAAGGGCTCCTTAAACCCTGTCCCAACCTCCTCCTTCTGCACCAGCAGGACAAAATTTAGTTCCAAAATTGCAGCATTACTCCACAAGCTAAATATTGGGGACTGTGGAGGAAATAAAGAAAATCAGCATCTTCTCCTCCCTTTTAAGACCTATATTTATTCATTGTCATAAGTATCTGTGAACTGGAAGCGGGTGGAATAATGACATGAGTTGCCAAAGAAAGTGGGTCAGTACCATGGATAGAAAACGCCAGACATACCATAACCTAAGTCTCCATTTGCTTTGTAATTCAAGCAGTCTGAACTACAAACAAATAAATCTAGTTTTAAAAGGAGAAAACTATCCATGAAAAAAGTAACTCTGGAGTGTTCAGAGAAGACAGATTTATCACACAAACTGTATTTAACTGATTAGTCCTTCACATTGCAGGAAACCCTTCCTTGCTGGCTCAACGTTTCAAGGTAATAGTCTTGTCTCCCTTTACAACATAAATTACACCAGAAGAGTCACTTAAACCGATTAAGATTTTGCTTCTTATTGCACTTGATGCGACTCTCTCAGCCTTGCCATATATTCTGCTCCCACTGTGGAACAGCAGCAGCTAAGCGCACTGCAGAAACAGGCCAGCAAGCACAGAAAGTGAAGCACCATGTCCTGAACAAGCATCCTCATCACAAGCTGAAAGTAAACCTAGAGACACAAAAGTCTTAGGTGAACAAGCAAGCTTCAAGCTATGAATAAAGCAACTCCTCCAACACCTCCCATGATCAGAGAACAAAGAATTTGCACACAGTTCCCTTGTCTGGGCATGGCAGTTGCTATGGTTTTGGAGGTCGGTACGTTTGGTTCAGCTGGGCTTGACATAGTAATCCGTGAAGATCTGCCACGGCATGGCTCACACGACAGTATTATTGAGGCATGAGAAGTCTCACACTGGGTGCCTCAAAACATTTACCAAGTTCATTATTTCCTGAATTTTGTTATTCAAACCATTCCTTATTAGCTGCAAAAAGCATATGGGTCCCTGCTATAATGAAGCTATTCAATATTTTTAGCTGTTTAATTTTGGATCAGCATCTCATCTGGAGCAATCACCCCTCACATTTCACTTTAATTGGGCTACCTGGAGCAGAAGGGTTGAGAAAGTCACACACGTTCCATTTCCAAGCAGTATGTTCAACTGGCTTATGAAAGGTTAAAATCGCGAATAAGAAAATAGCTTTATTCCCCCAGGAGTAATGTCATTTGATCAGTTTAAACACAGATGTTTTAAACTCCACATCTAATAAAGAGTGTACCAAGACTCCAGAGATCTGCACAAACAGGGAAATTCCTTCCCTTCAAAGTACATTCTCATTATAATGTCTTCTACAATGCAAATATCTGACAAAGAAATTATAAAAGCCAAAACAGTGGGTGGTCTGCCTGGGTGACAACACTGATACATCTCTGGTTAATGATAATATGTGATTTGTTACTCATAAAGAGCACTCAATATTCTCAAAATGCAAATGTTTACATAGCCAGACAATCAACTGATCAGTCCCATACAGACTGAAAGATTAATGGCTGCATATTCTTAACAAGGCTTCTGAATGCCTCAAGGGAAATACAGACTCATTGCAATGCCCAGCTCTCAAGCATCACTCAAAATAAGCAGGCCAAATACCTTTTTTAAAAAATCGTAAAACTTTCAAGCTTTTTTTTTCCCTTAAAGAGGTTATCGCAATAGTCCAGATCACTATATAACATTGAGCAAATATTCACACATGAATAAGTCACACACAAAGAATCTGTGAGCTGAATTTCCTTAAACTAGTCCTTAGTTTAAGTGTGAGCAGTGCTGCAGGGCTCTATGTAACAATGCAAACTACCACAATAACGTAGAGCTTAAAGAGTCGTTCTGGGTAAGTCATCATAGTGCATCACTAGCAGTTTGTGATACATCCCACTCTCTTGACTACCTACTTTCTCCTTTTTGTTCATCTTTCCTACTTCATTTTCAGATTATTGCCTTTATTAGCAAGTAAGGAATTTTCTGGATGTGAAACAAAATCGCATGTTTTAGAGACTAACCTTGGAAAACAGTGAACCTTAGATTCATTCTCAAGAGAACTGGTAACTGTAATTTGGGTACTTCCCAACATGTTACAAAAGAATTCCTAAATAGCGTTGATATGCGATGACACTTTCTGGCAACATCCTTGGATAATCTGACATGCTGCCTAACAGGTTTCACAAACCCCTGCAAAGCTAGAGGACGTGCTACTTCCCAGGAGCACGAGCCTGCTGGGGAGACCCTGGGCACATCAAGAGAAATGTGCTTCTCGGCACCGGGCTGGCAGTCTGCACTCCTTTAGCAGGAAGTACTGGCAACTCAGTCATTTCATGGGTGACAAAAGAAATTTCATGGGGACGGAGCAGACTGTTCCAGGTTTCCTTCAACTACAAAGGTCATGAAACGAAGGACCAAGACATGTAGGTTTGGCTGAGGCAGCAGTTTGCACAGTTGTAGTTTACACTGTGTCCCACACTGATCTGCANCAAGAGAACTGGTAACTATAATTTGGGTACTTCCCAACATGTTACAAAAGAATTCCTAAATAGCGTTGATATGCGATGACACTTTCTGGCAACATCCTTGGATAATCTGACATGCTGCCTAACAGGTTTCACAAACCCCTGCAAAGCTAGAGGACGTGCTACTTCCCAGGAGCACGAGCCTGCTGGGGAGACCCTGGGCACATCAAGAGAAATGTGCTTCTCGGCACCGGGCTGGCAGTCTGCACTCCTTTAGCAGGAAGTACTGGCAACTCAGTCATTTCATGGGTGACAAAAGAAATTTCATGGGGACGGAGCAGACTGTTCCAGGTTTCCTTCAACTACAAAGGTCATGAAACGAAGGACCAAGACATGTAGGTTTGGCTGAGGCAGCAGTTTGCACAGTTGTAGTTTACACTGTGTCCCACACTGATCTGCAACCAACTGCCTATAATCCCATCATCTTCTCACCATTAATTAATAAGGGTTTTGAGAACTCCCAAGGTAAGTAGCAGCATGGGTTCCCTCCACTCACTCATGAGGTGTCCTCTGAGCTGCCTCAGCTCTCAGTAGGGTGGATGGGACACACCTGGCCAGCGTCCTGTCCACACATTGCAGCAGCCAAATCCAGTGCACCCTTCTAGAAATTGCAGCACCACAAAGGCATTGCTGGTCACCAGAGCTACTGAGCCCACGCCACCCTAAGCTAACCAAGCCAAAACACTCTACTGAATGTACTGGATAGGTTAGAAACAGGGTTTTGTTTTTGCTGAACTGGATTTAACATTACTTTCCAATGAAATAATAATTATGGGTCCTGTATACTCAGCATCTTTTTCACCCCACAAATACTCTCTCATTAGATATATTAACTAGTATCTCTAAAGCACTTTGCCAAACAGAAGGCTTTTTGAAAATGCTAACTAGCAGCGTGCATATGTGTAATTTAGGTTTATATTTGACACTAAACTAAGAACAAAACATGGCTGGACAAGGTCAGAAAAGAATGCTGAGTACAGCAGTTTGCAAGAGAAACTTGGACATGGCAACATAACTATGTTGATGTACTAGCAAAGGCGTCCCTCCAAGAACCCTCCAATACCCTGCTTAGTATTCAATAAAACCTATTAGTACAATCACTTTGACTTCTAATACGCTTTGTCTTGTACATCACTGGGTCATTATTCTTTGCGAACATGTTGTCAGTATTTAATTCAACTAAGTTTGTATCCATGGCAATGGTCAGGAGTAGACTAAAGAAAAAGGAATGTAGTCATAGGCCAGTAGCTCAGTAACAAATACAGCAGCCCCTTAATGAAGTGAGAGGAGGTGTACAGCAGCTAGGAGAACGCCAACAGAAGTGTGGGGAGTTGTAATTACAGTTGTGAAGGAGGGCAGAGAAGCGCAGGGAGCTGCTGAACTCCAGTTAGACTGTAATTTGGCAAATCTTGTATTTTTAGTGTTACTAATGTTTGGTGGTCACTTCCAGCATTCAAGTAAATACAAACAAACTTGGAGGGAGATGCTGACTAATTCCTCACCACATCAGGTCTGTCAAAACGAAGTACTTATCTACTTAAGTGTCTTGCGCTGCTTTATCTTCCATGGAACAGCAAAGCAACATGACCCTCACCTCCCAAGCACATTCACTTACATGGATTTAAAAGGGTTTTCGGACCTTTCTTAAAGGATAATACGGTTGTCGAGAAGGTAACAAAGGCCCACCACTAAGAACTGTGCCACTTTCTGTAAATGACTGACAGCAGAATAAAATTGTGACCATCTTTACTATGTAAATGACTTACCATTAGCAGCTCAAGATCCCCAGTTGTGAATCTACACAATTCTGATGCTGATCTTTAGTGAAAACTATATATCCCCATTAGCAAACCATCAGGATGGGGCTTTAATGAAATTCACCCAAACCTGGAAAAGTGTTTGAGATATTTTCCAAAATTACCACAGGCTATAGCGGTTAATGAAACACAAAACATACAAGCATCTTCTAGTTTCAGCTTTCATTATAAAAAAAGCTCTCATCCAGGTTTTAAGGCAAAAAGAACACCTCAAGCTGTTTCTAAATCGCTCAACTCAAAAATCAGAGTTTATAATCACATCTCTTTCAAACAGTACCTTATGCCTTCCAGGTTTTGATTCTGAGAGACTGAGTTAAAACAGCTTAATACCAACACAGACATACTATCATGTTCTTACACATTTTTCTCAGGTACAGACTTCAGGTTTTAATATATAAATTGCCAGCTACTTATCTCCATTTCCAGCTAAAATAGGTGAACTGTTTCTTTCATAAGGCAGTAAATGCTCTCTAGTAACAACAAGTGTCAAATCTGCTATGCACATGAAGACAATTGAATTCGGTCGTTGAGAAATCTGTATAGTTAAAATTCCTTCTGCATGACTGCTCTTTAAACAATATATCCAAAATCAGCTAAGCAAAACCGCAGAAGATCTTGTAAACTGAAGCACCTTTGTCTACAGTAAGATGTTGTCGCATTAACTACAACACGTTTGAAATGGCTTTAGCTACCTACTTAACGCAATTCTCTCATGTGTATAAGACTGCATACATCATCTTGCATCTTCCTTAAATAAAGTGGCTGAAGCCCTTACTTCTAACAAATTCTCAAGAACAGAAAACATCCGTTGCCTCAAATATCTGATGGACTGAAGAACTAGGAAATACTCACTTTACAATGGCAACTGAACATATGTGGGTTACCATTATACACATTATTAGGTTAGCTTCATATTTAACTACTTTTGCCACAACAGACAAACTCAATTTTGGTATGTAAACAGAAGGGCTATCTCAGAACTGCAGGAAAGATCTTCCGAGAAGCTTTTCAGCATTGGTTCGGACAAGCTATTTCTTCCTGTAGCACGTGGAAACGTAAGATAAAAGATATACAGGCTAAAAGGTGGACTAAAGCTTTTTCAATTCAGGAATACTTCCAATACCACGTCCCTCTTCCTTATTTCCACACTGTACTTCAAACCATTAAATATGGTCCTGTGGCCTCTGAAGCATGTAATTACTAAGATAAAATATGAAAAACTCTATTTGTCTTTCTGTGCTGCCAGCTCTACAGGCTGCCAAAAGGAGTGTGCGCTGTGCTACTTTCTCTCGGGCTTTGTCAGAAAGATTTTAGTTGTCCAAACCAACCAGAGCAGACAGAGCAAAATAAGCACTATTACACCATCTACCTGTAAGATTTCAGAACAAGAACACCCAAAGAAAAGGATAAAATTCACCCATTACTCCAAGGACAGCGAGCAGGCACACTCAGTACTGCTTTAACTGTCTGAAATCCCTCTTGCGTGTAGTGACAAATGAAATAAAAAACCCAGAATGGCTCCAGCATCCACATGCAGCACCCATAGGACAACTTCCTTAAGGTGAATTCAGAGTACCAGCTATCAGTAACCTCCTCTGCAGCTGTTCCGGGATCTGGGGTTGGTTCACAGTCAGTCAGACATTCAAGTAATAAAGAGCAGTGTAAAAACAGATTCAATTGAAAACATATTTCTTGCCACTTAGTAGTTTCACAAAGAAAATAAAAGTAGAAGGTTGGAGATGCCTCAATACAAAACGTTACAAATTAACTATTAAATAAAGGGGAAAAAAAGAAAGAAAAGAGAATGTCATATCCAGCTCCCTGGTTGGCACCGTGGAATGCAATGAGTGACTCCTACAGCTATCGCAGCCAACAACATTACTGGAACCCAAATGATCCTTCAGTAGAGCTGCTTGGAAAATACGGTTTAGGCTCACGGATTACAATCTATTTGTGTTTTGTAACACTGCCTAAAGCTAACGACCTCTCAGAACTGTTTCTGCTGTGTTTTTCTTAAATAGTAGCTGTCCTATAAACCTGGGAGGGGAGGAATTAACAGCAGAAAGCATCTCAAAGAATTCCTATTAAGCGTGTTTACTTTCACCTCTTTTTCTGCTTGACTGCTAACTATATAACCATATAACTAACTATATTTCTTTTTCTGAAAGAAACAACTCCAGGCATTACTGAGCCACATGGATATATGCAGCTGCCCTTCAGTCAATGAGTCCACTGGATGCAAAATATTTCCTCAGCTCTTTAATCAGGTATCAAGCCCAGAACATCTCAGCACTGTCACATTTGCCTTAGAGTAATCAGACACGGGATTTATGGTTGCTTATTTGCCATCTTCCATCATTTCAAAGAAATGCAGAATTTGCGTAGAGGTGGTAGCCTAGTACCTATCCAACACTAGGATAGATTTCACCTCACAAACTCAAGTTTTTCAGACAACTAAATTACATACGTACAGAAGAGATCAGGCGGAGCTCCATATGGCTCTCTATTTGTCATATCTCTCACAATTATCTTGAACTTGAGTATATTTTCCTTGAGTTTGGTAAGTATTTGATGTAAGTTGCTCCTCTGTCCCATGACAGAAGAAGGGTAGTGTCCAGGAGTGCATGGTTTGCTGTGGAGTGGAATGGCTTACGGCATACACCCACAGCATTTTTGTAAAGTATTCTTTTCTGAGAGTAGGACCATGTTCAAGACCATACAGAGAATAAAACTAAAGGCTCAAGCCACACTTTATCCAGGCAGACAGGTTATATAGCTTTCAAGATGAAAGACTTAACTGAAGTTAGAGTCAGCCATCAGCATGCCTGGTTATTCTGCAGTACATTCACAAGAAGGGAGAGGGATGGCTCAACAAACAAAGTTAAATCATCCCGCTCCGACATGTATCTCACAACCCTCAGGCAATTTGTGGAAGCATAGGTGATAAATTACTAAATTTAGATTACAAAAGCACTTTCCAAACATAGCTGGAGACCTAGGTCTTTGACTATAAGAATACAGAGTGTGGCTGCAAACTGTATACACACATGAACTTAAGATCAGCACACATAGCTATACAGATCACTTGATTTCTACAGCTGCTTAAAGTACAGATACTTGAAAGCTACCAGCTGCTCTGTCTCTTTCAACACTGAATAAACATCTGTAACATGTAACCGTATGAATTTGAATAGTTTGTTCTGAAGAACGAATACGGAAAAGAGTATAAGTGCTTGCACAAGCAATAACTAGCATTTACAAAGCGGCTGCAAACATAAGAGATGCTGCAATAGCTCCCTAGTAGTTACTGGCGTGTTTATATGCATATGTACATATGTAACTCATCTGACTTTTTTTCCTGAAAGCTTTCCATTTGCAATTTGGTATTGTGAATGAACAGCACAGTGTCATTGGGATACTGAGAAATATACTACAGATGAAGAGGTAGTCCTTAACAGCAGTAGGGATATCGGCATGGTTTAAATAAACAGAAGTTGTGCTCCCCCGTTCCTCTTTCCCAGCAACTGTACCAGTCCACAGGAAAAAAACCCAACCCAAACCTATTCTATCACCAGAAACCTTGAGTACTTTCCATTTGGGGTACTTCCACGGCCACACTGCAACATTAGCAGGTGCATACTTCCTAGCGCAGCTCACAAACTGCCTGCTTTTCTAAGCTGTTATTTCAGACGCATTGTAGCTGGTATTTCCACAGAGTTCTCTGCATGCAGCTCAATTAGGACGACAGTAACAGTCTACAGATGTTTATCAAATCTATGGCAACAAGGAAGGTTCACATTAACCACTGATTGCTTGCTTTTTTTTCCCCCCTCTGAATTCATGGAGGCTTTTTATACAGCAATTGAAGCAAACGGAAATAGTGCAAACCCCTTATGACATTTTATTTTGTAATTAACTAGCAAAAGGATGTTGTACTAACAGGAGAGGTGACTCTGGTTCTCATCCTGCACCTAGAATAGTAGTAGTACTCCTGTAACTACGGGTGGTGACGGGAGATGATTGGAAATCTGTGTTTTGGCTTCTTTTTAAGACCCATGAAACAGTTTTGCTGCTCCTGCTCCTCTCTCACATCACAATGGCCCATTTTTCACTATGATAACATTAGTTGTAAAGACCCAGGAAAAGTGAGTCTACTTGCAATGAAAATAAAGTCGTGATAGGGAGAACAGTAAGATACACAACCGTGCACACAAAACACTATCTTGAACATTCATTAATCACAAAACACAATGTTTTTGAAATATTTTTTACCTGGTCAGAGATGGCAGAAGTCTGAAGATACGTGAAAGTCCACTCCTCAGGATTTTCAGCCCAACTTCATATATGAAAGCAACTAAGATATGAAATACAGTGCTGGATGATTTATCTCAAACAAGAAGTTTGATAATCCAGAACCACTAGCTACAACATAATATTGCCAATTTTGTGAGCTACCTGCAGCTGTGTTACAAATACCTATAAAATAAACAAGGTGAGAAGTTTAGATGAAGACCACAGAATATTTATGCTAGCTGGCAATAATGGAAATAGTCTAGGCCAACTGCTGTATTTTGTTATTCTGATTTTCAGAAAAATATCATCCAGCATGTATTGGAACTAGTCAACATCTGACATTTAAACACATTTATAAAATAAATTTTTTTATTCTTTAAAAAACAAAGTTGTTATTTCTTCCAAAACATGTTGGCCTTGAACTTTTTTTTTTTTCGCACTGCATCACAGATTTACTTACAAGCTGTAACTGGTATTGAAAAATGCAGCAAGCTAAATATGCAAACTGTCATCCGAATAAAAACCACTTCTGTTCTGTTAGACTTTGTGTGAAAAATAGCTTAGTGCCACTGGAGTACTGCAGATAGAGTTTGAAGAGATGCTTTCCCAAGGTTTTCAATGCATTCTTAAAACAATCAAGTAGTACTTCACAAAATTCCCTTTGGTCCCACAGAATTGTAAAGGATATGTATTTTTTACAAATGAAATCATTAAACAATCAAACTTCTCCATTTTAGAAAGAAGCCTTAATTCTTCACCTATTTCAGTTTATTTAGCAATAACTAATTGGTTATAATCCTATTCCTACCGAAGAAAAATCAATCTTTAAATCAACCTCTCACTCGAAGAAACCGCAGGTAATCTCCTTCAGCACAGAGAAGGGCAGTTAATGCCTACACTGCTGCTCTGGATCTTTGTTTTCCCCTTTCTCTTTTCCTCTCAACACTACTATACTTCTAAAAACAAACAAACCACTCCAGCAGTTACAGTGTTTTCAAACATGCTTTCAAGACTTTCCTTTGTGGGGCTTTGTTCTTCACCACCTGCTCAGCTGCTGATACAGTTTTATATAGTCCCAGTATGCAGGTCACACACTGAACACACCAGGCAAGCCTGGGTCAGAGCAGCAGACAGAAAAACCTGCTTCCAAAGATAAGCCGAAAAGAAAGAATCTGCTCTTCCCTGTAGTTTGGTTTATGCCCTGAAAAAAACCCATCAAAATGATTTTCTAAATTCCCGTGGCTTTGAGAAGGCTCTTACCAGGGGCCAAATCCCCCCACTGGTTCACACACACTCGTGGACCAGTGTCTTAAGGATCCACATTTAACAAAGCACATCTGTTTTTTTCTTAAAAGGAGGGATCTTAGCAGTTGCATTCATTTCAGGTGTCAGAGGATGCTGGATGTTATACTTCAGTTACGCTTCCCAACTAACACTGTCATCTAGTTAACACAAAGAGCTATTTTGCTGCCGTTGGATCTGTTACCAACATATGCTTCCCAACTGATTCTTCTGGCTTTAAATTAAGGAAGTTGTGCATCCAAGCCTCTTCAAGGAAAAAGGTTATCTTATGTCAGAAAATCAAAAGCAAGATCAGGGATGGGGCAAGACTACTGAAAAAATGAAAGACTTGTCAGAGTCCTGGGTTACATGACAAAACCTAAGGTTTTTTCCTGAAGAATTCTGCTCCAGAAACACAAAGATACTATGTCACAGCTTAAACCTGCTTAGTTGGAGAAAGATATAACCAAAAGCTATAAACTGCTCAAGAAGCCCAAGCAGTTATTTGCTAATAATCTCCATTTACAGAAATACATATCGAAGCTTTTTACAAGTAAAAATTAAATCTGTGCAGAACACTTTAAATATACAAACATTAACCCCATTTCAGAGATTCAGAAACAAAGACAAAGACGACGTGAGTTCGGCATTGCAGCCAGACAGCAGCCATGAGCAGAACCCAGGAACCCAAACACTCGGGGCGGTGGGAACACCACTGGATGCACCACAACCGCCCTAACAGCCTGCGGAAAAGCAGCACGCTCACACCGATACAGAGGGATCTCTGATATGTTATGAATGAGTTGCTATTGAATTTCATATGAAGTAGCACAAACCTGGAAACATACTGATACGATCTGCACTATGGTTTTGATAACACAATGAAACTAATTAAAAGCTGATCACTAACAACCCTTGCAAGTGCACGAAACAACTATTCAAGCAGAGGCAATAACCGTTTTAAGGGTCTACACAATCTAACACGCATGATTTTGCACTTTCTTTTGTGAAGCGGTTCTTTCTGCAATTAGTGTCAGTGCTGTTAGAAGTCAAAGATGAAAATGCTTCTCCACAAGGAAGAGACTTAGTATCAATCCACCGAGTACATTTTTTTATGTTTGAAAGGGAGAAACATGGAGAATGAAATAGACGAAAATGTGTCTCAAAAGAAAACCTAATTTGTAAGTCACACTAGTTAGTGGATGTTTACTGGCTTCATTTCAAAGCTCTTCCTAAAGCAGTCTCTCCGCAAAAGTAAAATGTGGGGAAGGAGTCCAGATTCCCACCTTTTTAATTTGCCTGAGCAGAGCAGAGTGCCCCATTTTTAAAAGAACGAAGGAGAAAGGTGGCACTGCCACTTCTGCATTCCAAGATCTATTCTTTCTCAAATGTCTTTGGCTATTAAGAAGCAAATTTAGCTACTGATCTAATTTGTTTCAACTTATAAGTACTAATACCCAAGCAAACATATGTTGAACAAGCTGGTTAAGAATATTTAATGAGAATTTAGTTACTGATTTGTAAATGAAAAGTGCAAATGTGGCAGTTGCCATAGATCCTTGTAGTTCCTTGCTGGCATCGAGCCCAGCTAGGCTTAAAAATATGCAACATATTGATGGGAGAAAGGGAGAAAAGATTTGAATATTATGTGTAAAACTTGCTGTGAAAATATAATTCTGCATATGGATCTTAATGTAAATTGTATGAGCAAGACAAAATAATTCTGAATGCATTTATGTATGCTTTGTGCTGATGGGATTAATGCAAATATTGTAGTCGCACCATAAATTCACAATGAAGTGAATGCCTACAGGCAATTCAGTTTCCAGTCCTTGGTAGCTGTGAACAGAACTGTGTTCTGTTCTACATTTGTCAGCAAATGAAATGGTGAGGAATAATCTCTTCACTTGTACCTACCTCTTTGTAACATTTCTGCCTTGGAAACAGGAATGTCCTTTATTGCAGAAACAGCCACAGAGAAGACACATCGTGTTCTCATTCCTAGAAAATAGAAGGAACGCAAAAAAGAGCTAATGGACTCTTATTAAACCCCAATGCTAACAAAAGTTAAGCCTATTGCATTAATAAATTATTATAAATTCTAGTAGTCTCCTCTTCCCCCAATTATCATATCCATTTCTGTAAACCCTTGCCTCATTTTCCTTCGTAGCCCTTGCCTAGCAAGTAAAAGAAGCCCTGAGAACTTGGCAACTAAAGAGCTGCTACTGAAAGAAATTACGAAAGAGGTTACTTGTCAGTACCGCCAGTTCCCATCATGGGACAAGCCAGAAAAGCCCTTATAAAAGATATTTGAGTTTGAAGAGTCTTTTCTGGGTGACCTGCCTAGTCTGGCACTGTCCCAGCGAAGAATTTTTCCCAATGCACAGTCTCAACCTCCCAAGACTTGATTTTTGGCTGCTACCTCTCGTACCACCACTGAGAAGATGTCATGTCCAATTATTACTTGCAGGGCAGTTACACAGCTGCCACTAGGGTCATGCTTTAACCTCCTCTTTGCCAAGAAGCAACCTAATAGGAGCTTCTCTTTACTGAGCAAGCACGGCTCCCTCAAGCCCTGATGTCAACTCACACCCTGCTCCCTGGACAGGCAGAACTTGTCTCTGCCATGTACTCATACCTCAAAGTAATAAAAAAAAAAAAAATCAGGCATTAGAAAATGAAACACAGAATTAGACACTTAAACAAGCAAGTACTTCAAAACATTGCATAGATGACATTCATACTTTCTAACAGTCCTGTGTGATCACACACAATGTGTACTTTCCATCTTACAACAGATAGAAAAGTCTTTGTTCCCTACAGACTTCTGTCACTTTAGACTCTTTCACTTTGATAATGTTGGTATGAATGAGAGCAATCCTATTTCACGCACACATTAAAAACAAAACAGACGTAAGTCACACCTAATTTGGCAGACCCAGTGTCATAACGAGAAGTGTGATTCTGTCAGTGGACTTCGCATTTCAGTTTGTGACCTGGATTTTCATTGACCTCAGTAAGTCACAGCCAGCACTCAGCATTTCTGAAAAGCACATCTGGGCACCCAGAAACTAAACCACAGCCACCTGCAATGCAACTGGTTTGTGCCTTGTCCGGTGTCAGTCAGGAATTCTGTGGAACCAGAAAGGATAAAATCCTGTTCTCCAAAACAGCCTTTAACTGCTTAACTACGTGATTAGTTTGCAAGGGCCCTTTTAGGTCACCACATGCTGTCCCATGCACTGAACGCAGCACTAGCTGGCGGGAAAGTCCATCCCCGTGGACTGCATTCAGCACTTGCACAGTCTGCTTAGCGCACAGGAACTCCAAGTGGAAGGGATCACTTCAATAACAGCTTCAGAGCATTCATTAGCACATCCTAGCAAAAATTTTTTTCTGAAACTGGAGTTTCCAGAGGCTTACATTTTGGTCGTGTTTGGTTGGATTGTCAAAATTACATGAAAATAAAAAAATAACTCCACAGACAGCAAAATTCTTCTTCTACAGATTTCACACCCCCACTTCAGATTATAAACATACTTTAGCACCTCAAAATAAAATCTCATAAAGAAGTTTTAAAGAGACTAAATATATTCTTGCCTTTTATAATTCCCAGAAATTCCAACTACTTCAGACGAAATTTTTTCCTTTCTTCCCACTCTCCAAATCTATCTTTAAAATAAAATAAATCACACTAGACACACACAGAATACTAGCATTTTCCTTAAATCTGAGTTGCTTAAATCTGACAAAGCTATAAGCATTTGAATATTTTTTTTTTTTCCAAGTAGAAAATTTCAGAAAACCTTAACTGGACGCACTGCTGCTTATACCATATATGTTAAAGACATAATCTTAAGAAATCAGTAAAATACCATACAGGACATTAAAACACCATACAAATATAAAAGCATCAAAGAGTGAAAACAGAAAAAACACATTTGTTTTCCAAAAACAGATTTAAAAACAAGTATGCTGTTTCAAGTACGCTTTCTGTGAGCAATCCGAGACAGACTTCTGTTCAAATCACTTTACATGCGCCCATGTCTCACAAAGACCACACGAACAGCAGAGCTGCCACAGGGCTGTCCGTGTGGTTACACCGTCCCTGGCATCCCACGCCCACAGACACAGAGCATGTCGTGGGCCACAGGAACAAATCCTCAGCTGTGCCTGGTTCAGCAGCAGCAAGTACGGCCGAGCCTTTTATGGGAAAAGCCTTCAGGTTAAATAATGAATCTTCTACTTTCTCCGCTATGACTGAGAAGAGCTATAAAGTAATTCAGATTTTTATGTGTTTATAGGTATTTAGAAAAATGTTTATATATCCTAATTAAGCTTCTATACTCCCTCCTAGTTTCTTCCATAGGATTTCTTCTCATCCACGAATGGTTACATACCCATTATGAAAGCTGATTACACACCAAACAAAGCATCTCAGCGTAGTTATAAAACCTTTACAAGAAGTCATGATCTAATACAGGATTTGCGTGGCTCATTAAGAATCTGAGGAATTACCCTGAAGAAATGTGACTGTTTTATAGAATATTATTTGCGTAAAAAGCATTTTTATTGAGTTTTTAAATTACATTGGCACATAAACAGCCAATCAAAACTGCCTATAAAGAACAAGTGAATGAAATGCTGGTGAACAGGCACAGATTATGAGGACAAGGACTGAGAGATCAAATGAGTTACAAACACACAACAGCATGAGGCAAAAGATAGCTTTTCTACAGGCAATAACGTTTATCACAACTATCAGCTCAAGGCTCTTTCAACCCTTAGCAACGAATCATCAATCAACGAGTTCATTCAAAGTTTACAGAACTTTAAGAGGATGCTTTTATAAGGACGATTTTGCGCAAGCAAAATAGGAAATTAAGTTCAATGTCACCTGTTACTTGTTCCTGTGGGGTCAGGGGGGACCAGCCTGGCCTGCCTTCTTCAGGCAACAGGCCAGCATTGGGTATATAAGGACTCACACCATTAACTTCAAAAATTAATTTGCACAGAACTTGTTTAAGTAAAAGTCAGAATCCTTGTAATGATGGGGAAACTGGTTATTTGGAGTAGGCAGAGAACTGATGTTGTAGATACTCATTTTACCAAAGAGAAACAACTTCTGACAAGACTGAGTTTTGTATTTGTTGTCCTCTTATTTCAAGAAAACTAATCTACCTCAAAAGCCAGCCAGCCAGCCAGCCAAGTACCTTGGTCATACACAGTATCTTAGACGCACTCTTAACAAATTGATGCTGCAAGGTCCTTCCTCCTCCCAGCAGGTCAGCACACCTAACACAAACCAAGTTGTTCCACTATATCAAATCGCATTCTACCAATACACGTTTGCTGATGGAGCTCATTTCTCTGGCAACAGTGACACTTTGACGTCACACAGGATACTTCATGTCTCCTCTCCCTTCTTCTCACAGAAGGTCTTTCAGTGCCACTAATGACCTCAAGACTCCCTCAGCTGACCTACTCCTGGCAATGTTTAAAAGCAGTAGAATTACCCAATGCTTTCATCGGAGCAGCAATCCACAAAGAACGGTGTGAATGCAAGGTAATAGGGAGGAATAGCAAAGGAGACACACAAATATTAAGTTGTTACAATTATCTATTCTGATCAGGATTGGAATTTCAGAAGGTACAGAACAACCGTGCAAACCCTGTCCCACCGCCTGTGAGCAAGTACACTGCTCCAGTGAATATGGACACTGAAAGCTTTCTGCTTTCATGCTGCAAAGCTGAACTTCGGAGTTCAGGTGCCAAAGACAACTCTCCTCAAGCCTGGGACTTCCAGAGGCAGGTTCAGTTCAGGGCTCTCACTGCCCACAGAGAAACAACCCTACCCTATCACAGTGACTTGCACCCTATAGTTAAAGGCTCATCACTAGCTTCGTCACCACATCTATTAAAGAACTACCTCACCTTCAGAAAGAAGCATACGTTGCAATGAGCTTGCTCACCATTTTCACTTCATTTTAGTATTAGGAAGAAAAAAAAAAATCACATAAATCATGTGCCACTGTGCCTGGAGAAATATGAGACATGGAGAGAGAGGAAGAACACAGGAACTGCCAAGTTGCTCTTTTTTTTTTTTTTATTATTTTTTTGCTATAACTTGCTATCCTCCCTACACAGCCGCTAGTAGAATCTGTCCAGTAACCTCCGCAGGAAGACTTACACAGGTCATAGTCAACTATTTAGTGAAATAAAAAGTCACCTATGCAGTTTGTCTGTCTTTAGCTGTCAGCTTTCTTCATTTACCTTTGCCAACCAGAAAGCCTTCTGCTTCACTTAATATACACAGACAATCCTTTTCACAGTAACCAAAACTGACAAAACATATTTAGCATTTCTACTGCTAATTAAAAAAAAAAATCTTTTATGTGTATAACATTAATTTTAAAGCATGGCATTCTCAAAATGCTCCTATACTATCTTGACATAATCAACTATCTAAGAATAAACCCACAATCATCATAAATCATTTAACAACCTCCAAACGACATACCAGGTACCTCCAAGGTTTACAATATATCTTAAAGTGTTAATCCAATATTAAAAAAATTTAAAATATATAAATGATTGTACAGTGAAATAGCAAACAGCAGTAATCGGAGAACATCAGCACTTCTAAAAAGCACCCTGAGGGCTGCCCAGCTCACTTGGGAGTTGGGCAGGATTGCAGCGTGAGTCTTGTCAGTTCAAATCTGACTCACATTGGTTGCAAGCAAATTCAGTGTCAGCTGAAGCCCATCTGTCCATCAGACATGAAAGGAAAAAAGCCCAAAGAACAGTTAACAAGGAAGAGGTGGGTTTTTTCATATGCCATTGGAATACAGGTCTAGAACGCATCCCAGCTGTGTACAAGCTTGCAGCCATCATTAATAGTATTACGAATTTTAATTAAAACAAAAAAAAGAGATCAAGCTGACATTCTTATAGAAGTAGCCTCTAAGTTCTGTGTTACTAAGAGGGGGGAAAAAAACACATCCAAAAAACAAGAACTGCAAAGCATGCAGCTTTTTTAATTATGAAAAAATTTATTTTTCACTGAATGTATTATGATCAGGACGTGGCTCACTGCGCCATGCAAAGCTGGTCTAAAAAAAAGTAGATACCCATGTATTTTAAACTCTGCCCTAAACCCACGTCCATTCCTATACTACAAGAGTAGCTAGCTCAATGGTTTCAAACCTGATTTTCTCTTACAGATCAGATTTTAAAGCTCATGTTTTTCAAAGATACTTTTGATCTATTTCCAAACATCATTAAATGAGTTAACTCTTCCTTGTGTCACAACAAAGTGACTCTGTTTTTGTATCTATCACCTGCCACCACGGATATTATTTGAAAGTTTGAAGGGTGAGATATTCTTTTGCCTAAATAATGTATTGGACAGCAACTGCAAGCTTTTGAAGACCTTCATACTGGGAATTCTGCAGAATTCTTGCTAATACTTTGCTTTGTACAGAAAAACTTTTGCCTGAAGAGTGCAGAAGACTGCACAGCGCAGTACCCATCCACTCAGTATTTCTTCCAGCCTTTGCTCATCGGATTCCTGAAGCAAACGTGGCATTAGCTATCTGAGAGATCTGCGTGGGTAGTTACTGGGTTTTTTTAGAAAAATAGGTTAAAACAAGTTGCTGTTCAGGGGCAGCTGCACTACACAGAACTAGTCATCTCACTGATGGATTTAAAAAGTGAAGTTTGGCTGCAAACTTGAGGAGTCTCCCTACAGCCCTCCTCAAGTAATTCTAGCTGTCCCTTTCTTTGAACGCTGCACGCTAAAGAATAAGGTCACAACCAGAGATGTCAAATTAATTGCCTCCCTTATCTGAAAAAATTCTTCGCTGCTGCTGGCTTTCAATAGGCAACTCAAAGCTGTCTCATCTAAGGCCACCTATCTTCAATTAGCTAGTGCAGATATACTACACAAAAGAAACATTTAGTGACAGAGTCTCTCAAGTCATACAAGCAGATTAAAATCCTTTTCAGAAATGCCACTGTACTACTACTCTTCCCATCTCCGGGCTTTGCCTCTTCTAGTTATTCTCTTGTCTTCATTTTGACCTCCTGTGCATGCATTATTTCCAGGATTAGTCTCACTCTGGCCTTGAACAAAGAGTAATATTGTCTGCGGAAAGCTGAAGTTAGTCAAGTGAAACGTATCAATAAATTCTTTCCATATACCTAAGACTTTATTATTTCGCTTACATCTTTCCCAGAGATTTTTGAGCACAAATGTGTTCTCAGTGCCCATGACTGCAATATCAAGCTCTCCCAACTTACGATTGTGACAGGATGAGTAGAGTCATTTAGCACAGAGGCCAAACCCCTCTTGAGGCTCCCTATTTTCAGGTTAAGGCCAATGCGGGGCAGCAAGGAAAGACCTTACACACACCCCTACACGCATCTGTTTCTTGCACTCACAAACATGCATCCGATTTGCAAACACTCAGTATCGTGTGAAGAATAATATTCTTCCTACTATGTTTTTTAATCATTCTCTAATTCTATGCTGAGATCAAATTATTTCCTAAGATCTGTCAAATCACAGAAGGTCCAAAAGAGGATGCAGAACATCTGAATGTTCCAACTTCTTTTGAAATTACTATTTGCTCTCCATGAAATCCTACAGGACTTTTCTCATTAAGAGGTGACAGGGGAGAAACTACCCGTGAGCTCAGAATGCTTTTCAGTAGGAGACACTCAGCTGCAATCTCTACAGGAACTGCTAGTGAAAGTGGTAGAATAAACATTGGCTTCTCTTGAGTTTCATAAAAACTACCGACACCAGGATTTTATTATCAATCCTTCTTTTCCTAAAAACAGTCCAATGTATAATAGTAGGCTTTAGTACTAGAGCCAGCAATAAATGAATATGTTTTACAGACTCTGTGCTTTACTACTGAAAAGTGATTTGCTTTTTAGATTTCAAACTTAATCTTTTCCAGAGAACCTTTATATAGCAGAGAAAAACAAGTCCATCCAATTTTTACTAGACAAGCTAAACAAGTTTTCCTTGAAAAGAATAATTTTAATCAGACTGGAGTAGCGCGAAGGCCTATGTGCTATTGTTTATGTCTAGAGCCTCAGGTCTTGGAATCACATTCAGATTCCTAATTGAACCCTCCCAAAAAAAACCCACAACTCACACCTATACAGTAACTTATGTCTGTTTTCATAGATAGAACTATATGCAACTATGACATATACATTGTATATGTGCATACATATATAAAAATACAAAATCTTAAACAAAACAGCCCATATACACAGAAACTTAGGCCAAGTTCCATTTTCTCCTCACAGCTCTGCCATTCACCCAGCATCAATCGTGATAGAAAACGCAATTAGACTGGCCATCTTCACCTTTCAGGGTCTACCATTTCCCACATTAAGGAACAGCTATTCTATTGAAGAGCAACACTCGATGCTGTTCCAGGTTTGTGGCTACAAACCAATATCACAGCACATTCAAATGGTAATAACTCTGGAAGACATTGTAAAGGTCTGCATCCAAACTTTGACGAAGAACGACTTCAAATCCCAAGGAAAGTATCGATTTCCAGAATGAGTTATTCATTGAAGACTCTCCTAATGTACTTACCCTTCAACTGCTCTAATACATTTAAGTCACAAGCCAAAGAGTCTTTGCCAAAAACTAGAGATATTTACAACACTGTCTGTGTTACGATTAAAAAAAGCAATTATCAAAATGAGACAGATTTCAGGAACAGTTTTTCTAAAGCTCACAATGTACTGGAATAAACCAGTATCCCATTCTCAATTTTCAAACTTTGAATTACTGAGAAACAGGATATCCTTAGTGATGTGTGTCCTGGAAGTTTCAATGCCAGCATGGCCTTTGGAAATGAATAAGCAGCAGATTTGTGCGCACTGAAAGGGACAATACCCTCATATTACATATATTAGAGTGTGAAGTTAACAACCCAGTATAATCAGGATTCTTAATAAAGCTGGTATATTTTTCAACACAGATGTTCCCACTGAGGAATTGGATTTAATCAAAAAACCTTTTTATTTTTCTAGGAAAAATGTTTGTCGTACATTTCAATGGCAGAAAAACATTTAAAGAAGGTAATTGAAAGTTCACTTCTAGTTCTGTTTTCTCCAGAAGGATATTAAAACCTTACCTTCCTTTGTGCACTCTAAAAGGGTGAGGAAAGCCATAGAAATTTTAAATGAAGACGAAAACAACTTCAGCTGGAGAAGCCTTTTTAAACACAAGTTCCATTTTTTTCTTTATTTTTACTTCATTCATCAAATGTAGAAAACCATCTTTTTCATCACTTCACCCATCCATCAGAAACTGTGGGTCCCCACAAGCTTGACAGAAGCATTTCTTATTTGTTTTTGCAAGAAAGAAAACTGGGCATTACTACCACTTACTGTACAACCTCAACTGGTTAAATAGAAAGCCATTATTTACAGGAAGCCTTTGCAAGGCAGAAAAAAAGACCTTCGAGCAGGGGAACTGGCTTTTGTTTGTCCCATAAACTTTGGGAGCATGCTAACATGAGAACCAATATTATGAATGCTACAGCGTTGGGCCTGTAAGTCTGCCAAAGCACTACCTGCATCCACTGCATCAGAGAGCTGGACGTTGGTCCTCGGTAAGACTCCCATCTTCCGTAAGCTCTCCGCACACAGCACTAACAGATCGCTCCCCTCCAGGGTACGTCTTCTGTTGCCACCAACTAATTAAATTAGTCTGGCAAGTACCTTCACTGCATATTGAAAGCTCAAGATCTAAATACGCATGACGGTACAGTGGTTTACCAGTAGTTTATAGAAGAGAACGTTTTCCACTTCATCTTTTTTTGGCAAGAGTGGACAGCAGTAGGTTGCTGAGAAACTGAATTAATATCAAAATCAGGCTAAATCAGGCTTTTAAGTTAAGGAACACCAGGCCAGAACCTACCTGAATAGGCTCAGTTCTGCCCCTCTGTATGCTCCCAAGCTTTACAGCCTTCACCTGCACAACTGCACGCTTCTTTTCTACAGGCCTCCCTCCTTATTCTGTACATGACAAGCACCACACAACTGTAAACATGCCATTCTCCAGCGTCTGAATGCTCCATTTTGAAACCTTCATTTCTATCAGTAAGGTAACTGTAGACCTTATCAAGGTGCCCAAAAATAACATAGACAGAAACCTGTAATACACTGCTGATTTGCTCAGTCTAAGCACGTAAGTATTCTTAAGACTGGCAAGAACATTACCGTACCTCCAGTGTAGAAGTATGAGACTGATGCTGTGTTGTCAGGCAACCAACTGCAAACTAAATATAACGCTTCCCAACACGTGTGTATCAAATTCATTAAATACAGAAACTAGATAAAAGGGGTTATGTAACAGAAAACACAACCACCAGCTTTTTAGAAAACAATGTAACAGTAAAAGCACATTAGACAAAGCAATTAGCTAAGACTGAATCTTGTATATTGACTATGAATATTCTTCTACGAAGTATGTAATCCCTAACAAGCATGAATGCATCACTGCATACACTCACGTAATATCAAATTTAAGCACATGTGATATTTGAAGAGGTCTATGCTCAAAAGAATGTATCAAGTGTATATATTTAGAATGGTTTTGCCTACTAGACTGATTGTACAAATTTAAGCTTTTTATGCCCTAAACGTGTATCGTGCAATTTACCCAGATGGGAACATACACATCTCTGTATTACTGGATAGCCAAAATGTTACAGTGAACTGGATGAGAAAAATCAGCTATAGTATTAGGCAAATAAAAGACTGACTATTGCAGCCCTCAGCAATAACATTATATAATAAGTAACATGCACCAACATGACCCCATTTTCTAGAAACAAATATACTCTAAAGGTATTGTAGGTAGTGGTGATACTGACAAACCAAAATGTATTCCATTAGAAGCAGGTGCACTCAAACTAGAGGGGAGATCCGGCACATTTGAAACTACAGCTTCAAACTTGAAGAGGTACAATGACATGATGCTGATTAGCTCATATCATAATCACACAGGTGTACACTTCTACTACAGCTGAGTGATGGTGCTATAAAAGTATGTATTGTGAAGCCTATATACACGTGTACACACATACACATCCCCTGTGGAGTCTCCATCCTTGAATATATTCAAAACTTGACTGCACAACTTTGCCTTGAGCAAACTGTAAATTGTCATATTAACTGCATAAAATACAAATACTTTAAGGTACATGAAAAGGAAATAGAAACAGTTACAGACAGATAGGGCAAGCAGGCCCTAAATCGTTCTCTGTCAAAACGCAAGAATCAGACTAACATATTCTAAAATATTAAGGCTGAGAGAGAAAGAATTATTTAACAGCACAGGGTTTTTTTCCTGTAGTGTGTTTTTCATGTGCAATTCTTTCTCTGATAATTCTGGCCTTTTCTGTAACTGAAAAGGAGTTTTTAAATGGGGTCAATAGCCTATCAAGACATTAACATTGTATTTCAGCCGCTGGATTAAGAAAGTCCTGATAGGGGTGAATGGTGCAAAAATGAAAGAGACTTAAAAACAATTCAGAACTTTACCAAACTTAAAAAAAAAAATCCAGTTCAACTGCATTCAAAAATACCCAATTCCTTTTAGAATGACTACAGCTACTGTTTTTATTCCCTAGTGTATGCTATAGACAAAATAATACCAGAAGAGTTTGTCTCTATAAAGTGCATATATACTATATGTATTTTGAGAGACAAAGAGCTCAAGTAGAAACATACACAATCTGTCTCTAAAATAACCAGTCATGCACCAAACAATACGAACAAATTGCCTGTATCGCATGTCACACGAAACACTCTTTACATTTTTGTGACTTTAATCTAGACCTCTGATAGCATACTACAAGTTTAACTGCAGCACAAACAGAATAAATAAAAACAGTAATGGATGCAATTGGTTTATGAAAACAGATACACAGAAAGGCCTAATTTTTGCTAATTGTCACTGTTCCAAATTGAAGAAAAACTACAGCAGTTACCAATGTAAAGGAAAACGAGGCCAAAATTATTTAGTTGCTTTGCAAGAAGTATTCATTTATCTTCCATCAAATCCAATTCTCTACTGGCACAGGTTGCTGCAGAGACAGCAAACAATTAACTTTCCTCTGCAAAACTGCTGGTCAAGAACAACTTCGCTGTTACAGTAGTATTGACACAGACAGCTAAGAAATTTCACCAGGAATAACCCGCTGCAAACATAAAAACAACACTGAAGAATTCAACATGGTCCTCAACAATCCCACAGAGCCAATATATTTATGTGCTGCTAAGCACCTTGACCATACGTGCCCAGCAGAAGTGTGAAGTCACATATTAACCAACTGAATTAAGTTCTCTGCACTCTACATAATCTCTCAATGTCCTAGAAATAGGTGAGAAGGTAGCCTCTCTCTCTCCATCTGATCCTATAGAACAAGCCATTTCTTAAATGCATTGTTTCTTCCTCTTAATGACATCTAAATGTTATCACGTAACAGAGCTCATGCCTACCCAATAACCCAGGGAGAACGTCCACTGCTTGTGGCAAGACACTGAATCACTCAGCCCATTAAAACTGTGTTTGACTCACAGAGACAATACAAATGATTCTATTTTAACATGTCCTCTGCAGGGAAAGATAGTTTGCCAGTAACAACAAGGGACTTCTCCCTTTTCCTCGCAACCAGCAGCACCCATTAGTTATCTCTTGTGGAGCCTTACTGGTCAGAAAACTGTCCCAGTGCTCCCACAACAGTCCAGCACCACTTGGCTTATGGTCTTGATCCAATTCACATTAAAAAAAAAAATAATCTTGAGTTAGATTTTCTTCCTTTTGTAGCTGTAGAAGCAGTCAGAAAGAAGTGTATTGTCAGAAATTAAACACAGTGCTATGGGAAACAAATGAAATAGCTCGGACGTAACCTCCTCTTGATGCCAGAGAAACTGAAGGTAGCAAAAAGCCGCATCCATTTTTAAAAGCACTCTGAGGATAATTAATAGAAATACAGACCAGAGCCTCCGGCTTCCGGTGCAGGAGAACTGCCAGAAAATTTAAGGACATGCATAAACAGAACATACGGAGGAAGAGTTAAACACCATGTTTCCAGGAGATCACGACTCACGAGCTACTAGAGTTCTTCGAGAGAGTCACAGAGCATATGGACAAGAAATACATGCCTCATATAGGCTGCTGGATTTCCATAAGCCTTCTGATCACATATATCAGTGAAAGTTCTTACAAAATTAATCTGCCAGGAGACAGAAATACGCAGGTTGAATTTGTTAAATGTTCAGAAATGAACGACACAAAAATAAACCCATCATCTAGTCCAGGAAGCCTCCAGAGCAGTCCCACTGCTCAACCAGCAATCATGTAGAGATCATAGATAGCACAGATTTCTGCTGAAGGCTAAACTGTTCAACATATTCATAAATCATCTGCAAGAGGGGTGAATACTAAGATGACAAAGTCCGCTTATATTAATAAAGCATCTATAATAACAAAAATATAACTTGACTGCAGAGAATTGCAGAGGATTCTCAAAGTGCTGAGTGACTCTGATAGAAGAGCAGATAAAACTCCAGACTGATAAATGTAAAGTAATGCATGCAGAGAAAGATGATCCTAACATTTTAGACACGGTGATTGACTTTGAAACTGCTATTACCACTCAGGAATGAGATTTTGAAGTTACAATAGACAGTCCTGTAAACACATCAACTCAGTCTTCATTAGCAGTTTTAAAAAAAAGAATCAAATCAAATGCTAGGCATTATTAACAAAGGAATAAGTATGCTCCCTTTTCTCTCCATCACAGCAAAGCTGTCACATACTAGAAAAAGTACAGAAGACAGCAAAGACAATCAAAGAATTGAAATGGCTTCCATTCAGATGAACAACTAAATACATCAGTACTACATCCGGAAAAGAGACAGCTAAGACTATGATGAAGATCTTTAAGATACTAGAAGACATGGAAAAGTTGGATAGGAAACAAGTGTTCAATAGCTCTCCTAATACAAGAGCTACGGGATGTCAAATGAAATTGCAACATGTAATTACAGTGCAGAACTCATTGCCTTAGGATATAAAAGTTTACAAAGGTTCAGAAATGAAGTGGATCACTGGAAGAGTAAGGGAAGTGTTATTATGTGCTTATCCTGTTCTTAAGTACTTTCCTAGGCATCTGCTTATGCACTGCCACAAACAGGATTTAGGTTTGGAAAACAGTATGAATTAGGCTGTACTGGGCCAAACAAGTATACCACAACCCACTTCACAGCATATGGGAATTGCATTCTGAAGGGATTTAACTTAGATGAAACATTACAGTATATTCTGAGCAGTTTACAAAGAATAAAAAAAAGCCTAGATGACACTGATTTCAACATGATGTTGGAAACATTTTCATTCTTCGTAACAGAATGTTGTTTTCATTCTTTGCACCACAAGAACAGCAAGAAGAAAATTACTCAACAGACCCTGCCCAGCTATAATTACACAGCCACAAACTGCCAGAAAAGACAGCGTTTAAGTAGAGGCTGTAATGGTCTTCTCTACAGTTTCAGGAAAGCAGATTAAGAAATTCACTATGATGAAAATAGAACAATAAAGGTGAGATCAAACAATTTTGCCCCAGTCTGGAAACATGACTGACCTAAAACAGGGGGCAATATAGTACCAACTCCAGGTTTTATGACTTTCCATATCAGATTTTTCCCTCCTACCAAGTACGAAGAACATTCCTTGTCTTACTGCTATTTATTGCTTTTTTAAAAACGTACGGGAAAATGGTGCTGTTGAATTCTTAGATCACTACTTTGTTTCCAGGATTAACACTGAAGCAACAAACATGTTCTCAGCCTCACTTTCGTTCTGGAGCCAGAGATAGCACATGTGCTTTGACAGCACAGCTATGTATAGGAGATAGTTATAAACTCGTAACAGCTTGTTCATGTTATTTATATTTCAATGAAATCAAATCAATTCAAGGTAACAATTTGCCCATGACACAAGCCTCCAGAGTGAGGCAGCCCTAGCGTGACTACTGGATAGCTAGGGAAACTAAGGCAACAGAACAAATACTTGTTTACTGACTCAAAACAAGAGTGGCAGAATTAATAATGTAACTTCATTCCTGTATTTAATAGCAAACCTTACTCTCTGCACAGCAGCCACATAACTTCCCAACCAAGGGAAAAAGTCTCCATGACTGTATCCTACAGCAATATGCATCAGAGGCTTCTTTTTTCTGGACTTGATCCTTTAACTTGGTCTATTGCTGGTTACCTATGCAGAAGACAAGAGCACTGAGCAATATAAGCTGCAATTCAGTCAACTTGTGATTTATTTCTGGTTCCACCACTGCCCTGCTGCATTATGTTGAGCGCTCACTCCACCTCACCTAGCTGAGCATGGCTTCCTGTCCCATTGTCTGCCTCTAAAGGGTGCCCCGAGGAGGGTGTAAGCTCTTCTGGGTCAAGAGTTGTGTTTTTACACTCTGCAGCATCACTACTGAGCACAGCTGGGTCTCTGTTACGGTGAAAGCCATTTGGCCTATGTCCAACACAAATAGGACACGAGGAGGATCCTTTCATGTATGCAGAGGAAGGAAAATAAAGTAATGGGCCAGTGATTAAAGGTAAACATAAAAAAACCTATTTAGCTACACATGCAGAATATTACTGAAACAGAAAGAGTATTCCACCTGCAAGAGAAAGACTGTCCAAAAAATACCACATAGAGAAAACTTGGATGGTAGTGTAATCACTGTAGTGTTACCAGGCAGGTCCCACTGGAAGCACATACTGTTCTGCCAACACTAACCCACATGGGAGGTTGAGCGTGAAGGTCACTGAACACTCCTTGAATTCTCTCCCCCTCCTGAAACACTTGGGCTAAATAACTCTGCATCAGAAAGAAAAACAGTAATTCAATAGACATTCAACTTGCCTCTTCTGTAAGGGAACACATGATGCTCTGAGGGCACAAGACAAGCAAGCACACCTGCTCCCCAGGCTTAGCGCATTTGCAGGGCAGGCAGGAAGAAAAGGGGAGCAGAGCTGACATATTCGTGGGTCAGCTAACTTTTTATTTTAATATAAACAACACAATGGAGAGTTTGAAGTATTTATGAAAGGTCAGTATCCAGTCCTATCTTCACAAACCTAAGCAGAAATTAACACAAGACATCTTCAAGAACTTTTGCCTATGACTGTGGAATAAGGGACACTCCTCTTAGTGTTTAAAGGAGTCATGAGTAGGACGTAAACCATATGAAGTAGGAGCCACGCCGCTGGGTGCTTTTCTTTTTTTCTTAAAAAGCTCTTCCTACAATTTATCTGAGCAACAATCTCTAAAACAGCTTTCAGCTAGAAAGATCTTTTAAAGTACATGTTACAACTGAGCAAATAGAAGACTATTTACAAACATTCATGATTTATTTACAGACAGTCATGCAAATTGAGTGTTCTCCCTAAGAAAATTAAAACAATGGAACAGTTCTCTGTGATGAGCTTACTGACACTCTGGAGACTAGAACGAATTCCAGCCTAGAACAAGAGTAGCACATGAAAGGTCATGGAGTCAGCTAACTGGAGGAAGTGTTGCATCAAAGGCCTTACACCACTACTCCCAGCAGCAAGTACATATTGTAGCCATTAAAAATGGCAGTATTTTTCAAAAACTTAAAATTGCTTCATTTGTGGTTTTTTTTTTCCCCCAAACAAATCCACATGTTTGACTAGTCAGTTCATTAGGGGAAGTGGGTCTTAATATTAGGTGTGCTAAAGGTTTAAACATAAGAGGCCTTGGCAGGAAGAGCCCAGGTGGATGGCTTTAAACACTAACACCGAGAAAGCAAAAAAAGAAAAAAAAAGAAAAGAGATAAGGCCATTAACAGCTCTAGCGTCTCCCAGTACATTCCCCTGTATAAAAGCTGAAAAATAAGCACATGGAAAGAAACAAGGAAATGCTCACTAAGTCCACGCCGGTTTCATGTCAAGAATGAGAAAGATTCAGTGGAGATCTGGATTTTCCTGCATCCTTTCAGTCAGCTCTACAAGACTCTGTTGTCGTTTCTTTTTCAGATTTAATAAGTTTCTGAGGGACAGCCTCAGGAAACCTTCTATAAAAAGTAAGGACTTTGATTACATTACTGTCAATATTTTAGGTTTAAAAGACAGACATGGGAGCTCACTCAACCTTACTACAAATGAATACCACAATCTAAACTGCACTGTCCACACTGCAATATCCCTTTTAAAAAACAAAACAGGAACAGTATAATTTTTTGATCTCTAAGATACATTTATATATACACAGTGTATTTAGGATAGATTTTTTTAAAAATTCAAATCCACTTTAATTCAAAGTTTCAGCACTTTAATAAAAGCAAGATCAGACGATAAAACCAGCACATGTATCAAGTTGTGCACGATTACATCACTAAATGCTTCTTTACAGCTGTAGCTTTATGTTACCGTGACAGATGAAACAATCCCCATTACCATGCTCTAGAACTAAAGCTGCAGCATGACTTTGCCTGTTCTCAGCAGCTCTAAGAAAAGGATGTCCAGAAAACAAACAAAAACCAGGAGCCTAAATTTTGTGTTTGCAATTTCCTCTGTGAAGAGATAAGGTGATGCCTTTGATTTGAGCACCCAACTAACTTTTGAGCACTCAGACTGCAGACTAATCCTGCATCTCAAGTCAAATTACTTAAGGGCATTAAATGCTTTGAAAGAAAGGTATTTATACCAACACACACGCACACACAGAGTTCCCACAGTCATATCGTTGCACTGTGCCTTGTGTCAGCATTTGTAAAGAAATGCACATTACATGGGTGTAGTGTAAACATCTAATGAAATGAGACCGCTCCTATTTCGTCTATACTAGCAAGACAGACACAGCTAACTTTAAAAGTCTTTGTGCCCACACAAGTAGCCACCATAGGCTACTTGCTTCTAACACAGCACCCGTTCGCACCCCAAATATTACAGTAGTACGCCTACATCCCAGCATAGATAAAGTCATGTACAGAACTCACACAGAGCTCCTGGCACAGCTAAAACAAGCAGAGCACAGAGCAGAAATAAAACAATGGGATTTTACATAATGCTTCTGATACTCTAGCCCACCCCAATACATTAAATCTGCCTCTTACTGTTTAAATGGACAGCAACACACCGTCCCCCGTGGCCCACAGGAACCAAAGGTCATTTGGTATGTCAGGGAAAAGGCGCATTTTCAACATTTACAGTAATTGGGACCTTTAAGCTGCAAGTACTACATTAGTCATCTCCATACTGGAAGACCTTTCCCATGCAGCACGACATCCAAAATCCATAAGGAAATGGCAATTAGAGCTAGCAGTAGGCCAACCGCACAACATCACAAGGTTTCAAACGCTCTTCACAGTGCAGTCCAGTTTACGGATGTTTGGCTTGCTTTCCTGTAAGTTTAAACACACTTTGCCTTCCCCCATCTGAAGGGTATCAGATTTTAGATTGTTTTCAAAACACCTGCCGTCTTTTTTAAGCAATGGAGGAGTAAACCTGTTGACTCGCATGTATTGACTGCCTCCGAAGTAGTACTCAGACCTGAAGATAAAGATCTACTTCTAGGAGCAACTCAGTTTTACACCAAGCATCCCTTTTCCTCCTTTACCTCCCTTTTATCCCTTTTTCTTCCCCTCACCGCTTCCAATTCTCCTAAAATGAATACACATCGAATGGATAAAGCAGTTGAATTCATTAACATTTAAGTTCGTTCTTTCAGATAGTTATGCCTTATATAGAATAAGCAATGAAATTAGAGTATTTCAAATATGAACTGCTGCAAGCCTGAGAGTCCTTTTTGCTGAGAACAGTGTAAGTAATATGCAAATACGGCACTGCAAAAGACTCCATTTAAGTAAAAACTCACGTGTCAAATCAAAGCTTTTTTCCTCTTCATCCTCAGTATGAGCATTCTTCATGTGAACTTGTGATCTAGCTAAAATATCTTGCATTTTTTACAGTAATGGGTAAAAAAAAGTTATATTATGCAGTTTATTCAACTTTCAATTGTAACACACAATTAGAACTGCCAGTGTCCGCAGTGCTCAAAACATACAAAATTTGTTGAATCATCAAAACAACCTTCCAATCTGCTATTGCTATTCCCTCACCTTCCCATACTGCATTTCACATTATCATCTTTAAGTGCCTACACTGGTTTGCGGGTTTTTTGTAGGACACGAGGGAATTCAGGGGTTATGTTCAAAATTTAATGTAGTGAGGTTGATACTAGAATAATCTGTAGCCTGAAAAAGGTACCAAAAGCCAAACTCCACTCAGATCTGGATTGCAATCCGACACAGACTTCCTATGTGCATCCGGGTAAGTCATTTAACCTCCCTGCCCCATTTATACCACCTACCAGACATTTTACTTCTGTTCTAATGCTGCAAGTTAGTGACATTTAAAGGGGAAAATCTTCATTACTGGACACGGTCAAAGATAAAGCACTCCTCCATCTTTCAATTCTCTGAAGAGCTACAAAGTCTGGACTGAAAAAGGGATATTCTGGAAGCAGTCAAAGAGACAGCCTCTACAGGCGAGATTTCTACAAATAAACGGGAACGCTGAGCGAGGCAAAAAACACCCAGGCAATGGAAAACATCACACCTTAGATGCAACACATATCCTAAAGACTGCTGTAAAAACAGCAACTTAACATGTCGTACCTTTGGAAAGTCACCATAGTGTTATCAAGCAAGAAAGGTCACTCTGGGACCTGTTTTACCCATAATACCCGTCTGTAGTTCATTTACCTGATGAATCTAAATTACACAGTCTCTCCCCTGTGATTTCAGCCTGCTTCAACTAATCCTGATTAGTCTCCCCAGCACTTCTTATTTAACAGTTCAGATTGGCAGCACCTAACTCAAGGGGTTAGTAATACTGTCAAGTCACCTAATGCATACCTGAGAGAAATAATTAGACAGAGTCCCTTGGCACAAAGGCAGACACTAAGTGCAGCAAACGCAGTGACAAAGACTAGCAAAAAACCAAAGTCTATTGCTTTCATGCTAGTGTAATTAATGGGAGAGGCTCACTACCAGGTAATTCTAGCATGGACAATAGAACTGAAAAACTGTGGAAAAAGACAATACATACCCAGCCATGTTTACAGCACGTGGTTTTATCTGCCAATGAAATTTAGTGTTCCATAGCAACTGTCTAAAATAATTTCCTTGCACTACTGAAAATGTTAGGTTTTTTTCATTTGTAATTATGGCACACCAATACTATTTTCAGTATGATTTGATGAAGATCCCTTTCTTTTGTTCTGCAAGATGTGAAAGGATTGTTTTAAAATAACCCTTTCACACATAAGTAGACAAAGTAATTGAAATAAAAACTGATTATATAAGACTTCTAATTAACCCATTTGTCACTAACTCATCTGTTACCAACCAATTTGGTCAATTCATTAAAACGAATTGCCTCATTACGTTTAGCACAAAATATGAGATATATGAAGCTTTAACACTGTAAGGCAACAGAAAACCTTCCTTCCTTGCGGAAAACTTCCTAGTTGCCTAGAAAATCAATTAGCAGCACAAGCTGTTCAGCAGATCATTCACTCCATCTTTTGGCAGAAGAAAGGACTGCAATGCTATTGGGTTCCCTCTTCCTCCCCGCTTCTACCAACTGTTAGAAACCCAGACCGCTATAGATACAAAAGGCCTTACAACATTACTTGTCCACAAGCTGAAAGCTTATTATTGAACATCTGACATTTAGAAAATAAAATTAGATGTCTAATAGCGATGCCTTGCTAAAATGATGCTGCTCGAGAGCACCAAGACTCATCCAAGAACTTCATGCAGTACTGAACTGGAAGTGCCTGCAAGTTTCCAGGCTCCAACTTGAGAGGTCTCCAGAGGTCTCTGTCCTCACTGAAGCTGCCAAAAGTTATTGCCAACTTAATTTTTGGTGTGGATCTTGTTATTTGAATGAATTAGAAAGTCATAACATCTCTAAAGGTAACTTTAAAAAAGTAAATTAAATAATACTTTGACAAACACTCAAATACTACTACATATAAAGGAAGCCAACTCCTCCATTATCCACTGATAACACTGCCTGGGGGGGGGGAAGTTATCTTTTGCTATCAAGTCCTTCATTAGCAGCCATGCAAAACCAAAACAATAAACAGAAAAGCAGAATTATTTTTAAGAATGTAATGGTGTTTTTTCTTTTTGAGCTGTAGAAAAATAAATAGAAGGATGCCAGACAAGTAAACAGCACAGCATTGTGAACACATGCTTACAAACAGCTTTAAATAACAAAGACAATACCCAGCTCTGTAAACATTCAAAAAGCTACGCCATGGACCACCACAGAAGAAAACGAAATCATCTAAGGTAAGTATCACTGCTCTTTGTAATGGGAAATACTTTCATATAACTGTTAACAGGACAATGCTATTAGACTATATTGCTTTAGGCTGTACTAGCATTATGTGCAGTAATACAACCCATGATTACAGAAAGCAGATAAATGGGCTTACATGGAGCTATTTCCCGGTATTCTTCATTTGAATAATACCCGTTTTCTTCAGTTACCGTAAGACAAAAACATTAAGAAAGTCTTATTCACAAATCTATTTATGGAAATATAGAAATTGAATGATCCAATAAGACACCAGATTTTTATGAAATGTGTTCTCAGAACTCCCAATTCTCTCAATTAAAGGAGCCCTAGTTCTGTAACACAGAAACCTGGGACACAAGTATGCATGACCGGAGCAGAAGCCACACCACTCAACTGAATTCCGATGCCAGCCTGATCCCTGAGTGCACCTCACACTCTTGACAGGGAGGAGGAATTTGGGGAGACCAAAATTTGACTAGGGTTTACCTGTAATTTTAGAAACAAAAAGTCCACAGAGAAGTTCTTAATTGACTGAAAATTGTTTACACAAAAACAGCTTGGGGGAGAAGAAACACTTTGTACTTCCAGCTATAATCAGATCACATAAATGGCGAAAAAAAAATGCACAGCCTCACAAGTAGTTCCAGTAAGTAGCAAAGCATACTTTTACAAATGGAGGCCACAAATAATAGCTTAGTTAAATCATTCAACTAGGGTCAAAATTTGAGTCAAATAAAAATTGTATTTTCATACCTAGAAGTAAATGAGGTAACTGTAAACAAATTCATGAACTTTTCATTACTATAAGAAGTCACACATTATTTAACAAAATTAATTTCACATTTTTATGCTTGAGGATACAGCCAGCATATCCTGTACAAGAGGAGAAAGAGAGAACCCAAAACCTGGGAGAGAAATATCTGGAGAATAAGGCCATCAATCAGGTTCAGTGTTAAGCAAATGCAACTACTGAAAGGGCATCCTAAGCAGTACACTGTGGGGAGGGGAACAAAACTGTATCAGGTTAAAGATGTTAAAAAACTGTAACTGTCCTGAAACAGCAACTGTAATAAACAGAGATGTTACAAGATTACAGACAGGCACGGAGATAATTCTCAAATCACAATTCATGAAGTGAAATGCCTCCAGCTAGGGAAAGATCAACACAATTTCAAAACACACAGATGTCTAAGGAATAGCCAGACACACACACGTGTGTTGTTTAGTTTTTACTATTAGGAATCACAGATCTGTATTAAAAGGGCTGAACCAGCTCTTTAGTATCTGGTACCACTCATTTACGCTACGTACTTCGCAAAGCCTTTTTGCAGGTTACTCAGGTTAAAATGAAGCTCAGTGACAGCCTCTCCATTCCACTGTGCTCAGAATCAGAAAGCTCATCTGAGAAATACTTCTGTCACCCCTCAACTTTGCATTTCATTTCAATTTAGAAGTTCCAAACGCAAGTTTAACTAGAAGCCCTGACTGGCAGCATCTGCCAAGACAATACATCCTTACAGAGTCAATGAGTCATACCTGTCCCTTTTAATTTGGCTTTAAGCATCAGAAGAATTTTGAACAATACCTATAGCATGTTAAAATCCTTGGATGGAAAACAGAAACGGGAGCAGATTTTTCCATCACAGAGTTCCAGCTATACAATCTACAGCATGTTCTGCATCTTTACGTAGGCTGATTTTACTGCCTCTCAAACATGAAGGCTTTGCTGTCACTTCCACAGGTATATCTACTGCAGATAGACTCAAATGAGGAACAAATTAGAAAGACGTAATTCAGGAAAAATTCCTGTCAACTACGGCAATTCTACCATATGCCAACTGTACACTGCTAACCTGTCTCACCCTTTCCTCCTTTTTCACACTTTTCAGGTTCGTGTACTTTGTCACAATCCCTTCCCATTCTTGCTGTTTAGATGCAGCCTGAAAAATTCCAGCCCTTAAAAGCGTGCAGTTTTTTAAACTTTCAAAGTTTTCTCCCCAGCCTCTTTCCATGCTTTACTCACTTATCTGATAATTTTGTCAAATCTGTAGTGACGAAATGCCCTGATGAGAGGTCAAGTTCTAGTTGCAGTGTCATCCATATGCTACAACAGGAGACAGTTCTTACAGTTAAATCACCTACCCACTTACTGCTTTGGTTTTGCCCTCTGCGACTACTGACATCTTTAGGAGTTGGTAACAGTTTCACTGCTAATATTCAGGTGCTTTTTGTTTTAAGTATTTCTGTGAGGATCTGAGCAGTTCTCGTGAAAAGAGTCCAAAGACTTTCACATTTGTCTTGAACCTTCCACCGTTAAGAATCTGGATCAACTTATTTGAGGCTCAGAGCGCAAACTCAGTTTTCACGCCTATCCATAAGCACAACAGCTTTGCAGATTTCAATCTGCTCCTGCTTTTAAGAATTGAGCAGTAAGATGAAACAATGAAAGAAGACTGGATACATAAAACACAAAAGGGAGTAAGATAAAACAGCATTTTTGCAACACAGGCAAACTCACAGGGAAAAAGTCGCATTACGTGGACTGAAGACACTTCCTCTAGTTCTACATTAGTCCCTATTTGCCAGCTCACAGACACCAACATGTCTTCTAGCCTCTTAGATCACTTTCTTCCATTACTCATGAACCTTGACAGTTCATAACTTTTTTTTCTAGATCGGATTTCTATCTTGTGCTTGAATATTCTTCCCACCTGGATATCTAGCTACAGCTCTACAAGTTGAGTGTCTTGAACTACTTTCAACATCTGTTTTCAGATCTCTCTGTCATAAAACAAGACAAAACAACTGCCATCAAGCCCCTCACCCAAGGCAACAGTGTGGTTTTCTGTTCATTTTTGCAGCTTACCATCCCTGCTTGCCTTCTCAGTCCCCTTTAGAAGATGGCTACAAAAGGACTGCACTTCTGTATTTCAGAAGAAACAGGAAAAACAAAACAGGATAACCTACTCAGACAAGCACACACAAGTATCCAAACTGCAGCACATACAAGCAGCAAGGCTTCAAACACAAGCATGAGTATAAAAAAGGAAGAGCAAGAGCACACAAACCTGGAAGGAACAGAGAGAAGTCAGGAGCCCAAAACTTACTGGGCACACGCTGAATAAAAAAAACATTTCTTTGACAGCTTCCTACTGCTCTCTTCCTGTCTTACTCCCTTCTTGCCCATTTTGAGGAAAGAAGACTTGCTTTTCTGACACTATTAATACAGCACATGACAGCCTCCTGGTACGACCTTCAGCACCTCCTCCATCTTCCATTTTGGGAAAGCAGTGATTGTCATTAGAGATCCTGGATGTGGTCTAGGATAGCAGAACACACCTCTTCATCCAAGGACCAAATAATTTTATGTCAGTCAAAAATCTATTAGCTACGTAATAGGAAGGAGGGAGAAATGCACTTTTAGGAAGGCCAGGATGCATTACATACAAGGTCCAAAATCATGCCTTTAAGAAGCCAGACCTGCACTTAGGGAAGCAATATGAAGGTGTAGGCGTGTAGTCAAACAGGTGATAAAGAACACAGACTTTTAGAAGAAACAAGACCAGGAAACAAAGCAAATTTCCCCAAGACAGAAGCAGTGTTATATTACAAAAGGGTATCAAACACATAAAATGAAAAAAATGATGACTGTCTATTTGGCTCTTCAAATAACAAATATCCTAAGGAAAACAAACAACTTGTCTAGTTGACAGATTCTACGACAATTATAAAAACTTTGTAGCTGAATTTGAAGCCAAGTAATTCACCTTTGTTGCCCAATACACATATACAAAAAAAGTAAAAGTATGAAGTCAGTTCAACCACTCTTTAGTAGCTGTGATACAGCAATAGTCCTGCTATATGACTTCAAAAAATTTCTGAAAGTTAGAAGAAAGCCATCAGGGAAAAGAGAAATTATCAAATATTTTGGTATCCACACCCTACTTCTATGACATAAATCACCCATGAGTCACACCTTCAGAAAAGAAAAAAGCCTAAGAGAAACCAAATACTCACCAGGAGAAATACTTTTGATGTTGAATGTCCAAGCCATCAAACCAAAGTTCAGAATAAATATTTTGGATTGACAACCTGAATTGAATACACAGCCATATGTTCCTTTCCTCACTACACATATAAATACAAACTGCAATGAAAGTGCAATTGTGCAAAACAAGGACGAGCTATTCTAAGCGTACAGAAAGTGTCAGGATGATAAACCACATGAGCACAGAATTAAATAAAAGTTAATGGCCACTAGCTGGTATTTAACTTACTTTCATTTCTCTTTTCTTTCCATTTTTCCACCTAGCCTGCTTGGCTAATAAAATTGTCATTATAAGTGAGAAGCAAAGGCACGATTCAATGCTACATCAATTATTATGACTTTATTGTGACATACTGGTATTCAGCTGATCCCAGAAGGCTATACTGATGCCTCGGATGCAATTAATTTTTGATTGATCTAACTCACTCCAGTACTGCATGTAAAATGTTCACAGACATTTGAATAATTCTATTATATGTTGGAGATTACTGCACAGAGATCATTTGAAATTAATTGCTAAATTATTTTAGTAAATGTAAGACACCATTCCAGTTCTATTGTGGTAACAGTTATGTAATTGCTTTACAAAGTAAACTAATGAAATAAATGAACTCTGACTAATACGTGGCATAACAGGCCTGAAAAAGCGAAATCACACTGCAGATTTCTCATCTGCCTCTACAGGGTTGGGGTTGGTGAGTTAACTTTACCATCACAGGATTAAGTATGAGAAGAATGACCTCATAAAGAGGATTTTGTTTCACTGGCTGAAGGTGACCCTAAGGGGGGCAACTTTTAAAAGAATTGATACAAGACGACTACTAAGTGTTTGCAAAACTTGAGGGCAAAGAAAGGGTCATTATCACAAGGGATCGCCAGAGTTTGTTTTGGTTTGTGCGTATGTAAGGAGTTCTTGTTAGGGCTAAGTATCATTTAGCACTATCTGCTACATACCAAAAAAGCGTATTTTACATTCTGGGCTGCTGGCTATCTCCCAGTTCCATCCAGTTTACAGGACAGCACTGACATAGCTGAGACTTTCAAGTGAGCCAGTTAATGCAGAAACTGACAAGTTGGTTTTTAGCAAGAAGAGTAACAGTTTGAAGCTCTGCCAGTCAGGACCTGGGAAAAGCAAACACAAAGTTAAAGCAAACCAGGCATAATAGGGTTTTTACCAGCACACGAGAAAGGCTCTCATTTCTGTAAGCTCACAACTGCAAGCTCTGACTCCCCGCTAGGAGCACAGTATCCTTATTTCAAATCATTACTCCAAAGTAAAGAAACATGATACTAGGGGTCAGTATCCCAGATAGCCACAGGTGTCAATACAGTAATTGTAAAACATTTCTCTTAATTCTGAACCTTGGCCCCAAGAATGTCAGAACACTGCCCGCCCTCAGCAAATGTTCACTAGAAATTGCAATTTAAAATGGTTATTCAAAATACAGAAAAAGTCATCATGAAATGGAAAAGTAACGCTTAATATTTATGTATCTTACTTTTTTTATTGTAGAAAATTTATTTTTATAGGTAAGGTTCCCTGATAATGATCTTATAATTTAGTATCAAATCCTTTTTAAATGGTAAGAGGGACTGGATCTGCTGAAGTCCTACATGACTTAAACTCACCCACATTAACTCACGTAAAGAACAACAGAAAAAACAGAATCTACAAAATGCTGACCTCTACTTCTACCCTTACCAAACAACATACAGGTACAGCAAACTGTCCTAGCAGCTGCGCCAAGACCTGACATCTTGCATCAGCGTTAGATTGCTTAGCAAATTTATTTCAGCTACTCTTTTAGTTACAAGCTCCCAGCTATACTACAGTAGACTGTATTTTGGCAAGCATAACTAGAATTCTTTTTTAAAAAGCAGGAAGAAAAGATGCAATAAGAGAAGAAACATTCTAGAGAGGGAAAGAGACAAATGAGGGAGTGAGCAACAAAAGGAAAGCAATTCTCACTTATGAGATTGTTCTAGGAAAAAACAGGAAAATGCAGAGCATCATTTGGATTCTTTCTCTAGGTACGGATACACAGATCATCTCTCTCAAAATCAAACACAGCAGCATCACTGTGAATCCCAGCAGACACTACTAGGCATAAACACATGAATAGCCTGTTCCCCCATTAACTCGCCTCTGTGTTTGCAGGACTATAACTTACTTATTTGCTGTATCATGTACAGATTTTTAAAAGGAATGTATTCTTCACTCGTTTAATCTCAAAAACATTTTTAATGTGGATTAATTTGGGGTTGACATCCTGAAGATTTTAATCACAATCCAGACCATGTAACCTACAAGGAACCACCACTCTTGCAGACTGTCAGAAGCTGTGGTTTGTGTGAAATTGATAGTGCTTAGAGCTGATTAACAAGCTTGTTATAGTATTTCTCAATGAAAAAAAAAAGCAGCAAACTAACTACAGGAAAACACCCTTAGTGTCTTTTCAGAAGTCCTCCAATGTACCAGGGCTACGTTTTCTTTCTTAAAATGTGTGTAAGTTACTAGTCATATTAAGAGGTGAATTTGACTCTTGACTCTGCAGCAGGCATGATAGTCTCCAAAGTCCAGTGGCAAAAGCACTTCTGCCTTGTTTACCCAAAGAACCACAGCTCCAAAGAAGCCAGAAGAAAAATGAGAATGTATGCAGCAGGCTTTTTCAGGGACTCTGGACTACCTGGAAATGACACTAAAGACCAGGATGGGCAGAGAATAATTGTCATTTTAGGAAAAATATTTGTTCAATTGTTTTTCTGTTACTGGGGCATTAACATTTTTGTTAGACAAATCTTGCAAGTGGTGGCATTTTGTTGGCACAACTACAAAAGGAAGCATTATCGGGAAGAACGAAAAAAGAAACCAATCAGCTGTCTGGATACCCACACTGGCCTGTCAGCAATCTGATCTACCAGTTTGCCCAGGGCAAAGCACTATTTTTCTGGACAAGTTTATTCCTATGTAAAATGGGTCACCCCCTCATAGGCATCAGTGCAGGAAGAACTCCGCATGATGTCACTGTGGCACAGTTCGTAGAATAGCTCAAGCGGGAAGAGACCCAAATAAGGCTCAAGTCCAACTTTGTGCTCCTCACAGGACTACCTAAAACTAAATCATACAACTATGAGCACCATCCAGATGCTCCCTGAACTCTAAACAGGCATATTAAGACTGACAGAAATAAGAAATTCTCTAGCAGCTCCAAGTAGTCACTAGCACTTCTTGTTTTGCAGGATCACAGCTTTATTTGAGGCTGGAATTATCTTTGGCTTTAGAAGAAGACATGAAAAGTTGGTCAGGATCCAAACAGGTAAAGCACGTCTCCAGTGGTGTCAATGCTTTAAGCACACAAGTTACATATAAACTTTTCCTAACGATTTGAATGCTTGAATGTCTGTAAAAACCATCAGCGCGAAAGAACAAATTTATGCTGTGGTACAGTCAAAAAAAAGAAAAAACTTCAGACTCCCTTGTCTCTGACACACAAAGGCAAACACCCCAAGTAAAAGGTAAGAAGTTATCACAGTTACTACTAGCACGGTAGAGGCATCTAAGTCAGTTCAGGTTAGCAACAGGGTGAGGGGGATTAACCAAAGCTAAGTACAGGATAAGATCCCTTCATGTCTCATATGGATTACATTAGCTCAAAATGAAATCTAAGAGCAAATGTAAACTATTACAGGAGTTTCAGAAACCTTAGTCACACGCCTCCAGAATACTGCCTGTAAAATCACTAGCAACACCAAAAACATGGTAAGGAAAAAAACAAAGAGTTGTAGAAATCGTGAGGCAGAAATTCTATCACAAACAGCTCCACCTGATGTTTGAGCAGCTTGAGTATTTTGTTCAAACTTACCTTCCAAGCACACATCTAGGGGAAACAAAGCTAACGCAATCCATAGAACAATGGTCAAAAAAGCACCATTACAGCATCTCTGCTCTGAAGTTATTTTTCCACCCCAGTGTTTGCAGTAGTACTGGTGGTAATAACTACGCTCTCCACAAAACAGATGTTGTGTCATGACCTCTCTACTTTTCCAAGCTGAATTCAATGCCAGCAGTGAATTTTGTAGTGACAAAACAACGTTATGTTCAGCTGCAGTATTTTTCCACCTAGTTCACAGCTGCAGGGGAACAAAAAAAAAAATCCAACCAACCAGTCAGAATTCTTCCTAAATTGTTCAAAGTTACCAAGGAACTAGTTTTAGGTAGTGTATTCCAATTCAAGTGACAGAATCAATTTGTTATTGGAAAAGTGTATTTGCTTAACACCTCCTGGCTTTGATCCTTTCTTTTTCAGACTTCTACTTCAGCACCAGATGATTTGTAAGATTTATGAACTGAAATTCATGCCCAAAATAGGGAGGTTTTTTAAAAATAATTAGTCTTCGCTTTTTCTTTGCTGTGACCAGACAGACGTACACCTTCATACCTTGAACAACAACACTCAAGTCCAGAATTACACAGTGAAGTGCAACTGATGGCGTGTAAACCTTGCTCTGAATTGCTATACATGGACTCCGCTCAAATAATACACTACTTAGCTGAAGGATAAACTGGAACATGCACCTAAACATTTCACAGTTCAGAGCAGAAAAAAGATCTCCTTGGGGTCCTACGGCCCATACAGCAAAAGGAGTTGAAGGAAAACACAGATGGCATCGAGAGAGCAAAGAGTGGGAACAATGAGACATAATATGCCGGGGGTTTAACTTTTTTTGTTGTTATTTTTGCCAAGATGATGCCATTGGCAATGGTTGGCAGTCAGTGTACACCACTCTGTGCGCAGCCTGGAAGGGAAAAAAAGGGAGATGCAATGAATTATTTCACTCATACAGAAATCAAGAAACCTATAGCATTCTTTAAAAATCAGTCTTGATTTGCCAAAAACAATACTGTTCAGAAAAGGCACTCTATATAGAGTAGAGCGTTGTACAATTTCTCAAGTGATCTTCTAAAAGAAAGTAAGAAAAAAGTTAAGTCACTCCATACATGTATCAAAAGAACGGAATATTTTTTACATATAACCAGTGTGCCACAGCTCATCAGGAGAAGCAGAGCACTATTTCTTTGGTGTTCCATAAGAAATGGTCTCCAGAAGGTATTTAGTAGAACTGCTACTTAAATAAATAGTTATGAATACATCAGCACAAACTAGATTTCACTGACGTTCGATGCTTGCTGTGTAGTAATAGAAACATTTCCTTTGGTCTGTTTCTAACACACATGCATATTTGTCTGACATACACACTTACATTCATCCGGGTGAAATGTATTTGGCACTCGTTGCATGTTATCATAACCTACACAAAACCATCAGTAGCTTGTGATGGCAACAAATGGCATAGAAATTGATCACAGATTTGACATTTGGAAACAATTATTCTTGTTAATGGCCAGGTGATTTATTGAAAACCGAGACATGGCACCAAAACATTTATTAATTGCCGTGCCAAAGATTAAGGGATTTAATGACTTGCTCAAGTTCTGCATGAGCAGCTATAACTTACATTTTTGCTTCTTTTCTTTTTAGGTCTCTAAAGTTCATTTAGGTTTTTTTTTTTCCTTCATAAAGCTTGTTTGTGGCCAAGGGATGCCTTCAGTCCATGGCAGTGACATTCTTTAACTATAAGCTCATATGCCATCAATGTTGCTCGTCATTGCTAATGACAGAGAAATACTATGTTATCACTGAAGAAAAATTAGACTATTACTATTATTTTTTAATTTAAGTTATCCATCGAGCAAGCCTCCCACCTTTGTAAGGCATTAATTGTATCCAGACAGCAAACTTCTTACTCTAACTTCTTTTGCTAATATTCTAGGCAGTAAGCTCAAATAATATTGTGATGTGCTTATGCCTGTTCTCCATTTGCTTGATACCCACTGGTTCCGCTTTTCCCCTTCCAACAAGCAGATAAGCTTTGTATTTACTACAAATAATTGTTACAGCGGTATTCTAATACAGCAGGCAAAGAACAACAATAACTACGAAGAATCACCATGTCTTCCTGGCACAGTCTCACTGCAGAAGTCTTTGCTCTGAACTCTTGTAACTTGCACAGAAACATTTTCTTTTGTGGTTAAGATGTCTGATACTGCTACCAGACTACAGATATCTCTACCATTCTTTCCTTTATTCTAAGAAGAGGTATTAGTTTTATGGTCAGTTTTATCAACGGCAATCATGTTTATCAACTGAAATTGTGGTTAACATTTGAATATATTACACAGATACATACATAAGGGGAGGCAGGGAGCGAGCTTTGGTTGCCAGACACATACAAGCCTCCTCTAACGCTTACTCATATGATTTTCCTTAAGTGTTACCTCCCATCTTCATTTGATTGCACTATTTTGTTAGTAATTTTTTCTTCATATACATGTTAAATCCCACAATTCTCTGAAACCCTTACTGAAGTACTGTCAGTATTTAGTGTTCCTCTGTTTCAAACCTTTTTCCTTCTGTTTTATTCACTCCTCTTGGAGTCCCTCTGTAGTTACAGGCTTGTTTAAAGGGACATTACTGAAGTCAACATCATCATCACTATGCTGAGCTATTTCTCTTCAAGTCAACAATGCTGGTA
This sequence comes from Steatornis caripensis, assembly GCA_013398225.1. Classification (NCBI taxonomy): domain Eukaryota; kingdom Metazoa; phylum Chordata; class Aves; order Caprimulgiformes; family Steatornithidae; genus Steatornis; species Steatornis caripensis. The sequence continues at coordinate 552,610 of VZSC01009412.1, forward strand.
GCATCACTCTGTAAAAGAAACCAGAACTTACAACGGATATTAAGTTACTATGGTTTTCATTCACTCTTTCAAAGCTTTAACTGAAATGATTAAACAAATTTTTTCAAGATTGGTCTATCTTTGTATTTTGGTCTATTCTTCGTTCTGTTATTTTTTCCTGAAACACTACACAATCAGCTCTTTCTACAGTTACAGCTGGGCTGTGCCTTGTCACACACAATTAATCCTTGGGGACTAAGCCCCATGTTCCCAAAGGGTGTTAGTGTTCTACCATTCCCTGAGCACATGCCTTTCTTTCCCCATATTGGTCACCACTTAGCAACACCTTGGCAAGCCAATTCCAAATCTCCGAAAACAGTGATTTATCTGAAACTTCTATCACTTTTTTAATGGGTGATGTTTCCCCTGCTGGAGCAGAAGGGACACTCCTTTTCTTTCATTTCTGTTTCTTCATTTACAAATTGCTCTAAATCATATGTGCATCCTCTGGTTTAAAGTAGATCTGCAAGTCAGCAGTATTTGCCAATTACCTTTCTTTGCTCATTCAAGATTGAGCCCGTACTCAATACATCAGATTTTCCACTATTTTAATAGTGAACATTCATACTGATACACTTCTATTCGCAACCCATACATTACTGGGGCAAAAAACCTTGTGTTTTCCCATTTCTGTTCCCTAACTCATCCACTGTGCTAACTGTGAGCTTGCTATATGTCTACTCTGAGTTTTTCAGGTAGCGCGTACCTTGTTGGGGGAAAGCGGGACCTGCACATTAGCTTGACACTTCATTGCCATGTACTCCCTGTGTTCTGATTCTTACTAGGCATGAATGTTCTCACTCAGATGGTGTGACAGCTTCTTTCAGGAGCATCAGAGTTTTTGATCTGCCAGCAACACCCACAACTTCTCCCATTCTTTTGCATCAGGGCTGCCCATAAGGCCTGGTTAGTGGAAGAGAACGGTGTTAAGTCTTGATGCAAAGCAGCACGAGGTGAGGAAAGGAGTATGTTTTCCAGGTAGCCTGGTGTACCTGAATCAAAGTGGTCTAGATTGTACCAACTATCTCCACTTCAATCCCAAGGACTGAGGTGTTCTTGTCCAAATTCTGCACTGACGAATCCAACCACATTTCGCTCTTCCTGCAACGCATGCTTCAAACACCAAGTGACTCCTCCAGCAAGCTGAATGATCCAATACACAATATTGCTTCTAACTACCACACTGAAGCTACCGAAGTTTTTTCCAGCTGCTAGGCTAACTCCTCAGAGCTTAAGGTTTTTACTGTCCAGCCTTTCATATGCCCTTCATCACATGTCGTCTGGACTCACTTTATCACAGACGCTAAATATAAGCTTCTTGCAGCAGTGGCACACTACGTTGCACTACTTCTCTTCTGTTCCTCCAGTCTGCTTCCATTTCTGTTCCTTCAATAATTCAACCTCTGATTTCAAACCCACCTTTTCTTACCCTACAGAGCCTAATTTTCTTTCTCCTAAGTGTAACAGACTAGTCAAATTGGTTGCAGCTCTCCACAAGGCCCACGCTGCAGCAACCTTAACGCAGCCTTAGACATAAAGCTCCCCTGACAGATTGCAAATGCTTTTCCAGCCTTCCTCAACCCATCTTCAGCCATGAAAGCTTTCTGCTCCCACACCAGAGAATCTTCCGAATCACTTACATTCCTAAATTTTCCTCTGAACGGGGAGAAAGTCCTTCCCTCTTCTTCTCTCCTGGTGAGCAGTGCTGGTGGAAACCTAAGTACCTTGAACGCCCAGTTACCAGACCTGTATACTATGCATTTGTTCTCAGTTTCTGTTATTCTGCTTTTCTGCTCTGACAGTCTCAGTCTTTCACTCCAAAAGACCTAGTTCACCTGCACTCTCCACCAATTTGCAATCCTCCCTCCCAGTCATTTCATTCAGACAACTCTTGGCAATTGCAAATAGACTCCACACGTAGGATATATTCAACTTTAAAAGGATAAATTATACATTGGTCTAGATGCACAAAACAAAAGCCGAACTTAACAAGCCACCAAGCACAGTACATTCACAACACAGCATCTCTACTAGCAGACAGTTCGTCAGGGAATCTCTGCAGCTCCCTGAAATGGACTTCAGGGGTCCTGAGCTGCCATCTTCCATCTCTGTATTTACATTCAGGAATGTAAACTTGTAGGTGGTTTTCCTCTTGAATCCCTGAGCTGCTGTCTCAAGAAAGCAATCCTAGCTTTCTTAGCCTGCATGGCTTTACTACAGACTTTTTCACAGCTCTCAACTTTTCCTTAGAAATTTAAGGCAAGGTGCTCATAGTTTGTAGCTGGGCAGCATGAGACCCAGTCCACACCTACCCCTCACTGAGCAGGGGAGGTTCCACCCAGCCCTCATCCAACCTTTCTGTGCTGAGTAGGACTTGAACCAGGCCCTAGCACTTCCCCGGTCCTTGCCCTGTGCGCCCGCAGAGCTCCCCAACAAACTTGTGCAGAGCTACTGTGTAGCGAAGTCACCCGAAGCAGGAAACAAAAATACTACTAAAAACATCAGTATGATTCTCACAGAAGCACAGAAAAACCCACAGTTTCCATAGGCTAATAATCAGTCAACCTCAAACAGGAGGACTATTAAAGAGAAGGAATATTATCACACACTATTGCCTGTATTTTCAAAGCATAAATAAATAAAAGCCTACTTGACCAGCAAATGAGAATGACAAGCAGTCTGTAGCAAAGTAAAGTCTACTTTATGGGCATAGCCTGCTTCTTCCAAGCATGTTCTACTAGCTGCCTAGAGAAGCACTCCTCCTTGTGCAGATACATCCTCAAGAGTTTTATTTGCAGTGACAGAAATGCATTCAGACATAGAAGTAACTCAAAGATTAATGATCTCTCCTCAGAGGGACACTACAGTCCCTGCACATGTACCGTACTCTGCAACATCTCCCTTCTTCCTTTCCTCATACCATAAACCCCACTCCCCCTGAGAGACTGCTAAAAATGATTACGCAAACAAGAGAAGGCACATAAGTACCATAAAGTGCAGTTGTTTTAGAAAATTATTCCCCAAAAACCCTTCAGTTAGGAAAACATTAGTACTGCCAAGTCAAGCACCCAGAACCAAAAAGAAGCCACAATCCAATTTTTCTGTGCAACCTTAATTTGTTGCCTCCTCACTCCCTGCTTTCAGGGCTTGCAAGCAGGCCATAATATAACCTTCAGCTAGTTGATCACATTCCTCATTCCGCCCCAGTGCAGGGCTCTGGTGACCCACTACATTTTTACATTGAGACCGACTAGGTTGATCTTTTCAGCAAATAAAGATATATATTTATATACAGGAGTCAGTTGTGAATGGTTACCAACAGATGAATGAAACTGTGTCAGGAAGAAAAAAAAAAATTAAAAAATAGGAAGGAACTGAAGATACTCACAAGTGATCACAAGGCTCCTACTCACAGGTACTGCATGACTAGGAGTTGCTCCCCGAGACACAAGCCAAGTCTCTTTGGAACAGCATCAGTGCACTGTTTCACTCCTCCCTCTCCCAAGGAAGAGCAACAAGGGAACAAGTTAAAATATTCCTGCATTCAAGAAAGTTATGGGCAAAACTCCGCATTCTTGTCCCAAGCTCTATTACATTCTTCCCTTTTTGAAGCTCCCTCTCCATAGCGTATCACAAAGAACACCACCTTATTCTCATTAGCAGATTAGAACTACTCACACATCTTACCTGTGTGCTTAAGGACTACTCATTGGTTTTTTCCTTCTTGACACAGCTTTAATTATTTCATTCATCTTAAATGGGTCACACATAGCAAGTCTGTCCTCCTGGTTAGTGGAAAGTGGTTCCTTTCCACTTTCTCAGCTCCCTGAGATGGCATAAAACTCTTTGGAAATATGTCACACTGAAGACAGACGTATCTGTGAACCACAAAACCTAGTTAGCAAATCAACACACACAGCTCCATTAGATGCTTGCTTACCACAACTAAACAAAAAGTCTGAAAAAACAAAAATCAGAGTTCTTTTACCTTTCCCCCCCACAACAGGAAAACCAACTATTCTACCTGCGCACTTATCAGATTTCCAGAATGAAGCTCACTATAGCAGTGTGCAGTTACAGACATCCCAGTCGAAAAGGGTTCATTGCTCCTTGTAGACCACAGCAAGGTAATGCATGAACGACAATTCAGATTCATAAACTAAAGAGCACGCGCATCTTTTTGTGGAAGTAATCAAAAATGCAACAGAGATAAGCACTTCCTATCACTGTTTAGTTTAGATCCCCCAGCTGCTAACGCTTTTGAGCACGCCTTCCACTTCGTTTGCAAGGCCCATCTGTACATCAGATGTGGAGAGCCTCAAACTTCATTTTAAGCTTATAATGCAAATGAACTGCATTTACATAGCACTATCAGAATGCAAACGAGTTACAAAAATCATTACATCTCAGCAGATCTATTGATGCAATGATATGGTTCAAAAAGCCTCAGCAACTCTCTCTTCAGTATTATCTTTAAAACAAGCGTAATTAAACCATAAAAACTATGATGTTCAAACAGCAAGAAATATGAAATCCACAATAAGAATTTCAAAACTTAGATTTAAGCACTATCCAGAAGCCACAAATTAGGACTGGCTGACCTCAAGGTACTCACAGTCAGGCAATCCTTCATACGAACCACCAAGTCAACACCTCTTATGGGTACTAAACTGTGGTCAATATCCAAGCTTACATCTATTACTTTTCCTACCTACTAAAGCAGATCAGCCATTAAAGATTTAACTTCTGATTTCTCTTCCTAAAAAAAAAAAATGCACCCATGCATCCCTCCCCTCCCTTCTCTACATAAAAGTAAAATATTCACAGTACTAGAAAAGAACAGTTGAACAACTGGTTCGTATCTAACACTAGTATTGTCAGTTGCAGCATATTTCAGCTAACAAATTTACTAAATATCAAGTTTGCTCCTGGCCAATTCAAGCAAATTTTATCACAACAGTACATTGTTTAAAAGCAAACAAAGAAACCTGGTCATTCCAAACCATACAAATATACATTTCAACAAAAGCAAAGAGGAAAAGAGACAACTATAATGATGCCATTTCTTACAAAAATACTGCAGTAAATTTTCTCAATGTGTGTGTTCGAAAATGGTGTATAAGCTTCTAGGTTGACAAATGAATTTATACATAAAAGATTCTAGAAAATCCAATAAAATTTAAGCATCAACTGTACCAAAGATACAAATAACACTCCAATAAGCCTCAACTGGAAAACAAAAACAAAATGTAAGGGAAACAATTTTTATTTTATATTATCCTATCATATAATCATTTTATCTTACAGTTGTTTGAATGCCATTCATCCAACCACTGAAAAATCCTGCATCACATGATGTATGAAACAGCAACTTTATCTCCAAAGAAAAGGTTTAATTCTCCTTTGGCTTAAACTAAAGGATTTCAGAAAAACACTGCAAGAAAGCTTCATGGAATTTCTAGACAAGCATCCCATTGTGCCTTTGACAGGCAGAACCGAAAACAAAAGGGAAATTTGCTCAAGTTCAATTCCAGCTTTGAACCCGAGTTTGACAGAGTTTGCTTCTTTGTAAGTAAAGCAATTAACAGGTTTCACATTAAAGATCACACAGATAAACAAGAAACCAGGAGACAGCTTCATAGGTCTATACTTCCTGCCCCTCCTTGCAGTCTCCTGCCACATAAAATATATTTAAAAAAAACCCAGCCAACCATCACTGAACTGCGTACAGATCAAGTTTAAGAGAAGAATGTATCCTTAATTTGCAAATAAGCAATGATTATGCCACCTTAAGTGTCTTCCTATTCATACAAAATTGCATTTTCACTTGTTGAGATGCAAGAAATATTTATAAGCCTTTCCCAATATGAAATTAAACTTATTAGTTTTAAAATGTAATTTCTCTTTAAATGCATACACAGCACTTAGGTTTAAAAGGATTTATGAGACTAGACAGCCCACTATTTGAGCTGCGAGATCTCGCATCATCCTATTTATGACAATACCAGCAGCAGAAGTAGTATCACTGTACAGTTGGGACTGTAAGACTAGACAAGTTAGCATGACTTCAAGATAATTTTGTGTGAAAAGTTCTTCAGTCTCCAAAGCACTTTAAGTACAAGGCTATACAAAAGTTTCTCATTCCACATAGTTATTAAAATTCACTGTAAAGATTGATATATTCCCAGAGCAGGGTCCCAAAGTCATGCAGAAAAAGACAGACCCTAAAAAGCGTCTGTAAGTTCAACCATCTTGTTTCTTTTTAATTATGAACAAGTAAAGAAAACGAAACTATATGAATCTACAATTTGTAATAAAGAAGTTTCTCTGCAATATATGGAGCTGTACTTCATAACAAACTCCCTACCCGATAGAAATAACAAAAAAAGCTGGAAGACAACTAAGAAAACTTTAAAACATAAAGAACTATGGAATTCACCTAGCAGGACAGAAGAATGTAGAGTTTGTTTTAATTTGATAGATTTCGTAACTTCAGAAGAATCAGCAGTCTCTATCTACTCCCTTCCAGCCAGGCGATGGAGACACCACCATTAACTGAGCAAGTGCACCTTTCTCTTCCCTTGTTACATTTTTGCTTCTCTGCCACAATTTTTCAATCACCAAGTTCTCATATAAAGCACCTCTGGCGATACCCTCCAAGTGAAAATTATCAGAGTTTAGGAAATGTTTCTAACAGTACCAAACTGAAGTCCAGTAGTACCTGAAGTACCAGTCCACTGGTACCAGAAAGCATTTCACACTGTGCACTATGGTTACCAGAATGACTCCACAATGCCATTACAATGAAGTATTTTAAGCGGTCCTAGGATCTGCAGAGTTGCTACATAATTCAACTAAAACCTTTCTACTGTACACGTCTGAGCACACATTTTTCATCACTTGACATTTTTTGGTCCATCCACACACTGCAAAGGGAAGACTGATCATTATAAACCTGTCACTTGTACATTCCAAAACCGCCAAACTCAGGTCTTCAACCAGCAACAAAATACGCCGTTAGTGAACCTAAACCAGCAGCCTAACATCTAATTATGCAACTTCTGAACGTCCAAATTTTCAATAATTAAAAAAAATTCAAAACAAAGGTTAAAATTGAACAGGTAAAGTAACGAGACATGAGCAAAACTAGCTGCAACAAAATGAAGCATTTTCTGTCCAATAATGAAAGTTTCAATATGCATAAATCCTTGAAAAAATCTTACTGAATATATTTAACATTCAATTTCACAGACAAGGTAAAGTAATTTTTATTCAGACAAATTTGTTCGTGTTGGTGTTTAAAATCTCAGATGAAAACAAAAAACAACAGAGTGAAAGTAAGAAGTTTTATGATTAACCTTCTGGAACTTCAGCGTCAGTGTGATTACACTTAACACCTGTAAAACACTGCTCAAAAACCCTTTTTTCTTTTAGCTAAGGCTTCAGAGTATATTTGACAAGTTAATCAATACCCTTATAAATTAATAATATGCTGAAAGAAATAATCTTACATAGCTAGCAGCTAGCATGGACACATGCTGTGTACTCCATTAATTTATTTGCAAATGCCAGAACCTTCTGTTCACCACTTTTCACTTCAAAACACCGACAACTCTATCTCTCTGCACTGCATTATTTTCTACTGCAGTTAAATTATATTGCTATACCAATATATTGGTTTATTGGACCATTTATTTTCTAACCAGATAAGCAGCCCACCATGCCAAATAAGGGCATTCTCAATTACATCTGAAGATGTAAGTCGTATGATGCCTCCATTCGTGTACTCCCCATTAGCAAGAACGGGAGCTCTCTACATGAAGCCTATCAACTAGGTCGTGTCAGAAGGGTGTATCTTAGATCTTCATTCATTACCAAAGAGGCTGTTTGAAGAAAAGCTTAGAAAAGAATGATGCATAAAGGGAAAATTACTCAGCGCTCTCTCACTGTACTGTCCAGTTTAGAAGACAAAATAATATTCAGGTGGCCATCTTTTACACTGCCACTCCAACATCAAAGCTACCAATAAACATACATCAAACCTTGTTCCATACAGAACTTAGTAAAAAATACAGCCCTTTACTGCAAGCATGCACAAGAACTGTTCTGCACATGAGTATTTCATGTTCCTTTCTTCATATAGCGGGAGAGGAACTGGCTTCTGACAAAGTGGATCAGCTTGGTCTCTGTGCAGAACATAGTAGCGACGGTTGCTGCAAGGCACAGAGCCCCCATGCTAATGTGAATCAGCCTTGCCATCCAACCCTTATTACAGCAGAAGAATACCTACAACAAAGGAAACAAGCAATTGCAGGAAAACTAGTCAGCACAAAGTAGATTTACTGTTTCAGTAAAATTTAAGGTCCAACATGTCTCTTGACCATGCTAACACCATCATCAAGCTGAGCGCAGTTTTGCCCCATGCACTGATCCTACAATAAATCATCTTTAGTAGTCACAACACCTGCTTTCTTAAGAGAATTCTGTCAGCAAAAAAATGAGCATTCAGTAGATACTGGGTAAACGCAGAAATTACTACTGTCTGCCATGCAGAAATATGTTAATTGAGATACTAGGAAACTCTGCTGGTGCCATCACGTAAGTCTACTACTTTGCAGCAACGTATTAGGCTATTTTCTAACAAAACCCCACTGGAAATCTCCCATTTCAAACTACAAACCTCTCCTTTCTAAGGCGTAATGGATTTTCAATCTGTCAAATTTTTGTACACTGAAATTCTACCATCTCTGTAATAATTAGTCTGCACAATTACCATCCTGTAATCTGAATAAACATGATAAATGCGCTCTTGGTAATTTTTGTTTCTATTCATGTTTTGGTTGTTTCTCCTCTATCACGTTTTTATTACAGAATTTTAAATAACAGTTTCTTCATGCTTCTGCAAAACTTCAATTATTTTTAAGAACTAAGGACATGGATCTGCCTACAGACAGTAGAATTGTGTTAGACTTCATTTTACTTGTCAGATACACCTTCTACAGGTGGCAGAGATAACTTCGTACCAAATATAAAATCTCTTAATATTATATCTTGCCTCGCCTGTAATGGAAGTCTTCCAGCCTATCCCTGTAAGCCTTTTTTATTAACGGTCTCTCTGCTTCTGGACACAAAACTCATTTGACACTAACTTTCACAGCAAAAGCAAAATCTGAGAAAGATGCTTACCTCTGAGAAACCAGTGATTACTCCACTTATGATGTAAACGAGTACCAAAAATGGCGAGGGAAGCAAGCCTGTCAAAGGTCTGTAAGTGCTTTCTTTGAAGTAATCATAGATATAGTGGATGCTGTGAGCTATTCGAATACCCATGTTAAAGCAGTTGGCAAGGATAAAGCCTATACTGCCGTGCCAGTGGGTCAAGAAATAAGAGATGCACAGAAATGTGAAGGACAAGGCCAGCATAACAAAATTGTACCTAGGAAAAAAAAAGCAAACAATTTAACAATGTATACAGTATTTATTTACTAACTTTATCTTTGAAGAAACATCACAATTTGTTTTCTAAGACAAGGAACAGAAATTTTCTTACTGTCTTCTAATGGAAGACGACAAATTTGAGAACCAGGATGTTAATTACAAAAAAAAAATCATTGGAAGAATGGAAAATACATCAAACAAATTAAACCAAGAACTACATTATGTGAAGGAACTTCTTTTTCACTTATCAGCTGTATACTAATTTCAGAAAGTCAAATTCAGTAACAATGATCAGCAATGGAAAAGCTTGCAGATTTTTTGCTATTTATGAGAAAAATAATGCTCAACAAGAAGATGATGCTTTATTTAGTTTCTGCTCCAAACAGTGGCTTTGGAAACAAGTTCATGCTTTAAAGGGGTCATGCAAGCAGCCCCTGCTAAGTCTAAAACATACTACTTTGTCTGTGGAAACAGACCTCATTGAAATTAATTTGGAAAGGCCTTGTAAGGGACACCTGCTACGTCAGCAAAAAAAGCTTAATGGCAGCACTGGGAAGGCAACCAGGCTTCAAAGTCAATAACCCAGGATGAACACAGAACCATGAAATAATCCAGACTGGAAGGGATCTCATGAACTCATCTAGTCAAACCCTCTATTTAAAGTAGATAGACCACTGAATTCAGACCACAATTTAGATCATTCAGAAGTGTACCTGACATACAGTAACTGTACATGAAAACCTTTAACAGCTGCAAAATTTTAACAAGTTAAGTGATAGTCTGTCTTAGAAACTGTAACTTCAAGTGCATAGGTACAGAAAACAAGACATTTAAATTACTTTTCCAGTTAGTGATGTACCAAAAGCTAATTTAACAAGCTTTTAACTTCTGACCTTTTGACTCAAACGTTTAAACACTTGCTAAAGCTTCTACATCTAAATCTACGTGTAGACAGCTAAATAAGGAGTTGGGTTTCAGTGGGGTGGCGTATTTTAATGCTGATTTCAAATGCACAAATCTCTTTATATAAATAAATAAATTTTTAAGAGGATTAATGTTTATCAACACATACAAGCATGGAAACCTAAAAGCAGTGTATGTTTGCTTGCCCATCTGCGGCACCTGGCTCTGGAGACCAGGAACACGGTTCCTAAAGTGACCGTAGAAAGGAATCTGCTCTTTGGAAAAAAAGCATTTCCAGGCACATATCCACACAGAACAACTGTTCTGTTTACATACTGAACTCCAAGCAAACCATATGCAGATTAATTACAGGAATATTCTAGGGACACCATTTCCTACCTGTCTACCTCTTCTTTGCACATCAAAGCAAACGTAAAACATTCTGTTACTCCATTGATAGCAAGAAATAGGACGTATAAGGAATAATATCGCAGGAGATCTGGACCTAAAAAAACATATTAGAACGGTAAGTAGGTTATTATTTCATTTCTAAAGCCACATTTTTACACTAAGAGATAAAAGTTGTAATGTTATCACTAATAATGGAAACTTACATTCATTTGACAAAGTTTCCTGTCTAGATATCTTTACAACACAAATAAGGCAAAAAAAACCCCAAAAATATAACCCAAAACACCAAAGAACAGCAGTTATTATAGTAACAGAAAATATATTAATTTTAAAAATGTATTAAAAGATATTTCCTAATCAAAAATATTTATCATAATCCAAATAGTCTATTGCGCAGAAATTTGCGGAAATTAATCCAACAGTCACTATAAGATACTAAAAGTGGTAAAATATGTATTTTGAATATGAAGGTAAGAAAAACAGAAAGGCTGTTCAATACATTCAAAACTGTGCTAGATGAAAAATGATACTCAGATATTTATGGGTCAGAGATAATTCATACATGACTTCAAAATTCTCCATTCAGACCTTAATCTTTTTCTTGTCCTTTCAAAATTGTAACACTGAGAAAAAATCCCATGCTTTTTAACAGGTTAGTGTGTATCCATGAATATTCTCCCTCCATGGCAGGAATGTCGTTCATATTACCAAGGCTCCTCCTGTTTCAGTTCTAAAGAACAACTGCCCAGTGAACAGTAAACACACTGCAGACGGGGGGGGCAGAGCTGACTGCTTTCTTTTCAAGTTTGCACAAAAACCATTAGACTAGAGAGCACTCAGAAAGAAAAAAAAATCCAAATGAATATATCTAAGAATATCTGGTCAAATAAGTCAGTAGGCATGCTCAACATCTCATTTGCACACAGTATCATTAGGAAAAAAAAAATTACTTGTGAGTCACTTGACTTGCATCCATATTCCTAAACATAGCCCTTTTCAGTCAAGTAAGCCTGTCTTAAAGATTAGGCCCAGACACTGATTCTTGAAGAGAGAGGGACAGAAAACATTTTCTTCATGAAAAGTTGGCTGCTGGGGTCCAGAATGACAATTTTTCCACAATATTTGCTTTCAAAATTAGCAACAAATCTGACAGAACCAACAACAAAACAACTCAAAACAACAAGCAAAAGTTATTAACGATTTTTCTTCGTTACACAGACACAGGGTTTTCCTTAAAAGCAGTATACAAATCAAGCGCCAGCTTCCAAATAATATGCGTCTAAAGCAAATAACATGCAAGCAAAAATATCTAAATGCTTAACAATTTAAAATAATATAAGTGTCCACGGGTTTAGAACATACTAAATTATCTTAACACTGAATAAGGTAATTGCAATTAATTTTATTACTCAATAAGCAATATTCCAAGGTTATGGTTTGAAGGTGCAAGAACTCTGACAGGTGTCAACATAATATATTGTCACATGCTTTCATCTTCCCTGTAACTCTCTCTGAATTATAATAGGTGTGAAATGGAAAATGCAAACTAGAACTCTCCCACGATGGCACACAGACAAAATTTCCAGACAGAAATACAACAAAAAAGCTCCTCTGAGGAGCTGCTAGATCTTCACCCAAGATAGATCAGCTAGGCACCAAGACATTACACAGGGCTCAGCTACAGAAGACAGATTGCTTTTTCTAGCAGGAGCTACAATAGGTCAACTGACAAACCACTGTAAGAACCCAAGAAAACTCCAGGCTACAGCTTGGGTGTTTATATTTCAAGAAGAATGAATTAAACAAACCTCGGCTTTCTCTCCTGAAAATACAGCATGACCTACAAATTCCTTGACTGCTTCTGTGGAAAAATTTGTAAAACTTGCTGCTCAATACGTACACCTACAGCAAGATTGTTACCATTATGTGGTTTAGCACTATTTAAAAAAAAAAAAAAAGTATTACAGTTTCTATGCTAAAACTATTGATTCTTTGGTTCCAGTTTGTTGTATGGGTTTTTGGGGGGGTTGTTGCTGCAACAGCTGAAGTTAGCAATTTTACATCATGGAGTAGTCACTCAATCCTGTAAAATGTTCTTTGCCAACAACGTGAAATTGCACAAAGGTACAGCCCCAAACCTGATCGTACTTATTTATTGCTCCTCAGTGTATTTTAGTTTAAAGGTGCTATTACAAAGACATGAGTTCTGGATTCAGCCAAGCTAAGTCACTGATTTCAATAGCAGTTCTACAGGAAAAAAAAAATCTGCCAATTTATGCAAGAATTCGTAATAGTTCCAGTTTCTCTTTTTAAAGAGCAGCCTCTTTACCAGCTCTGTAAATCTTTACCTGTTCCAGAACTGAGCATTGAGCCTCCATAAATATCCAGAGCCAGTTGAGAATAGGCATAGCCAAAAACCGTGATGGTAAGGCCAATCAGAAGCACAAGTTTCAACAGCAATTCTAATACATTTGCAGCCATGGCAACATCATCCTGAAAGAATCAACATAATAGGTAGTTACAGGCAGCAAAGCTACTTGACAGAGAAAAGTCCATTTGCACAGTGTAAAGAGGTGCAAAACTTATCTTTTGTTATTGAATTATCCATACACGCGGTCTTAACTTCCAACAATTTTTATATAATTATTCCATTCTCTATTTTACTCATTACGAATTCTACACAAATATTAGCCATGAACACATCAGTTCAAGGAAACGTGTAACAGTTAGTAAATGGCAAAGAAGAGCACAGCATCTGCCCAAGGCCACAGTGGGACCGTCAGACTTTTATTGCTGCATGGGACTACAGGATTTGCTGCACCAGAACAAGCGACTTGCCAGTTCTACCTCACAACAAGCAGCATTCTTGTAATGTAATGCCATTTCGGTACATACAGTGAAAACTTACAACCATTTTGCCAGTTATGTATATCAGGTACATTACATATAACATACACCTATACATACACCTTTCTTAGCCCACCAATCATCTGAAGCAAGGGATTTGTTTAACTGCAAGCAGGATTACTGCAAAAAGTTGTCATAGTATCAGACAAGAGCCCAGGCTGGTATTCATGACTCATCAAGAACTTCTTACCTAGAGCATGCATGGATGTTACTCTGTGGAACAAAGCTCTTGTTCGTTTAATCACTGATACTCCACGTACAACTCAAAAGCTCAGCAAAAATACAATTCTTTTCTTCCCAAAACTGCACTCTTCGGAAACATTACTGTTTAATACCGAACAGCTGTTTGTATCTTCAAGGAAGTCAAATATTTTCAGACAGTATTTATTTGTAGAAAAAGCATGCTTTCATGATTTAAATAATTGCCTAAGTATATCTGGAAATACACAGTACACTAGGGTTTACATCACACTGTCTGGAGCAGATGATGTTAATTTCAGTTATAATACAAGGCAGTATTATGCTACTGAATCTCTTAATTTCTATTTAATTAGCATTTTACCTATTTTCTTTTCGGTCCAGCCTCACTCTTTTGTTCTCCACTTCAACTTTTCAATTTTAACAGCCTTTATACTCAGATTTAAACACACACTTCTGTCAGCCACGCTTTTGTGATGCAACTTATCCGTAACAAAACTCAAGCATTTGACATGTAATTAATCCAAACTATACATACCTGCTTCTGATCCTTTACATTCTTTCCTCTTTCCAGCACTTTAGCAAAGAAGACATAAAAACTCTCCTCAATAGGCAAAAAGATAAACCTGGCCACCAGTGAACCAAGATTATTCACGACATCATACACACCTTTAAAAAAAACCAAAAAAACAAAACAACATAGCAGCAACCTGTAATTTTTTTAGACACATTTTAATTCCAAGTCTTTAATGATGACATGAATTCCAATTTAACATTTCCACCGAACGAAGAGAAAACAAGTGGAATTCAGTGCAACATTAAAGCAGTGTTCCCTGAAAATTCTGACGGTCACAGCAACCACACCTCAAAATTACAAGGCTTGCGCATAGATGGCTAACCTAGGACAAGAGCAGCAACTACAGCAATGTGACTCTAGTAACAGCACTCAGCTCATTTAGAATTCTTGGTGTAGACGAAGTTAAAAGATCGTGATGAATTTCACTGAATGAGAAAAGGAATATAAGGATTTACCAATACAGGAGAAAAGGCAGATATTTTAGTGTCAAGTTATTCTTTCTGTTAAGGGCAATCCTACATGACATTTTACCAACCTTTCCATCCTCAGCAAGATACTGCTCCAAACCTGCGAAGACATCTATGTATGTGTGCATATATATACACACAGCAGAGTCATTGAGAGCATATAAAGTCAGGCATATGGATAAGTGCTTTACATATTCACAGTGAAATAATAGAATAAGGTTCTGGCTGATTTTGTAGGACTTGGAACCAATGTTTCTCAACATTTTGAGAGTACAGGCATTTTTGTACTCATTTTGCTCTTTTAAAGACCCTTCAAGTAAAAGGCAGCTCAATTGGTTCTGCAGAAGAGGAAGATCAGAAATGGCTGCAGTTACTGGTGGCAAGCACATACATTCAGTATTTATGGCGGAACATACTACTGCCAGCAATTAAAAGTAATTCAAACTAGCCACGAAACTTCTACAGAGGGCCAACAATTACAGCCTATTTTTCCTACACAAGCTATAAAGACCCGAAGTGCTGGCAACTCAGTCATCTGAACTGCTACCGCCATGCATTACTCTGTAACCACACTGAATTCTTTTACAGAACAGAATTCAGTTTTGAGATGCAACGCTATTAACAATGATGTTTTTGTCGTAACAGCTAACACTGATTCAAAAGGAAGACAGAAAACAGCAGGAAAACAGAACTACAAAAACTGAAGACAGACAACTGTAACGCATCAGATATTAATTAAGTTTTTTGTTTTTTTAAAAAAGAAAAAAGATAAATGGTATCACATACCCAATGGGAAAGTTCTGACTCAAAGGAAAAATAAATTTAAAATCCAGGACCTTAAACAAAATTCTTTTCTTTATCTGTATCAACCACTCTCTGAAACGTATCTCAAAGTCACAAAGGCTTTGAAATCTTCTCAGATTTTCCAATTATCTTCACATACTTTAAGTCATTTTCAGAACCATCTTAAGAGCAGTGACTAAGAAAACTTGTGTCACTGTTCCATCCACCAGCACACTTACCCTGATCTCCAAAATTTAACACGTTCAAAAATGTCATCACATATCGTTCACCTGTAAATTCAAAATAAAGAACTTAAGAACAAGTTCCTAAATTTTTCTCAATACTTTTTGAGGTACTTCGAACATTAAGTATTCAAAAGACAAAGTCAAACAGGACAGCACCTAGTTCAGAATACCCTAAAAAATTCATTCAGCTTGGTAACATCTGCTGGCAACAATCTCTGAAAGTTGCATGTCCACAAGCCCCCAGCTTTCTCAAGCTTTAAGTCAATTTTGTAAATAGTACTCCATCACAACTATACATTAAGCCTCACCTTCCGTTAAAATCTGTTTCAAGAAGGATTGCTTGAAGAAACTCCAAGTCAATCGTGCTTCTTTCCAGTTAACAAACGTCTGCAAAAAGAAATACTGAAATGTAATAAACACGACTGAAACCACAGAGTAGGAATAGAAAACACAAAGCCAGTACAATACTCTAGGCTAACTCTAACTGTACTGATCAGGAAAACCCACGACGTCACAGCTACTAACAACTAATCTAACATATTCCTAAATGCAAGCACCAATATCACTCTGATGTGGCAAAGACTTTTTCCCTTGCTGAAAATTACTGTTGGTGCAGATAAAGTATCCAAACAAGCTTTCTACAGAAAACACTATTCAAAGTTTGGGATTGGAAAAAAAACAAAACAAAACAAACCATGTTTCTTTCAATTCTTTCTTGACTCATTTTCTTTTGAGAGGACATCAGAGATATTTGAGTATCTGTAGGATGCTGTGTACCACCATGTTTATACTGTGGAAAAGTCCAAGTACCAAAACCCATAGTAAAACGGTTCTGGTTTCTTTCCTGCCTCACATCCAAAGATACACGATCGTTCTGCTGCACACTGCAGACGTTCTATCTCCAGTTAACCATTTGTGCAAAGATACTAAAAAAATAAGTCAGCAACAAGCCCGTAACAACAAAGAGGTCAAGTTTCATAACATTTTTCGGACAAGGATTTTATTGATACAAACCACAAACAGAACTTGTATGTAATTTTTTTAATCAGTCATATATTCTATAGTGCAGAGATATCCTCAAAATCAATTAACTCCACTATCTCAAACTAATTTTCAAAGCTCTCTCAAGAAAAAAAAAAAATCAAGAAATTAACGTACAACCTACCTCATCTTCCACAAAACTTGGTAACAGAGCTTTCATTTTAGCAACTGGAAAAGACTTTTTTGTTGCTTCAGGAGACCCCAAAAATATCACAAAATAAATTACATAGCACATTACCAGAACACTGACATATAAAACCTGGAAAGATAGGGAAGGAGAGAAGAGAAACAACCAGTGATATAAAATCAGCTTACAAATGCAGAATTACATGCTAGAGTTCCAAATTCAGTAAGAACAAAATGTAGTAAATAGTTCTTACTTCTGTCAAACTTAAAACTAGGAAAAGACTGTAACCCCCCCCCTCAAGAATGCTGTTGATTTTTTTTTCATCTGTACATTACCATAGCTCTTTACCAACTTTTATGTTCTACTCCGCATTTTTAGAATGATTATTTAAAGGCCAATTATAAAGCAATTAGTCAAAAAACAAGCTGACAGAATAGCTACCCTCTATATCTCTTTCTTTGATCGGTTAAAAGCTATCTACTACAGCCACTGCAAAGACTGAACAAAAAAGTAACCAAACATCCACATCTGAGATGGATAACATTTTCATTTCAGGGTATAGTGATACTGCACAGGCAACAACTCTTTATTTTTCAGGTGCAAATGTATCCATTCTTCATTGCAGTAAAGAAAACATTTTAATCAGAGTACACATTACACATAATAGCACCTTCTGATAAGGTGATATAGGTTGGTGGTACAGGCTGATAAAGTCACATGTGATTATACCCTTCTACACAGTGGAATCCGAAGTCTAATTCTGAAGTCAGGTGGTGAACAGAGTCTTCAAGCATTAGAATGTATAACTCGTTAAGAAAAAGAGTCAACATAAAGCTTATACAGAATAACATAACCTTATTTGCAAAACGTGCCTTCACATGCTCACGTGCTTTCTCATACCTCTATTACTCAAGGTCAAAGTGTCAGGTCAATAACGAATATCAAGAAAACACTAAACACAAGTGCTGTATCTTACACCTCCCAGAAGCATTCTCTCTCACCTCCCCAAAGTTATTTAGCAGGCTAAATGTCCAAGGCAAATAAAAATTCACATGAAATCAAGAATGTATAGAAAAAGAGAACACAGGAAACTTACCTGAGCCAAGGAAAAAATGTAGAGGCCCCACTGAGGATAAAGGACTACTAAAATAACCGTCAAAATGCATTTTGACACTACTGAAAGGCTTTCAGCAATTACCTTTAAGAAACAGAAAACAGAGGTGGTTTATTTTCTGCCAACTTAACCACATACACAAACTTAAAATAAGTTAGTTCCACACACAGAATTTATGTATGAATACAAGACACTCAAAGTCAATGCGACTTTATCACAGTTTCCTTCTGCTGAGTTGGCCCTCTTAGACTGTCACTTCTCTGTAAATTTTCTACTCTGCATTTCTCAATTCTTCCATTGCACTTTCCCAGTCTTTTGTACGGGACATAATGGAGAAAATTTTGCTCAAGACAATCATGTTCTCAATTGGTGCATTTCACAATTTCATACCAACAATCAATTGAAATGCAAAATTGTGGAAGCTGTGTGCCTCTCCCTCCAATTAAAACACATTATTAAGTATTTAGTGATCACTGAGGTGATAACTTCTAAATAAACCAACTTTCTTGCTTTCACAGGTACAAATTCATATCTATGTTACAACTACATCATACAGTACTAAACAGTACCCACAATTTGGGAGATTTTTAATATGCTTGAATATACAAAGATCTTAGTTCAGTAATCTGTGCTTTTCAATAGGGAAAGATAATTCCCCATACAGCCCATGTAGTTTACTAACCTTAAGTCTCACAAACAAATGAGCTTGTGCTAAAACGCAGAATGGTTCTCCCAGAAGTTCAATAATTGCAGAAAGACCAAATGCCACTACACCAGCCTGATAATGAGGAACCACAGAAGGATCAGGTACTTCAAGAAAGTGTAGCCAGACTAAGCCCAAGAAAATAGACCAAAAAACACCAAGAGGGACTCTAAAAAGTTAACATAAAAACAATCAATAGAAATGTTACTTAAGCAGAAAAAAACTCAAAATAATTATTGCCATAATGATTTAAAAAATAAAAAGCCCTGAGGAATTTCTATCGTTACAATACCAAGAACATTTTTTTGTAATGAACACTTAAGGCATTCTTTTGCAAGACACAGAAAACATTTTTCTGACTTTGCTATTTTCTACTCAAGAACCTAACATAAGGTCAACCATCTGCATTTCTTGTTCTCTAGAAGTGAATAATTCTGTTCCCACATTAGCCTACAGAATACTGCAAACACCTAATTGCTGCAATTTTTATAGTCTGTGGTTACCAGGGGTTTGGCAGACAAGCTTTGTTGGATTTTGCTCTAACAGATAAAGATGTCACCACTCTAACTGTTAGTCTGACTCTTCCAGAAATCACTGATTCTCCAGAGAGCAACAGCAGTGTGAGCAGAAGAAAATGCACGCCTGCATCTCAGGTATGCCAGTTCACAAAGCTCTACTGTAGCTCAGAGCCACTTTGATTAGTGACTGTAGCTGAAAAGCCAAGCTAGGCACAGGAGTGCAGACATGTATTACCTTCTGTTGACACTGCTTCAGGAACACGAAGCTTTTGGCAGAGTGTAGAAAGTTTTATATCATTGCAGCAGGCTCTATTTGACCGTTNTCTATTACTCAAGGTCAAAGTGTCAGGTCAATAACGAATATCAAGAAAACACTAAACACAAGTGCTGTATCTTACACCTCCCAGAAGCATTCTCTCTCACCTCCCCAAAGTTATTTAGCAGGCTAAATGTCCAAGGCAAATAAAAATTCACATGAAATCAAGAATGTATAGAAAAAGAGAACACAGGAAACTTACCTGAGCCAAGGAAAAAATGTAGAGGCCCCACTGAGGATAAAGGACTACTAAAATAACCGTCAAAATGCATTTTGACACTACTGAAAGGCTTTCAGCAATTACCTTTAAGAAACAGAAAACAGAGGTGGTTTATTTTCTGCCAACTTAACCACATACACAAACTTAAAATAAGTTAGTTCCACACACAGAATTTATGTATGAATACAAGACACTCAAAGTCAATGCGACTTTATCACAGTTTCCTTCTGCTGAGTTGGCCCTCTTAGACTGTCACTTCTCTGTAAATTTTCTACTCTGCATTTCTCAATTCTTCCATTGCACTTTCCCAGTCTTTTGTACGGGACATAATGGAGAAAATTTTGCTCAAGACAATCATGTTCTCAATTGGTGCATTTCACAATTTCATACCAACAATCAATTGAAATGCAAAATTGTGGAAGCTGTGTGCCTCTCCCTCCAATTAAAACACATTATTAAGTATTTAGTGATCACTGAGGTGATAACTTCTAAATAAACCAACTTTCTTGCTTTCACAGGTACAAATTCATATCTATGTTACAACTACATCATACAGTACTAAACAGTACCCACAATTTGGGAGATNTCCATTATCAAATCCCTAAGGTATCTGACATCAAGCTCCTAAGGTGTATTTCAGATCCTTCAAGAAAGTTAATCTTCAAGTTACGCTTCTCTATGAGGAAAAATTTAAAGAGAAAAGGATGCACACAGTCATTGTTAACTATCACTTAACATCCAGTCGAAAGGTTGTCAATTAGCAGAAAACGGATTATAACACAGTGAAGAGAACAGATCTAATACATTTAAAATATTACTATTAAACCTATCCCTGTAAGGGACAATCCTTCTTCTTTATACCTGGATGCCCATGCACAACCTCCCGTTCCTGGGCCAGGTCTAGTTGATAGTTGCACGGTTCCAGGGAAAGTCAGTAGGGTGACCTAACGTAAGACTACTTTTTCATGCAGGTGCAGTTTTCCAGCATATCAGACAGGTAAACTTACTTCTTAATCCACCTAATTCTGGCTGGACAGCTGCGAGTAGCCAGAGTCCAGTAGCCAGAAGAGAGAAACAAGTCATTAAATCCACTTAGTTGCAATGTGCACTCCCTGGCTGCGCGTTGCCATGCCATTAAATTGCATCACAGCTCAAGACACAGAAGAAAATTAGTTTGGGAGGAAAAGAAAGTATCTAAAGCAGCTTCACAAATGCATACCAAGTAATAAAAGAGCAAGATGAGCAGGTAGAAAAAAAAATATAAAGGACTATACATTTGTGCAATAGGGTTGTCCTTTAACAGCTACAATATAAATGAAGCTCCAGGCTAAATAACAGAATAAATGGGTCCCGATAGCAACTTTGCCGATGCGCTCTCCCACTAGCTCCGAAAAGAGATCAAATTCATAAACACTAAAGGAACAGACTTGACCCACTTCCCCCATCACTCCTGAAACATGACTGAGGCTACTAAACGCTCAATGCTGACATAATTACCCCAGTAGATAAATACTTGCTCTCACTTAGTGAGCTCTCAGACAAGAATTAAAAACAAGTTCTAAAGAAGTGAATTTTTAAAGGTATCTTACGTCAGCCACAACAGATTAATTGTTTTGGTCCAGTTTCGCTTTGTACTTCCACTCAAACAAGCTCTGCGAAATGCCTCCCTGGCTAGGAAGACAACTGTTGAATACAGGAGAGTTAGCCTAAGGGATGTGAGGAGAGAAAAAACAAGAAAAGAAAAATTATTTCTTTGCATACTACTTCTGAAATCCTTCAGCAGCATCACTGACAGCTTTTATGCAGGACTGCCTGATAGACAAATCTAACACGTATGCAAAGAAAACATGGTGATTGAGGTAAGTTATCACTATCTCCTAAAAAGAGGAGGGAAAGTCATTACCTGCAGTTATTCAAATGGCAAAAATACTTTAAACATGCTATAAACCAAAAACATAGTTGCAAAATTTATTGTATAGCAACAGCTCACAACATGCAATTGTGCTTAGCTTTTCCTCAGCAAGCTGATGGTCTAACATGAAAACAGGCCAGCGGTACCTCTGCTTCAGGCCACGAAACTCAAAGACATTCAACGATCAAACGCTATCAAACACTTTAACAGTAAATTTAACTGCGTTATGCAAAGCGTTATTAGCGACACAGCCTACAGGCCACAAACGCCCCGCTCCTGCGCCAACCACAAACCCTTTCAAAGAGCCCCGCTCCCACGGAAGCCCCACGGCCGTCAGGCCTGAGGCGAACAGCGCGGTCAGGATGTGGGACACGGGCTTCCAGGCTGGGTGCGCTTCATCCTCCTCCTCACCTCACGTTGACCACGCCGATCAACTCTCTGGAGAGGTAGCGCAGAGTGAACGCGTTCAGCCCGAACGTGAGCACCCGGAACAGCACCTGTGAAGGAAGCCGCACGGGAAACACCTGCGGGCCGCGCGGGGCTGAGACGGCTCCCGCCAGGCACCGCGGAAGAGGAGGAGGAGAGGGAGGGAGGGAGGGAGGCGGCCCGGGGCGGCCCCGCACCTGCAGCAAAGCGCTGGAGGAGGCCAGCCGGGTGGTCTGACTGAGCACGTCCTGCGAGGCCATGGGCTCCGCGCCGCGCCCCGCCCCGC
>VZSC01009412.1:576575-612286 GCA_013398225.1 Steatornis caripensis
GGGGGGCAGTATCTGAGCCTACTTGATTTCAGCTTGAACAGCAACAGTTTAAATCAGGACCTTAAGAGAAGCTAGATAACCAACCAAAAGTCTTCAAGCTCACACAAAGAAGCCATCTCTCCATCAATTTTGTCTTCTGCAAGAAACCCCTGCCTCCTCTGAGGCATTACACCCACCACTTTATTCTTTACATGTTCAGAGTGAAGTTTTTCACATTAAAAAAATTGCTCATTTTTCCTCACAACATTCTTTAAGTAACCAGGAAGTGATGTATAGATGTGGATATACATGGCAGAGGAGTATATTCTATTAATTCTTTTAAGTGTGATACTAATATTGGGAAGATCTAACTTGTAAAAATCTAAGAAAAAGACATTACTATCCCATTGTAAAGATGAGGAGATGGGGACAGAGAGAAGAAACTAATCTGCGTTGGGTAATTGCGGAGACAAGGAGAGATCACCGAGATTTTGGGTTAGAAAAGGGTGTTCTAGCTAGAGAGGAGGAAACATTGCCGCCTTCCCTCTCCTTTAGGCAGTTTTCCAGTTCTCAAATGGAAAAGGCGATTTAAGATGTTGTCCTAACTCAGGCTCTGGGCTTTTCTTAGTGGCAGTAGTGGTCACAGCGGAAA
Organism: Steatornis caripensis; assembly: GCA_013398225.1. NCBI lineage: Eukaryota > Metazoa > Chordata > Aves > Caprimulgiformes > Steatornithidae > Steatornis > Steatornis caripensis. The sequence goes on from VZSC01009412.1 coordinate 577,207, forward strand.
TCAAGACTTCCAGTATGTTATGGCTTGTGCTGATGCCAATAGGGGTAGTTGAACTGTGAGGATTAAAACCCATCACAAATTACCAGGTACGCTGCCCAGGGAAACAAAAGTGCAGTGAGAAGAATAAAGCATGCAGCAACTACCAACACTGCAGGAAGGATTCATGTTATTCCCTATATATATACACAAAAATTTTCATGACATAAGTAGGGAACCTCAAGGAATAAAACAGGAGAAATCAGCATGCTAGCTGGAGGCAACAGCCCAAACTTTTCAGACACCTGCCGTGCGCGTAAGTGACAACCAGTGATGTTTTGTTGGACAGTTTGGCTTGTCACTTCATAAAGTTGAAACAGAAACAGCTGCAAAGCATGGGGAGGTGGAAAAAGAAGAAAAACCACCCTAATTTCAACCGTTTTTAATAGGAACCAGCTTTGCCCCTTACATAATGCCCTTTTGGCATTAATGCATCTCAGGCACTAGATGGCAAACGGCCTCCGAGGCAGCCAGCGGTGAGCCGCCCTGCTCAGTCCCCTCAGCACGTGCTTGAGGTTAGACTGGAAGTGAGTATTTTAACTCCAGCAGCATCTTTCAGATTCTGCTGCAGCTTATGTCTGAAAAATAGCTAGAATAGGCCAACTCATAATAGTAATGTGGCACAACAGAGTCAAAGTCAGAGTAAGAGCATTATTTCAAAGTTACAAATAGACCTATCTGCTAACTTCATTTTATGCACGACTGTGTGAGCAGGCTTAACAACGGGAGTTGACAGAAAAAGCCTTTTTTTTTTTTAACGCAATTTGAGAATATGTATAACTTAAAGGAGGACCCAGTTACTGAACTGGCACACAGTATTGAGAAATTACAAGAATATGCAGTCAAAACAATTCTCTCCAATTCCCACAGCAGGCAATGCCCACTAAGAGCATTCCTGCGTCCTCTTACTGCAACACGTACCCCTTTTGGTTGTCCTGTGGCAACTGTTTGTGGCAGCATACCCTAAAATAGTTCACTTTCCTTAACAGCAAAGACAGCAAGATTAACTACTACAAAGGCCTTTACTTCTAGCGTCAGGCTGCATCTGGAACTAAACTAGGCTGGATGTTTCTCCAGCAGAGAACACACACTCCTTGGCTCAGGACAACAGGATAAACTCCTGTTATTATTAGAGGTATGCAGAACCTCTATGGCAGAGAGAACATCTTCAATCTACTTCGAAGTTGAACTGGTCCAAAAAGGCCAGACAGTTGTATAGGCAGACCTCAGAATGAGTTGGGACTCCTTCAGACTTTCAAAACGAAAATTCTTATGTCTTTCACAGTGCTCAGCAGCTGTGTTCCACTTGAGATAACTGTGCTTCATTACCCCGTTAATAAGGTATTTCAAGATGAAAAGTGGACTTTGACTTCCAATTACAACCTTTATATAAATCAATAGTAGTCCAGAAAATTAAAAAAAAAAATCTGTTAAGAGCAGTTAGAGACCTTCCATAATATCACTTACTCAGAAGGGAAATCATCTTCAGCTGAAATATTATAGCTAAGTTCCTTCGGGACAAAAACTTTCAAATTAATGACAAAGTGAAACTGGGAAGCAGGAATCTCTTAAATCAGCAGTGAGACCTCAAAACAAGCCTGATCAACTACAATTCTCATCTGTTCTCAAACAAAGATCTCATTGCAGAACCAAAATCAAATCCAGTATAAAGGATCAATAGCAAATTTGCATTTTATTAACCAAAATAAATACTGCACTTTATAGTTAGTAATATATTTTAACACCTTAATTTATTTCTGGGTTTCCTTTCCCTTAAATGTCCTTGAGGAATCAAGTTAGAAAGCCAACTGTGCTATGAAATCATAGGCAAAGTTCTCTGTTGCTGCCTGATACCTCCTAGAATAGTCCATGACGTAACACAAAATGACAGGCTATGCTGTGAGCTAAAGACTGTAGATCTCTGCAGCTGCTGAAAGAGCTTTTAGCTTTGCAGTCACGTGTTAGAGACAAGCAAAACAAATACTCAAAACCCCTGGTGCTGGCTGAGCAACCTTCCCTCTCAATGGTATCCCCCAGTTGATTTAGTGCATAGAGACCAAGGAAGATCCCTGACACCCACAAGGAACAGCCAAATGCACCCAGCCCTGCTCTGTGCCTCTGCAGCTAGAAGGAGAGGCTGTGAGGGCAGGAGGCCCTCGCAATAGCATATACTGCATTACAAGATGGATACGCTCTCCTCTTCCCATCCCTCTGGCCTACAGCATGATTCTGTCCCATGACTGGACATGCGGACTCTAGTAAAGGAGATGAGCGAGTACAGAACTGGAGCTGCACAGTACTGGCTCTGCAGAGCTCACCTATCATAATACCACATTTTCTGGGGAATGTGATGTTTAACGGAACCGCTCAGCCTCTGCTACAAGTCCACACTTTGCCATTTCATTAACGAGGACAAAATACTTTAAAAATACTGCTCAGAAGCCTCATGCCAGCACAGGACAAATTATGTTAAGTCTGGTTTTATTTTTCTTCATTTCTTTTTAAAAAATAATGCATAGAAGAGATCTGTATCTTTGTTCCTGATCATATAGAGCTTGTTCCTTTACAGAAATAACTAGGAGGTTGGGGTCAAAGCGAGGAGTCATGGGGAGACTTACCAGACTAGCCACTAAAACTCATTAAACTTTCTTCCCTCATGTGAGCACCTCTCCCATCAGGGATGTATCTGGGCCTGAGGATGTAGCTTCCAACTGAGCGCAGAACTGCAGGAAGCAAAAGAGGAGATTCACAGGCCATTTGCCAGAAAAGGACACACTAGGAGTTACTGCTGTACGAGTTTCTCTTCCCTCCAACCAAAGTGTAGCCAGAGGGCTTTTTAGATTAGTTTCCCCAGGCCGAGGTAAACTCTCTGTGCATTTTAAATGGTTAAACAAAAATTAGCCTTTTTTTTTTTCCTGGCTGCATTTTTAGTTCAGCAAGGATTTAATTTATGTCCTTTCTTTGGGATTGAAGAATAAAGGGGCTTTTTAAAGAACGCAGAGTAGTTTTTTCTGTGATATGCGACATTTGAAAAACGCACTGTCTAGACTTTCCAGAGTAGCCTTTGACTTTGTAGTGTTAGTGTTAATTTTGCCTCACACATTTTCACAGTGCATTGGCCTTTAATGCACCGTTTATATGTAATTTGATCAAGTGGTTTTGCTGCCTTATCTATTTCACTTTTAAATCCAACTTTAATTTATTGAAAGATTTTATGTATTAAGTATATGGAAGACTGACACTTTCTTATGTGTAAAATGTAACATAAACCAAGGCTCAACTCAAAGGAAAAGCAAAAAAATGCAGTAAATATACAAGTCAAATAGTAAAATATTAAGGATGGGACAGTGCTAAATTTTCAAAAACAGTGCCAGATTATTACACTGCATACTTTGCCATATAGTAGGCAGATTTTAAGAAATAGCATATATTGATTCGAAAAACAAATATGAGCGTTCTGCACAATGCTGCCGGCTTCCAATAAGCTTTAAACATTTGTTCTCTTTGCAATTTAAAAATCTGTAGCATTCGACAGACATTCTAAAAGTCTACAAAAAACCTCCAAGTTTTTTGTTCTGGGGGAACTAATAAATTGCAGTAGTTTTGTCACTGGAACTTGCAAACTCCTTGCTTAAAATTAGTGCTAAGTTTGTACCTTCCTTAAACACATACATAAACAATACAGTGCAAAGTTTGTACCTTCCTTAAACACACACATAAACAATACAGTGCAAAGTTTGTACCTTCCTTAAACACACACATAAACAATTCTGCACAATCTTTACTGTCCTGTGTGCTCTAAACACTAAGTGTTTCCTTGGTATGTATTTATACATGTTCAACTAAAGATTATTTCTTCTTCCTCAAGGCTAGAAATTCCAGCTGTTTTTGCTATGATCCGACTAACAGTTTCTGTCTTACCTGTCTCTTAACTGGCTCAGGAAACTTTGTATCAGCCCTCACTATGAACACTGAATAGACAATTTATCTAATTGCTGTGTGTTTTGGCAGCCTATCAATATATAAAATGAGAAAACTATAATGGAAATCCTCTTGAACTTTTTGGGAAGTTGATAATGTTGGCAATAATCATAAATGGGAAGTTTGCTTGTGGATTGTTTCCTTTGCCTTGTAAAATATTAACTGCCTTCATTTATTGTGCATGACAGGTATATGCAAATTCAACTGTCACCATGATAAGTACTGTTTCTGGGGGGCAGTACATCTCAAATTCTAACCTACAAACCTGAACTATAAAGGTGGTGATGAGTAGGTGCTGAGCCAAAACATGTATATTTTCCCTCCTTCCTGCGCATTCCGTAATATTAACTTCACAGTTATACTTGCTGCTGCAGGTCTGGTGTTGACTAATGTATTACTAGTGAACAGAGAGGTGTCTTCAGGAGCATAATAGCCATAGCAGAGTTACAGAAACAGATTTTGCAGCTGTGAGCACTTGCTCGTGAAAAATCTCTGCTAACTAGTGCTTGGCCTCTTTGCACTACAAAATCATTCCGTAAGCTCTAGGTTACGCACCCTGGAGGAAAAATGTACTTGAAAGATACAGAGGTGCAGAAAGCCTGCAAAAGAGACTTCTACTTGCTATACAAACACATATGTTCACAAACACTGTTTGCTTTAATAGTCATATAGAAATAAGGCTCTGTTCATTACAGCTCACAGCTGCTGAGTACTCATGCAGAATGATCCTCCAAGAATTCAACAAGAAGTGTTATTAAACTTGCTTTGACCTCAGCATGATTTGTTTGTGCATGAAATGGCCTTAAGACTTACAATCAACAGCAACAACAACTCCATGAATATGCTAAAATACACACAGTGGAAGGACTCAACTGGCAAATGCTTCTGAAATACACATTAGAGGAATTTGGATTCTGAAAATGCACTGAATACAAGATATCCCTCTCAAGTATTCCCAATTGTCATTCCTTTTCTCCTTTGAGTTACCTGGACACTTACTTTTGAAGTAAATGGAAACATGCAAGAGTTACACTTAACAACCAGGAGGATCTCTGACACAAAACAGAGTAAGTGTTTTTGCTACTTTAAATAATTCAGCATCTAGGAGGAGAAGAATGACTTAATGGAATGCCTTATAGAGGTTGAGAATACAGAATCTGTGAGTCACCATACACTGTCTTCAGTTCACATTTGTACAATATTATATAATATTGTGCGTGATTACCTGTAGAACAGAATTAATTATGAGTCAGGTATCTCTTCATGTCATTCATTTCCATCTCCCTTGAGAGCTGACTTCCATTCTTCACTGAAATAACCCCTCTGAGCAAGACAGTGATTAGTTTGACAAATTGATAGAATAAAATAACTCCATCCTCCCTTTATGGGACCTCCTCTAGCATTCGTGACAGTTACAGCTAAGTGAAACACATTTTTTGGATTCTTCTCATTCCTTAGTGGCAAGCAAGGAATCTCTTAAATAAAACAGTTCCATCATGTGTTTGCCCGTTCAGTTTCAGGAACTCCCACATTATCCTTCAACAGTTAAATTTTACTTCCAGAAAAAAAAACCAAAATCCAAGTAGAAAAAAGGAACTCGCTAGCAATATGGGAAGCAGAACTTAACACTCTGCCCAGCAGACCTCTCTCAACTACGAATAAGGGAAAAGGAGAGCTCCCAAAAGGCCTGTTTTAGTGGGAGATTACCTAAAAACAACTTTTCAATATAGGGGAACAATACTGAGAGTCAAAATAATTTCTGCCTCTAATCCAGATGTCCATATAATCAAGTTACTGAGCTTAACTGTCTCCATTTGAATTGAAAAGATCACTTCATTGCACGTATTTCTCTTCAAACAAAAGTACAATTGTTCTCTCCTAGCTCAGGGAGGCCCAAGGTCATAAGACAACTCACCTTCACAAGTCCTACAGTTCTCAGTTCACTAGGAACGAGACTACTCTCCAAGTGTAGGTTCACTGCCATCCTAGCTGGCTCAGTCTGTAGGCTTATATGGAACGAACAAACATATGATGGCTTAGGTCTAAGGACACTGTCCATCCTCAAACATCACAGTTCTCGTGATGGACACATAGAAAAGACAAGTGAAATTAGTCATCACATGAGATACCTTGCTGCAAGTCTTCAAACACATCATGTGAACAATGTTAGGGAATTTCCCCAACCTTGTCCCTTAAGGAGATTGTAAAGTAAAACTCCCCACTTGCTTCCCTACTAAATCAGCTGTTCTGTTTTATTTCCTCTTAAGGACATATTTTTTTTCAGCTTTGCGAATCACTCTGAGTTTGTATGCTAAGCAGTCAATTAGAAAAAAATACTTTCTTTTGTTCAGCCAAGTTGTAACTGTATTACAATTGAAGCATGATGTGTCAATAGTTTGTCTGTAACTTGAAAAATAAAGTAATATATCTACTCTCATTTCTAAGATTTGGTTGGGCATGTGATTGTTTGGGTTTTTTTTTTTAAACAGGGATATTAGGCTAAATTCACAATTGGAATAAAACCTCTAAAGATAACAGCAGCAATCAACTGTTGTCTCAACTGGGCTATGCATTTTTGCTTCCTCTCTGCCTCTGCAGGTTCATGGTTTAGTTGCAGGCAGTAAAAATTTGCCTATTACAACAGAAGATGCTGTCGTCATTAATGCATTCCTGACCACTCTACATCCTAGTGAGAAGATTGGTTGTAGTACTGTAAAGACACTTGGACATAAATTATTAAGCAGCTTACTCATAAACAGGGGAGGTATAGCTTTAACATGACTAGGAAGGCACTCTAGACACATTTCCTTTCCCTGATAATCATAGGAGAGCCTCGTGGGCACCTTGATGCTGGTATCTTTATGTTCCCTATACTTCCTATGTTCCTAAGAATTTATGCTATGAAAGGAGGTATGTCTCCTACCCGATATTCCATTTGATCAGGAAGTCTGCATCCCTACCAAGAGTCACGGTTTGACTTCTTGCCCAGTGAAGGAGAGGCTGAAAACAAACAGTCAACTCTATAACCCAAAAAAAGCGAAAGTAACTCCATCAAAACCCAGAAGCAGGCCTTCCTAGGTTTATCTAAGTTCAAAATTCTTGAGAAAATTTATTGTCCTTAGGAGAGAAACTCTGAATGAGCAGTGAACAGAACTGCTCATATCAGATCAAAGGAGCTGGATATCCCTCTCACAAATACTGGTCTCCACACACACACAGCAATGCACGTGCCTGGTAAGGAAGGCCATACCCTGGCTTTTGTATTCTGCCGTAGCATCTGCAACTATTGCTTACATCAGAAGAGAAATACCACTAAATGAAAGAAGTTTCATCTTCCTGACTTCATAAGCATTATGTTAGAAAGCTAAAGGCACAGCATACACTGTACTATTAATCTGGAGCCATAATCTGTTACTATTACCTTTACTCACTCTTCTGCAGTTTGCAGGTCATTGTTCACACCGCAGTTCTTTCGTTAGCAGGCTTCAAAAGCACTGTGTACTTCGCCACGCATTTTTAGATCTCTGTATCCATCCCACCTAAACATAAATTTAAAATTCTTTTCTTAGAAACCAATAATGTCAGAGGCTCATTGTAGGAGATGTCACAGGAGTCATTTAAGTTTTTCGTTTATGGTAGAATACTCCCACTCACATCCTGAAGAATTTGGAGAGGTTCAAACAGAACGATCTGACCACATGTCTGAGACTAAACCAGCAATGCATATCTTCTTCTACCCACACCGTAACTCCCAAAACTTCATGTCTATCACAAAGCAAGTTCCTTTCCACCTGCATGCAAAACTCGGTATTTTATGTTAGTCTTGCTGACTCTCTCCAATAGAAAAAGCAAGTCCAATAGAAAAAGCAAGAAATTGTTCGTGGCAAAGAGTTAGTGGCAAACTCTTGAAATCATTTCCAAAGACACACAGGAAATTATGTAAGAAATCAGCCTGATTTTGTTACTGCAATTCTGGCAGTTTTCCAGGTCTTTATGTCACTAATTGCACGTGGTTATCAAAAAAGAAAAGAGGGCTCTTCTGACCATGACACTAAACAATGTAATCACAACTCCATTATACAGATACAGAACACATAATTTGCAACAACATAGGCCCAAAATCTGAGGTGCCTTGGCAATCCATAATGATAGAAAGTAAACAATCCTTTTTATTATGTAATTCTGGATTACACCAGTCTATTCAAAATTGCTCTTGTCCTTGCATAGTTTTTTCAAATGTACTTTTACTTATTCAAAAGAACATTCGCATTAGCAGGATGAAACCTGTTGAGTCTGACTTTAAAAAAAATGGACAATTTTAAAATAACTTTATATTTTCGTATCTCCTTCCCACTGCCCAAGAACAACTGTCTGCTTTTTAAAGACCATCATCAGTTGTTACTGCTAGTTGCAGACCGGTATAATTGCTTCTCTATGAATAAAACTGTTTGCTTCAAAGTGCCATTTACTGGTTCGCTTCCCTAATGTGATATTATATATTCTTTCCTGTACCAAAATAAGTGGAGCGGTTTGGGGTGTTACAGGCTGCTAAACTGAAATCTACGCTGGTAGAGTTGCTTCTGAATAGTTATGTAACAAGTGTAAATTTGACAATGGAAAACACTGCCAAAGCTGTGAAAGCTGTTCAAAACCTCAGATTTTGTTCTGAGCATATTACTGAAATCATAGGTTCTTTCCTGCTTTTTTGTGTAGATAACAAACACATGAAGATTCAGAAGGGGAAAAAAGTATAATAATAATTAAAAAAAAAAAAATCACTCATTCACTTTCCTTGCTTTTTCCCAATCCAGACTTACATTCGGTGACTTTTCACCTCCGAGTCAAAATCTCACATCATTAAAGAGAGAGAACGCTAAATCATTAATTTGAAGGTAATTCCATTTGATCACCTTAATAATGTAGAAACACATAAGGAGGTTACGGCTGGGTAGTGCAGTGGAAGAGCAAAAGCTCAAAATTCAGCTAAGAAAACAGTAAGCTTGCTCTTTGCTAATACCGTCATCCCTGCTATCGCCACAAATGCGAACAAAGTAACTAGCACAGCTGTGTAAAGAACAGGCTGTGCGCTATAGTGGGGCACACGCTACTCACGCATGGCTACTCTTCCACTGGTCAACTGCTCTTTGCTATTGTGCTTTTTGTTTCAAAACTGAAAAGGAGATACTTCCCAATACACAGTAAAACAAAGTGACTATATGAAATGGACAATAGAAAAACGCTCAATACTTGGTTATATTGCAAAAGGAGAAAGAGAGGTCTTGAAAACAAATGCAACATTGCATCAATCATTTTTAGAAGAATGATGATTCTACATTTAGAAAAGAAGTCAGACATTGGATTGCACAACCATATGTGGAAAACATTAAAGGGAAAACTAGATGGGATTGCCAAGGCAGCGTGGGTCCAAGAGCTGCTATTCTTTTTAAACCCACCCCGAAACACGGTGGGGGTGGGGTAAGTTTCACACAACTCCTCTGCAACTATTGCTAACGTAAATTTGACTAGCAATATCCAAAAACTGGCAGTGTTGGACTGCTACAGAGGACTGAATTATGCTGCTCACAGCACTAGTCGGGCAAATCTGGGACAGTTTCCAGTGTTCCTGCCCATCCTCTGCTGGTTTGTGAACAAATAGGAAATTCCAGCCTAATTATTCCAATGAAATTTGTGAGATTAAGACACTAGATAGAACAGCAAGACTTCCCAATCTTCCACTGGAAATGCATGAGAAGATTTTTACAGTCAATAAGCAGTGCACGTTTGCCAGAATTTTTCTGTGAACACTAGGAAATTTGCGGCTATATTGTCAGCATAGATAAAAATGAATGGCCTGAATATGCATTATTACCACTTTCTTCTGAATGTGCGTACCAGTAGCAGCAAAAAGAGTCTTGCTCGTAGTCTTCAAAATATTAATTCATTATTAGTTCCTTTCTTTCTGAAAAAAGATTACACCTAGCAAAAATTTGTGCAACTTAAAGCGCCAAACATTCTTTGTTTGAGCCCATCCATCCAGTTCTGCCAAAAGGCATATGGTTGTGTTGGCACATACTTTATCCAAGCCTTTGCACATTCAGAGCATCATATCAATATTGATTAATTGTCAGAATGCTCGTATGAGACAAGCAAATAGAAATATGACAGCCAGATGCTGCAAACAGCACTTCATGCAATCAGATCATCTTATCTTTCTGTTATTCATTGCTTTTCCCTGCTATTTGCAGCCTGGATAGTGTAACTTAAGTTGTATACTCTCAATTAAGCATACAATACCACACATCTACATAACTAACTACAAGTTGCAAAGTAAATGAATCATGGGGGGTGAGGAGAATGGAGAAGACCATTTGTAAGATTAAAAAACATCTTGGGATTTTTATTTGAAAACTATGCCATGCAATTCCTAAAATTCCTTTTAATCCCAGTGTTTCCCAGATACTTTGTCCTTCACAAGACTGAATTTGCCTCTGGGAAAAACCAGTATTTCTACTGTTCAAGCGTTACAACTTGGCAGTGCAAAAGAGGAAATAAAGCATATTTAACTAAGTGAAACTGCAAGTTGCCTTTGGAGACTGAAATAATGCATCTTGAAAAAATGGCATGGAGGTTTCAAGAGCCACAGCTTGTCAGCTATCTTCGTCACTGAAGGAGCATGCTGGCTCCTTAAAAGGATGTCTGTGTGATCCTTCCATGCTCTAAGGCAAAATACGAGAGGGGTCAAATGACTCATTACAGATCAAGACCTCACAGGACCCACTAATGCTGCATCCCCAAGTGAAGGGTGAGCACATGTAGAACTCCTCACAATGCTCCCATGGGAAGATACGTACTGAAGGAACCAAGAGGAAATTAGGAAACTGACTGAAACATGGAACCCTGGGAAACAGACTGAAAAGGCTTAGACTCTGAAAGGACAAAATATATGGTTTTAGTTTACTGTTTTGTCTTCTCAGCAAAACAGCAACCACAAGTTGTCCAGAACTACAAGCAGTTCTGGTAGTAAGTCATACTCCCATGACCTGGACGAGGGTCGTGTTGCTTAGCGATCTGTGTTCATACACCACTGAAGATATAGGGAACAAATCTGCACGTGTAAGAACACCAATGGAGATTTCACAACTAATATCTTTATATTCTTCTTCTCAAAACCAGCCAGGATGGTCATATTTCAAAGATGACAGCTGTCTTGACTGACTGATTCTTAGACTAACTACTCATGCAGTGACTCTAACTCTTTTCTGTCACATTATAAAACTGCAAGCGTTAGAGATCTTGTGTACACCTGCACAGAGAAAAGTACCTCCCATTTACTTAAGATGTACCAATAGAGGATGTACTCTGAATTAGTCCCTACATCACATATCATTTAATCACTTCTGAAGACACTGGCTTTAAGAGATTACATAGTATGCTCCTACACCCTCATAAATGTGGCATTTATCTGCATACCGGGTTTTGTTCTGGACTCTGTTGCTTGCCAGCCGTTATTCTGGGAGACAGATAATGTAAATAACTAACAGGCAGCACATTCTTCCAGATGCTAATGCCGTAAAATAATGTTTCAGAATTAGATTCAATACTGATTATTAAGCACTTGATAATGATGTGTGGTAAAAGACAGACAACTGTAACAGAACGAACAGCACACAGGAAGAGCTGATTTTTATCTTACTGGCTTTCTGCCTCTATTTTCAGCAAATTTTTCCGGAGTGATGACAGTAGATTTAAAAGCTTTTTTTGCATGCAGACAGTACTTTCTAGCCCTCCTTCCTGCACTTCTATGACATCTCTGTTAACAGTGACATGTTTTCATGAGCGATGGGGCATCAGTAGCTACTGCCACAAGCTGAGTCACATTCAGGTGTCTGCCCACAGTTTCAGGTGTGCACTGCTGTTCAGAAACAGTTGTTTCCCTCTTACAGCTAACCACACAGGCTGGCTGTTCTACACAAAAATTGTCCACATCCAGCTGGGCAGACCAAAGAGACAGTCATCAGTACACTCGGATCTGTTCCTTGCACACAGGGCATTTTTATGAGCCGCTGCATATTTCAGAGGTGGAATCCACCAGGTTTTCATTTTTACACTTAGTTGTCAGAACCAGTGGACTCTTCCCTGAGGTCTTCTCAGCCCTGAGAGCTGCAGAAAAGTCCACTGTCACTGCTCAAGATGGAATAGAAGCTATTTCAGCCCTTGCAAGAGTCAATGACTTCTTGTAGGCTTCTGAGCAAATATGGATACCAGCGATGTTGCTAATACAGACACAAATGTACCCATGTCTGAAAAACAAGCCTGTCACAAATGTTTAACCAAGCATCAGGCAAGGATGCAAGGATCTGCATCTCATCGTCACTTGCAGCTTGCCCAGGACCTGCAATTAGTGAATTCAAGTTAATGAAGACTTGCTATTTAGGAAAGAGATCAGTTCACAATTAAAACTACACTTCTAAATTGGGAGTTTAAAAGTAGCATGTCTGTAGGTTTCTTAAGCAGGAGTATCTGGAAGTTGTAGTATATAAGGATTGGAGAATGTTCAGATATTTTATGGAATTAACAAATGTACAAAGTTCTGTAAGAAAGAACTGCAGCCCCATATACTGTCTCAGACTTTGTCCAGTCACCTAAGCAATCACGTTCACCCTAGTATATTTGTGGACTTTAACTTTAAAAGCATTAAACAGATTCTAATCTAGTGAGATACTATGTTGACAGCACAATTAGGCTCCTGCTACTTGCAAACTTCACCAAGAACCCTCCAAGTTTGTTTTAATGTCATTAATGACACATTGACAAAGCCAAAAACATCCATTACTCTGTAAGAGTTAAGTGTTGCGGATATAGCAGATCTTAAAAGCTGAAGGCACTCAGTACTCAGATGCAATTCCTGGAAAAGCTTCAGGAAGATCTGTCATTAACTGTTAAATCAGTAGGTATCATAACCTTTCAGTTACACAGGTATTAAGCTGGTTTTCCAGTACCTGCAGAGGCTTCAAATGTCTGGAAAGTATTTTTGGTAAAACCGAACTATCAATTCTGACTATTATAAGGTTACTAGATTATATTTTGCTTGTATGGGGAACATGTGCATTGTGCCCTGAGTATCTGTACTATCACTGCAAAACCAGTCTGGAGAGTGCATTGACCTCTACTGAAGTTCAATGCTGCATGGTAGTACTGTTCTGGGGCAGTTGCTTAAAGATGAGGTAACCCATGTCCGAACTTGACATATTAGATGGCAGCCAAGTCAGCAGCCTGAAAACATTAGTAGGTACCAGTTAAACTCACTTTCCTGTTGGATGACCTCTCATTCCTAGCTTCAAGAATCCCAGAGAAAAGCGCAGCCCTAGGATCTGAAAGATCATTCTTTTCTTCAAAAACTGCACTTTTATCGTAATGCCACTACCATAGAGTTGTTGAAAATTATAAAATTTATAATTCTTTTCTGAACAGAAGCTGGTGGATGGCAACAAGAGTCCTTCAGCATGACTGACATCCTATTGACAGAGGTAAAAAAACCCACAACACAATCCAAGTGAAAGAGTTTGCTTTTCTTCATGAAAGACATAAGAGACTATCAACTTTGGAGGCTTATCCAGGCTCAGACTACACAGTAGTGCCTTGCCTTTGCAGGCTTTCTCTGTACAACCATACAATGTAAAAACCAAACAAATAAAAAAAAAGCAACCCACAGAACTGGGGAATAAAGGACTCACACCCACTTCTCTGTGAAAAGCAGCTGTTGCATATAAACACTGTGAGGAACAGAAATCTCCTTCCATGAAGCAAACAGGTCTACCTTGCGACTGGAAGAACCATTATATTTGCACATGATTAAACCAGAACCTCAGTCTACAGCCATCAGAACTCAGTGTGTTTCCGAAGATGTTCTGATTAATCAAACTCCCTAATTAAGAGTGTTTTAAGTGTCCCATTACTATAACACTTAAGTGCCTTTACTATTGCCTTGTAATGTGGTTCATTTTAAACTTCGACTGGATAGAAGTTTGACTGCATTGATAATCCAGTTGTTTTGTGAATTACTGTGTAACAGTTGATTAGATTAAGAGATGAAGACAGAAATAGTTACCACTTGCCATAGCTACATCACTGTAGGCTTGTGTACACGTCACAGGCTTTGCTGTAACAGACTATGCAGATAAAGTCTGAAGAGCCAGATGATATAGGCAAGAGCATTCCTTTGCTGTTTAGGTTAATTTGTGAATAAGCAAGGCAGGAATATAAGGGAGAGGGATTATATTCTCTTTGATAACAAAGCTGGCCTAACAAAAACACACAAATCCCATTTTCAAAATCTCCTCCTGCTTCTGTTATCAGTGGAACAGCCAAAATAAGCCACATCATCAGGAATATTTCTTCTTCTACTGTAACTAAACTGCATTTATTTGCATGTGTGGTATACTTTCACCAGCCATAGCTACACTGTCAACACTTAAGAGTACATCAAAACAAAAAGAAGCAAAAGGATGTGATTGATTACCCATGCACACTACCATACGCTGCATTTGCAGTTTTTATAATTAGAAAAAACATAGGTAAATGTCTATACTACTTTATTCCTACATTTCCATCTTACAACAAAAATCTCAACTGCTCTGTAACATTTACAGTGGGAAAATTATATGCATTGATTATTGTCTTTAAAAAAGACATACTTTTTTGTGGCAGGGACAGATATTTGCAGCTAATTTGCTTCACATCACTGCACATTTTTCAGAGGTTTCTCCCAAGTATTTTAAGAATGATTCAGCAGTAATTCCAAAACAATTCTCAGAAATTCTTTACCATGTACGGACATAGAAACTTTTCCCTGTGATCTTTTTTTTTTTTGAGCACGCTCTGCAACTTACCAAATGAGTGTAAGATTTCTCATGCAACCTGAAATCGTACAGTGTTCTAGGTTTGCAAATGATCGATTATTTCAGTTTGGGTTCAGTAGTTCACCATTCAAGAAGAAATATTACTGGTTAGAGAGAGGGCTGTGAGTCAAGACAGCAGGCTTGATTCCCAGTAGTGTTCAAGACCTGTGAATTCAAGCACTCATTGCATTGTAAGCACCTTACTTTCCATTACATACAAAATACTTCACTAAGATAATATAGTACAGGACAAAATGTACTATATACATAACCAAAAATAAACTAGTTAATAATAAAAACTTTTGAGACTTGCTGTGAAATATTAAGAACTGAGTTACACTTCTATTCTGTAAAAGATTGATAAATACGCATGGAGTTGTTTTGGGAAAGGAAAGAATTGTTGCTGAAATGAAAGCTCAGGGCACACAGCTCTTCAGTCTTCACTGATGGATGAAGATAAGATGCAATTTGGTTTTAGGTAAATCATAAAAGGCCCGATTACTAAATTATGAATTAGTGAATGTCTCACATATTTCATATATTGCTGTTAAATAGTTTACTCGAAGATGACACAGGATCTATTTGTAACGAACCTCCAGTCCTGATATTTCTATGAGGCATATAAAAATGGACTAAATTTAGCTAGTTACATGAAAATTGTATTTTAATAAATAGTCTATTACCGACTTTAAAAACCCAAACTTGTGGGTTTTACTGTCAGGAGATGAATTTAAAATAAAAATGTGGAATACTCTGCTTGGTTTTGTGAAATGAACACTTCTGCCTATTCATTACCTGGATCTTGTCTTGAGATGTGTATGAGTAAACGCCCCAAGCAACATTTTCACAAGCAACAGCTACAGATTTTAGTTGCGGTAACCCATACACAGTACAGAACAACCAGAAAGTAACTTATGTCTCTAAGTCACTGACCTCCCCAGATCCAGACAGAGATAGTAAATTAACAGATGGTCTTAAGCACCACAAGAATCAATAAAAGACGTAAGCCATGGATACTACTAAATGCTAGACTTTGGGGACTGGGCATTTATTTTTATTGTCATATACTATTACTCCTACATGCACAAGATTCACTACAGACTTCTGTTCCGTATAGATTTTCTTGAACAGCAATCAAGAGGTCAGTATTTAATGGCACGTAGCTCAAACTGAAGTTCCCGCTTACTGCACAGAGGTTTTAATCAATTTAGTCTTCCCATTACATATTCTCATTCACTCTGTGTAAATGCCTTGCATAAAAACATAAAAGAATTATGTCGTTTTGTTATCATTAATACTCCATGAAACTCCCTTACTCATTAATTTAGTAACATTTATAGATCTTCAGTGTGCAAGGCTTTAGAAGCAGTCTAAAAATTGTCACAGATTTTCTGCATGACTTCTCATCTTTGTGACTTGGAATTACACAACTGTAATGAAAGACAAATTGAAGTATCGGAGAGAATAATTCCTTCGCTTAGACAGCACTCTGACAGGCTACTTGACCTTATTACATATTAAGATTCCTTTGCCATCTAAAGTTTTAAGTGACCACTATTGATCATAGCTACAGCATTGGAGATGATAACCCCTTTCTCCAATGCAAATCAAGTATACTTTATCTTTGGCAAAGATTGTGAAATCACCAAAATAAATGCAACATAAAGCTGAAAAATGACTAACAATTACAGACTTTGCTTTATGTAAACTCTGCAAATTGAGCATTACTACTCTTGCACATGTAATTACATGCACAGAACTTCAGTCTGTTTTTACCTTTGCGACCTCTTCACAAGGACGACTTCTGATAGAGACGATTTGTTACTACCTTAAGAGCTGAGTAATGAAAACCGGAATTAGTGTTCACACACTTGCTGAATCCACTGCAAAAGTGAAGAGAGATGTAATTATGTGGAGAGTTAGATTTTGAGGAGACATTTAAGCTATTAAGAATTCCAGTTGTTAATATGAAATAGAGAAAACTATTAAAATCCATTTGTATGAAAAGCAAGCTGGAGAATGGTTAAAATATAAACAAGATAAGAGATTATTCCTCACAAGTAATATGAAACAAAATATAATAAATCAGTACATACTTGAAATGTTAACAGGAAGGAAAGCAAAGAGGCTAATTAAGGTTTGCAGGCAACGGATGATGGCTGTAAGCATAAGAATTGATAGCATAGTCTGAAAGAATTTAGATACATAGCCACAGACAGACATTACTACAAAAGGAAAGTAGCTCCCTTGATACAAAGTGAAAAGTATGAAAATTGGCTAACTAGATTAGGTGTAAATAGCTTTTCACACCTTCCTATTAAAAGTAAGGGCAATTGGGATCACTTTAAAAAATTGCTGCTGATAGAAAACAACTATGGACTCTCTGGGTAGTTCTCAAATTAGCCAATCTAAATGTTAGCACACAGACATGACAGTAAGAGAGTTTTGATTGTATAAAAGTCTAAGTTATTTCTGGAAAAAATGAAGGATTACTAGAAAAGAAGAAAATAGGAATGAATGACCACAAAAAAATAAAAGGAAAGAATGGTCTTGTCCCATAAGTCTGCAACCTCTGAAGAATCAGAAATGTGAACAATAAATAGCAAGGATCTTCCTGAAAAAAACTAATAAACACTTTTTGATGCCAAGAAAACTAGGAAACAAAGTAAAGCAGATGTAATACATTTAAAAATTAAAACCTGTTTTCCAACACTGTTGAAACTATTTAGTTCCTTCACCTCTGAGAAGAATGTTCTGTATAATGTATGCCACAAAGTATTCTTTAAAATTGTAGGTGGTGGAGATATGAAGCAAAGCAGAGTAAGTTTCTGGTAAGAAGTGATAATTGGCCATGGTACTGAGGTGAACGTCTACCCAATGCCATGTGTTAACTACCGAAACTTATCACCTCTGTAAACTAAGTCTAAAGTTTTATTAAAAGACATTCAGTTGTTTCACTGCACTGCAATTACTGTCAATGGAGAGCACTAAATGCTATTACCAAGAAGTGACATCTGCAAAGTGCTAAAGAAAATATATTTCTGGAAACCAAAACAAGAAAAAATTAAAACAAAGATTAGAAGGAAATGCAAAAAGTAGAAAAAGAGCTGTTTGTTGCTTTTCCCACCCTCCTCATTGAGCTCTGTGCTAACTGATGCGATTTACATGGTGCCATGATCTTGTACAGTACGAAGTAGGGAATGCTTTTGTAAAGTCAATTTACTAGTAATCCAGATTGTATGTTCACACAGAACGGCAAATGGTAACAACTCAGACCCAAGGCAGGAGGTCATTCCTTCGCAGCAGCTTTCCTCAGCTTCCGTTGGCTGGGAAGCAGGGTAGATTGCTGCAGACGTAGCAACTGGCTGCAACAGTCAATACCCAGATAACCTAAGCCAGTGCAGATCCTTCTGTGTGTGTACCTGCAAGTAACTTCAAGAAGCTTCAGTTATTTGATCACGAAAAACTTCTGAGCAACTCTAGCCAATAAAGATAATCAATAACACAGATGTTTAGGTGTACTCTCTTGGTTCCCTATCAGAGACATTTTTTCAAAATCCTGTATGGAGTGACATTCCAGTGACAACTACAGGCTACCGCAGCTACAGGTACCAGGGAACCTTCACACCACTGAGGACTCCTTGGCTAACAAACACTGAGAGTAACCACTGTCTGGATGGTTTGGGTTATTAGTCCATTTAGCGATAGATAATAATAAACATCTCTTCGCAACCACATTGCTTTCTTATTCAAGACAAGTCACAACGGACATCTATAAAACATGAAGAGAAGCTCGACTATGAAAAACGTGCACACCTATGAATTTAAGTAAGAAAAGATATGAAAGAGTACAAGTACCTCTGCTGCTGCTCTAAACTTTCTATGCTTAAATACTGGATGATAAGTGCATCTAAACACATGGTTAAATTGATCAAATAATATAATTACTGAAAAAATTATATCCTCACTCCACACAAAGTGCATACTCTTTCCCCACAGCCCTCACTCAGAAAGTTCAAGTTAAACTAACACAAAGATGAAAATAATCATTCTGCTCACACCTTACGAAGTCTGAATGGCAACAAACATGCTTCATGTATAACATGCCAGTATTTTCTGAAGACAGACGGAGATACTCTAAAAGGTAACGATTTTAAGTTAACCTTCAACTGCGTGTTCCTTTGCCACAGCCTGAGTTGCCTACCAGTGAAGGGATCCAGAGACCACAAATTTCTGTGTTTTACTGAGAGGAGCTTTTTCATGCAAACCATCAAGGTCAGGCACCAGAACTTCTCAGTTGTGGCAGTTCAGAACTCAGCACGGCCCGATGGGTTTTGATGGGCAAGATGGGCAATGTTACTAATATGAGTAGATAGCATACCACAGATTAACATTCTACACAAATGTACTGAGGACGCCCAACACTATCACAGTTTTGCAACTTCCATCAGCATGAACTGGATTTTGCTAATGCCTCACAAACTGACTTGCATGTGGTCCTCCCCATGTTTCCTATTTCATATCACCAAAACAAACCTGAAACACTATGCACCTCAAGTACACGGAGCCAAGTGACTAATTAAAGGGAAAAACACCACCATGGTCCATCACATGATTCAACAGCGATAAATGTTTCTATATGTAATGAAGCATGAATATTATACTAGCATTACAAGGTTGTGCCATCCCCCTTGTGTCACTAAGCAGCACGTAAAGGGAATCTAATCCAGTATGCTAAGGTGATGATGAAAACCAACCTGAAAGCACCAGGGGAAACCCAAGCTGCATATCTTCTTCAAACTACATAGAAGAGTGATTTGTTCTTAAAAGAATTTAATTAAACAAACAGATTTTGGCAGATGATCAAGTATGATACATTCACAAAGGATGGAAAAGGGTTGTAAAACTGTTAGGGCTAAGATGAAAACAACACTGCCTTTTTAAAAGATTTAACTGCTCATACCATTGGCAAGAGAAAGCCATCAAAATTTGGCTGCACTTTCAGATGCATTCCACTTCCTTTCATCTTGAGTGAGTTCTCCTTGGGCTCCCATGGAAAAGCAGCTTTTTATTGGCCAGGAATAAAAACAAATAAACCGTGAAGCTAATATAAAATTCAACTCCTTTTAAAATCTCAAAATAAGACCTTTCCCTTCCTCCACCCACGAAACCTTGCCAGACAAGAGTCAAGTAATATTGGGTAATACCAAGCTAGGAAAATGAGCTTTTCAGAAGACCATCTTTGCTCTTACTTTCCAGAAGTATATTACAGGGTACCACTACAAAAACGAGGGGATGATTAAAAAAAGTCAGCTTCTCACAGCCAAACTGAAGGACACTCAAAGGTCAGTGTGAGACTGACCCGTCATAAGCAAACAGGAATGTCACTATCCTTTATGTTTTATAGCACAGCATGGAAATTATCTGCGCTGTACATGTTAAATTGGTGTCTGTTATTGTATACAATTGTGCTTTCTAAATAAAAATGTAGACTCGGAATGCACAGATTTGTGTGGTTCTACTGCAAACACTTCTTTATTTTAAAACAAACTCCCTGAAACAGCAATCCACACTCTCTGAAAAAAAAAAAAACCCAAACAACACAAAAAACCCCAGAAAAAACCACAACCCACCAACCAAAAAAAAAAACCCACCCAAAAAACTGTAGGATGACCCAAAATCTCACATCTTTTCTGGAGTTGCTCCTGTTGCTTTTTTCTTATCAAGATTGTTCCCTATTGTAGTAGAATTTGTTTACAGTTCTAAATATTTTTTCTTACTGTGCTCTCTCTGTGAGCAAAGGCAATATTACTCAGCACCAGTTGCTACCTTCCACTACTCTACGCAAAGACTTCTCTGTTCATTCAGGCATCCACTTCCACAAAAGAATAATGTTATTCTCTACCCCTTAGTTTCTCCAAGACAACAACAGTAACAACAATAATATTATCTACATTAGCAGAGATGTGGTAGTGCAGCTCTGAGGGAAAATCCATGTGCATAAGCAAGGATTAGACACAATTTATCTTTGGGCTATGGAAAAAAGTGCCAAACACCCCTGACTCAAAGAAAATGAACCACATTTTCAGATGCTGCTATGCCTCAATTTGACTATGGAACATAGAGGAGGGTGCTCCATCATCACTGATATTTATTTCCAATCGTGGGAGTGAAATGATAACTGACATTCAGTGGGAAATGAAGCACAAAGTGTTTAATTGCCCACCTGTGCTTATACCTACATCATGCTAAAAATGCTGAAGGACATGACAGCCTTGTCTACATTCCTGTTATAATCCCCAAATCCTGCAGTCAGCAAGGACGAGCTTGCTGAGAAATGAATTAAGCCAAGTCAAATATCTTTCCAAGCATGGATGTGGCCATATGGTTTTCCACGGTATACACGTAAAGCTTAAATTTCCATCTGATTTGCTTTAAGACACAAAGGAATAAATGCATGCATTCTCACTGATGGGCCTGAAGGATTCTATCATTATTAGTAATATTATTGCCCCCAACAAGTAACTGTTACCTTCTTATATATACCTTCGTAAACGAATTTCTAAACTACCAAAGAAAAATCTGATTCAGAGCTCAGGCTCCCCATGAAGCATTTCCTGTAAAGGAAACTCAAAGAAGCATCACTAGCTTGATGGGTCTGTGTACGGCACAGCAAGATTCTGAACTTGATCACTTACTGCCGAGGATCTTTTCCGGCACCTTAGGGCTCTGCAGCCTGTGCAGAGCATTAACAAATCATAATGCTCTTTGTTACTTACATGTTTGTAAAGCAAGGGTAAATTAGGTCAAAGACGTTCCTCTGGTTTAAACAATAAGGTGTGTATCACCTGAAAATCAGATCCTAGAGTGAGTTGTGGAAATAGAGGTAGGAAGGAGTGATGTCACTAGGGGTCTTCTTGGCTTTCAAGAAGCGAGGAAGATATTGGGAAGGAAAGAAAACAAAAGTCAGGAAGAAAAGCAATGCTGAGAGCACTCAGTGGTGAGGAGTAGGTATTGGATATACACAGTATTTGATATTGAACGAGTATTTAAAGCTGTATTTGGTTTGTAAAGGACATGAAAACCACATAACAGATGTGTGTGCATCTAATTTAAACTGATATCATTAAGACAGGTGCTGAATTGATTTGCAAAATATGTAAAGTCAGTTCTAATGTAGAACACACACATTCAATTAAATCTCACCTATCTCATTACTAAGACCTGTAGCAGGTGATTTTGTGAAGGCTGGAGCAAGAGTACTTCACATTGTCACATCTCAGCTGCAGCGCTCAAGCATTTTTCTATAATCATGGTTTGCTGTGGGAGGATGTGGGGGCTGTAATTGTCCCACTGAGGGCTTTTGATGGATGACTATTTCAGATATCTGGGCCTGCAATTCTGTGAAGTTTACTTCGACTTAGCATTACATTAAAAATAAAACAATGCACTCGGAACATTGCAAAAAAAAAAAAAAGGTAAAATGATTGCTCCTAAAAAGATGTACTGCAAAAGGAAAGGACTGTTTTTACTTTCTTCATGTAACTTTACATAAAGATACCAAGTAAATACAGTGGATTTTACCAAAGTCTTGGATGCTGGGAATCACCTGCTAAGGAGATTAAGATGAGAAGTCAGTAGATTCTCTTTGACAAGAGGAGTCACTAACAGAGTCCAGGAAGTTTCTTTCCTACATCACCCTTAGGCGGACTTTGCTGAAGTGCTTGAAAAAAGAACTGTCCCAAGATATTCACACCAGCCCTTTGCCAGAAGTTATGAACAGAGTAGCAAAACCAGAGGTACACCTATGCCTCAGCTGTTGTTGTGCAAAGCCTAGTACACGAATACAAACGGGTTTGTTTTCACTTAAAGCGTTGAATGGGTTGGCCGAGATGCTGTGAGGAGCAGAACTCGGTTACAAAATTTTAAACAAGTACATCTATTAGAGCTTTTCTCTCTGAGCCCTTGGTCTAACCTGAGCGCTCAGGTAATGAGTAGCCAATCCAAAACAACATGATTTTTGCTCTTAGTGTCATACAGTTATGTAACGTCTTGTTCTTAAATTGCATTTAACCACCTTAAAAGAAAATAAAAATAAAAGTCACAGGATCAGAAACTTTTTTATTTACACCGCTGACTCCATAGAAATCAATAAAATTACTCCTTATTTTCAAGCAAAATCAGCCCCAAGCTATTTAACGTTCACATGACGTGCCCATTGAGCAGTTCATTTTGTGAGATAAACAGATCAACAGATGACCTGAAAATGGTATTCAGGAATAGAAATCTTACTTGTAGAGCTGTCCTATTGCAAGTCTCTTCCTTCACTGACATTATGTACTCACCGACTACTTACTGTATACATGTAACTTTCTACATCAAATGCTGAACTCACAAATCCACCTACTTACCATATGTAATTTGTAGCATACAAACGCCAAGTCACTTAAGGTGCCATTGTTTCTTCAGTAAGTGACATATTTATGGCATCTCCACAACAGCACAAAGAACACTTCACCAGAACTCAGTGGTTATCATTTGCCAAAAGAGACAATAGCAATGGTTTGCAATCAGAGAAGTGCATTGTCTTCATTAGGAATATGATGGATGACACTGTGATGCCTACCCAGCGGCACAGGAAAATATGCTAGTTTCTAACAGTATTTAAAATACATCTGAGAGTGACTGTATTTTAAGACTTCAAATGCTTATATTACACACACTATACAGAAAGCTGATATGAATATTCATATAATCTAGGCCTCCATTTTAAAGCCACTACTCTGGCTACTTCTCTTAACAGAGAATACCGTTACAAAATTGAAACCAACCAGCTCTGGATGCAAACTCATATCAGTAAGTAGCTACCCATACGTACCTTGAAGTTATTGTTTTGTTTTATTTTGTTCCCGCTGTTTTGATGAGCATCAGGCAACTATTTGATGACGTTACATATGTCATACAGATGTGCTCCAGATTAAATCTGGACAAAAAAGCAAATAAATTTTGAAGATTAAACTTCGGAAGAGGAAATGAAGTTGCATTCCTGGCCTTCTTCAATGTAAGACTTGCACGTTTTGGAAATGTTCATAAAACAGTCAGTTAGCTCAAGATAATGCCATATGTTCAAAGTGAAGAAACACTTCTTCCCCGAAGAGGCATGTTAGGACTACTGGTGCTGGAGAAGGAAGAAATACTTGATTCACTGCCAATGTGTGAACTCTCAGAACACTGCTGCTCCGAGCTCTGAGAACTAAGCTCAAGACCAGAGCAGCTATTTATTTTTGTTAAGTTGCTCACAGTTTCCCAACTTTTCAAGTCACATCGCTATTATGAAATTTTAGCCTTCCCATCTTTCAGAGACTGGCTATACCTTTTTCCACCACCAGAAGTGGCATACAAGCAATATCCATAGTTTTACTGCACATTTATAAGACCAATTTTGCAGCATTAGCTTGAGTATCGACGTTCACGAGTGAGCATGCACCTACACTTAATGAACTAGGTATGTTTCTTATCTGTAATTCATTAACACTTTAAAACATTTCAGTGCGTATTTTTCAGGGATTTAGGGATCCCAGATGGAAGCTTTCAAATATCTTTAATCTTTCAACCAATATTGTGATCCATAAAGCTCCTTTTGCATCCAGAACTTCTATTACCTTCAATTGACACCCTGACACGCTAGTTAGAGCCGCTAACTAGCGGCTAGGTGTGGAATTGACGGCTGTATGCAGTTAAGGTGGGAAGTGTTTAGACTACAGCAGTTCAGGAGAAGGAATGGTTTTCATAAATAAAGAAATAATCACATACTGGCCATTTTTTTTCCCCCCAATTGCAGTCCTACTCAACTCACTTCTGCTCCTGGCTGTAAAAGACTGTAGCAAGTCTCCTCAAATTTTTCATATGTTCTTCTTTGTGGTACCTTAAAACTCTGAGGACTGGTGTACTTTTAAAGACCATACAGCTGTAAGTCAGTTAAGAGTGTGAATTCTTTTATCCTAACGATAGACTATAAACCATAAGTAAACCCTCTCATATTGTAAAAAGCACCTAACGCTGGTAGCTTATTTGGCTTCCCAGCATGGACTATCAATGTGGCACTTGAGAGCTTAGTTTGTGATCAAAGAACAGGACGCATTGAATTAACTCTAGGCATACAGCAGGCTGCATTACTCTAAAATTTCTCAAGTGGCAGACTGAAATTGCTCCATTCACAGAGCATACAGTTGAAAAGAACAGGAAATAGTTTTACTTAGAATATAGTACATTTTCATAACCAAAGTAACACACTCTCATTCATAAGGGTAGCAGTAACAGTATCATTTGTGGAATGCTTTCTATTAAAATATTTTCCTGGTATCATACATAGATCCATCAAGTCTGGGAGCTTAACATTAATCGTGCTTAGGAACAAACACATATCATATTTTCAGTCTTGATTGGCAGGTTATACACAGGCCGCTGAACTAGAGGGCATAAATGACATTTGATCCACATGGAGAAACTCTAAATGCTCAGCATAACTGATTACATTACGCTGTTCTAGACTTACTCATCTTATCCCATAAAGCTTCTGCTTCCAGCTAAAAGCACATTTGTTATTAATTTCTTCAAGACAGCTTCTGGGAGAAAATAACCTTTTTTTTATTTAAAAATCTAAACAGAAAGAACTACCAAGCAAGAAAACCAGGACAGGAGATACACATTTGACCATGTTTAGATAGAAATGAAATTTATGCTTTCTAATTCAAGGCAGGATATAAAATCTCTTAAGTGCTATGAAACAGCTTGCCTGAGCACTATGCATTTTTAAATGTCTTTCTGACATCTCTTATTTGACGGCATCCCACCAAAAACCATGGTGTGATAAATTAGCATTTCAGAAATCAAAAGATGGTAAGAACTGTGGATTAGAATCTATTCTCAATAAAATAATGAGGCTTTAGATATTCTTGGCAGTGTTACTGGGATTAAAAACCCTTTCATATATCCATAAACCATCATAAATTCTGAAGGTAAGGAAATGGAACACAAAACTGCATCTTTGCTTGCCTGGCCCCAACGATGCTGCTGGCATCTGAGTCTGACATGAGGTTTGAGCAGTGAGAAAACCCTTCAGAATCTGATCCATCGC
The DNA here is from genome assembly GCA_013398225.1 of Steatornis caripensis. Taxonomy (NCBI): domain Eukaryota; kingdom Metazoa; phylum Chordata; class Aves; order Caprimulgiformes; family Steatornithidae; genus Steatornis; species Steatornis caripensis. Next base: position 603,259 of record VZSC01009412.1, read on the forward strand.
CTTCTCTTCAGCTCCTTCTGGAGTTCTTTTGGTATCCATGAAAATATATTCAAATCTTACATTTATTGTTTAAGCAAGTTCTTGAAGACTCTGAAAACAGCGTTCCCTTTCTCTCTCTCTCTTTACTGTTTGATAATCTGTATAGCTATAGCCACATATCTTGCAAAAAATACTGTTAGAGGCTTAGCAAGCCCCTCACCTGCATCACTGCTTTGAGATGCTGCTTAGAGTTCTGCCTCAGCCCCACAGAAAATACCTTTTTCCCCCCTATGCTATGTGGAGAATGTCAAAGGGTTTTGTGATAAACAACAAGTGTGGGTGGGAGCCTGGGGCTCTCCACTCCCAAGATAAAGTCCAAATATGTAGCCAGCTCCCATACAAAATTAAAAACATATTATTGAAATATTTTTGCAGGCTGCATCTGTTCTCAACACCCACAACCTTGCTCCTGCCTTGATACTACTGCCTACTGATGTGAGTGTTTCAGCTTTAGATAGAAATCATTGTAGGGAGGAAGGCCAGTAAGGTTAAACGACAGCTAGCTTTTATTATGCATGTTGAATATGGCCAAAGTCAAGGACCTCTCTTTGCATAATGGCAAGATCTCTCTGCACGTACACTCATATACAGTTTTAATAAACAAACAAGCTCAGCCTGTGGTAGTAGACAAGTTCATTACCGCAGAAGAGAACTGTCATGTGAGCTTTAGTGACTCTTCCAAGACCATGCAGCACCTTCAGCAAAAATTATTGGGTTTGCTATTACTTATTGATGCTGTTTGATTAAGCATGTCTTTGGGAGGGCTGGTCAACTTATGTGCTAGGATAACTCTGACATTAAACAGGTCTGAACTTTAAATCTGTCCATGATCCAACTAAAACTTTGAAATGACAAATTTCTGTTTCTCTAGCTCTGCTTCCTAGACATATTCCACTGTTAGTCTAAACATACCAGTCAGTTTTTCCAGTTGCCCAGGCAGCTGTACAATTATTAGAGTTAATTCCAGAACCACTGTACTGAAATTGTTTTTAAGAGCTATTAACCTACGTAAATGCACGTTGTCAGCTTGGATTCCTTACAGCTGCAGAGTATGTAGTATGTATTTTCTAAACCACGTTGACTGAATTTTATAGTCAATTGTGAACTGGAAAAACAACCAAGGAGTGTTGTTAAAGTGTACAGGACATCCCAGTGTCATTTTTAAAGTCTTCCTCAACTTTGGTATTTAAATAATTGTCAACTTTCTTTCATTCTGGTACTTTTATTATTTACATAATTAAAACCGATGCTTTCTCAAACAAGTGCACTGGTTTGAGGACACAGGAAACAAAACAATGTAAAAGTCTTCAGTCCAGTAGTCCCTCTCACTAAGAGTTTCTATTACTGCTGAAATGAAAAGGTCATGGCAATCTGGACAGTTGTAATTAAACATCATCTTTGATGTTCTCTGTCAGGAAAAGTAACAGAGTTTGAAGGTGAGATGAAATGCAACAGAGTGAAAACAGGGTAAAAGCAGATGCCATCATTCTAACACAACATCCAAGTTCATACACGCTTTTCCCACCCACAACTCAGGAATGGAAAAAGCAATGGATTTTCCCCCACATCCTAGATACTTGAGGCTGGCCCTGCTTCAAGTGGGAGGTTGGACTTGAATTCTGATTCTAATCCCCTCAGCAATGCTCTTAAAAATGGCTAGAAACTGCAGAATAAGAAAGGATTCATATGACTAAAGTACTTTCCTACAGTAAGAAGTTTATTTGCTTCACGACTCGACAATTTAACTTAATTTGTTCACCCTCAGATTCTACTGTAGAAACGGGGTGACAGCAGAAGCCACACTTATGCATCGTGGCATAGCAAGTGCAGCGGGCAGTCAACTGGGACCCGGCTCCAAGGGGTCATTATAAAATAGGGAGCATTAGCCTATGAAGCAGTCACTGCCTATGAAGCCACCACTGCCTATGAAGCCGCAAGTACTTGCGCCATCAAGACGAACCACTGCTTAAAATCCTAGACAAAGTGCCAGAAGGAGATACACTTACTGAGAAATAGCCTCCTCAGTTCAGGATCATGCTGTCAAAGAAAATGGATGTGAGCAAACAGTAAGCAAGTGATTGCCAGAGATTATGTGATTAAGTGGATTTATCCATTTTGTTCATTAAGGACATTTTCCCACAATGCAGAAGAATCTTAACCATACCAACCTCCTTTTCTAGAGTGTCTCCTTAAACTCTGAAGTCTTGGTATTCACAAGGAACACCAACACAAACTCAGAAGGACAATTACAGCTAAAGATAGAGCAAAACAGGCAGGTAAGAACAGTTTCATCGTTGCCTAGCTTAACAAAAGAAAAGTCACCTGACAAATATTTTTCTTTTTTTTTTTTTGGTCCTCCTTGCAGCAAGGTAAGAAAGAGTTCAGTTTATTCTATTAGTCTGGATTTGCACAAGGGTAACTCACTGCAGTAACATCAGTTGAGTTATTCTGGCATGAACCCAGTGTACACAAAAGCAAAATTTAGTCTCTTGTTTGTTCTTTATAAGGCTCCTGACCCTTAAAGCATCAGACTGTTTGGAAACAATCCTGTAGCCTTCAAATTAGGAAGGTGAAAAAATCTGCCTTACATAAAAAACACAAGTATGCCAAGTAAATTTGGTATTGCTCTATATTTTATTGATTTAAAAAGATGCAGAAACATTTGTTTTAAGAGAAAGTGTATAGGGCCTAGCAAGAAAGGACTCTTTGTGGGTATATTCTACTACTGAATCTGCTGCTTCTCTCCATTACTTTTGGGCAAACTACGCTTTTTTTTTTTTCTTAAATGGAAACCACAGTTCTTGCCTAACTGCTTTGTGGAAGGATTAAGAGTTCTGATAGTTATTAAAGGGTTGGATTTTATGATACATAAGAAAAATTTTCTTTCTGAGGTTTCTTAAAATATAGCTGTTACAACAATAAAAAGTCACGATAAGATCAGCACAGGATACATTACATATTTTGCAGTCCAAAAGTAGCCCAAAGCTTGTTGGCTTTGAAGTATGGAGGAGAGAGACAGAAAGTGGACCTCCCTTTGTAAAGGCTTCCCCTCCATGCTGCCAATCATTGCCTTATATACCTTTTCCAGCTTTATCTCTTGAGCACGCCTCTGTATAAAACAAGTAAGAACTGGCAGCAGTAATGGATGGAGTATAAATGATTCACAGTGCCTTCCTGTTTGTCTCTGGGGATTGGGCTGATTGACAAAGTTCATATTTGCATTTACAGTCATATTCTACTTGTAGGGCTTGCGAACATCAGAGATCAGTCATGAAACATAATACCAGATCTTTTTTCTTCCTCTTTTTTGAAATGAAACACGACTAATTTGGTAACTGACTGCAGTCACTCATGTAACTGCTTACTTCAGCTTATTTAATCATGTGGACCTGAACTTCCAAAGTCTGACAGTGTACAGAAACTGTCTCTGGAATGCAGACGTCCTCTCAGATGTGGATCCCCTGCCTTGCTGCCCCTGCTAGAACTGAAACTGCAGAGATCAATGACCTCAACTAAAAGAGCACTACCAGTTTCCTTCATCTTCTCAGCTATTTTGTGCTCTTCTTTGTAGAGACACACCTTATGGATATTTTGGCTAAACAAATTTTTCTGCTGAAACAGTTGAAACCCACTATTAGTAGAATCCAGTCTTTACAAAGGAAATAAAGAATTGATCTTTCAAAAAAGTACAAGAAATATTTAGATTGAGAAAAACAGCATGTCTGAACATCCCAGAGACACTGGAGGAAACATGATCTTCTAATTTCGTTTAACTCACCACTGTAAAGTTCTCCTCTCCAAACAGACATTAACAAAGCATCCTGGCTATCTGCTGCTCCACATTTCAGAGATACGCAGAATAGTCCTGGCACGGCAGATGATATTTGCCACATTTGGTAACGTATCAACTTCAGAAAAGAAACAGCATCAAAAAGCTTGATACAGATAGATTTACCCACACTGTGACAGGGATGACATCCCTAGTTGTAAACATAAAGGTAAGAAGTCCTAATACAATATTACTCAGTAAATATCACTGCTACAATTAGTCTTTAGTAAAGCAGGTTCTTGTTTTAGCAAAGGGTTCCGAGCTATCAATTCAAAAAATTGTCAAGCAAATGGCTAAAGAGTAGCTCATATATGCTATTAAATTTCACTGCCTAAAAGTCTCCAGCACAGCATGGCACGATTGCTCTGCATTACACATGGCAGCTACATCAGTTACCAGAACAAGGCTGTGGCAGACACCGAATTAGCTATAGCACACTGATAGTTCTGTGTATGTGTTAAAACCTTATCCAACAGAATCATGAAGTGCTGTGCTAACAGAGCCGGTCAGGAAGTTGAACTGTCAAAAGAAACAGAGCAGTTGTTAAACACTGCTCTGCAACTATGCAGCCATTTTACTGGTAATGACTTTTGTCACCTGCAATAATTTAATCAGAAAATGCAAAAAAAGAGAAGATAATGGTCCATACTAATAGCTATTCAAGATGTCTTGATTTAAACACTTGATTTAAGCACTGCTAATGACTGCAGCTATTAGGACCTTGGTTTTTCACTTGGAATGCAGCATCTGCTAGCCTAAGAGTTACTCACAAAAAGCTCACACAGTTGCTTGATAAGGACTGCAGCATACTTCCTTTATCGCATATCATCAATACTATTTAAGCCTCTGCTTAATAGGCTTAAGGCTGCTATTGATACAGCAAGCTGCTACATATTAGTGATTTTACCTGTGGTGATAAATTGAAGGTAACGAAACCAACAAGGCATTGTGTTTCTTCCTTTACAGTTATTCACATGAAGTACATGTAGACTCTTACAACAGTAAGCTATACACAAACATGCCTTTTTATTATTGAAATTAGAAATATTTGAGAGAAAATTCTTAAATTAGATTTCTTTGTTAAATTTTTCTTTTCAAAGTCTCAGCATATCACAAGACAGCCTCCTTCACATACACAAAATTGGAAGTAAACAGGTGAAACAACTGATGTAAGATCCTAAATGTATCAGAAGAGGACCAGATACTTCATGACACCAGCTGTTACGCTCACATTTTCACCTCTACGTGATGCAATTAAGGTCAGAGTAGAATACTTACAGTCCTGAAAAGTCATATGGGGACACATGCTATTATGAAGGCACAGGCAGCCAACAGAAATGCAACTAGGTATTAAAATCCTGCAATAGCTGTAAACATCCAAAGAAGTTGGACAGAAGTGATCAAACACAGAACACGTGCAGAGGCCACAGCTCACCAGACCAGCTTGGGCCAGCTTAACTCTCACACAGTAGCCAAACAGCTGATTAAGGAAAGACGTATACTTGCTCCTAAAAAAGCTAGTCTTGCCACAAATCTTTAGTTTTGAATAAACAGAGAAGTTACTTAGTTTGAACTAGCATTTGTATAGCCCCACAAAGATTTCTACGAAAACCAGTATCTCAGAATAGTAACAAGACGTAAAACCTGTGTTTTAAAAAAGGATGAGTGTTCTCAGAAATAGCTAAGAGCTAAAACGGACCATTTCCCATAGCAGTAATTGGTGAAATCTTGCTAAAGTGTTCCAGTGTAACTAGAATGGACTAAGAACTTCTGATAACACACTCTATATTTTACAGAGAAGTTAGGGACCGAGATCTAAAACATACTGATGTCACAGTCAAGGCAATACCTCTGATATTGTTAAAGGCCATGTAGCCTAACAGAATTTTGTTCTAGTAAGGCTATAAATCACCGCATTTCTCAACCTTCTCTCAGCTCGGCTACATTTCTGTTGGGAATTTTTGCTCCCTATCCCCCCAAACAAATAAATGAAACATTTATTGTTGGAGTCATCAGAACTATGAATTAATATCTTGGGCTAATTTCAAGAAACTGGAACACTCCCAAAACACCACAGCAGAAACCATCTCAGAATTAGGTGCGACTGTCACGCAGTTGGAGGCTTAAAGTAGAATGCTGATCCACTCACAAGCTTGAAGAAACTGATGACAGCTGCTTACAAAAAAGATAAATAAAATGAAGGTTTTAAAAAAGTTGATACATAAGTAGGAAAGAACAGCATAGAACACATCAGAATTAAGCGTGGTTCTAAGCAACACCAACATCTTTCTCCACACACACACACACCACCCCCCTCATGCACCCCTGCCAGAAGCTCTACGTAAACAAAAGACAACATAAGCTTCAGGAAAGCTTCTGATCTAGATTATTATTGTATGCACAGCTTTAAAAGTTAATAAACCTATTTTTATACCTTTGAGAGGAGGAAAGACAGATAGATCTAAACATTTTAGCAAAATGTTAGCAGTAAATGGCTTTATTTTTCTCAATTGTGTTTCAATTTTCTATCATTTTATCTCCCTCTGCAATTCTTAAGAGATTTTAAATAAAGGGTCAAGGGTTGAGTTAGTAGCTTCTAACTGCAACTTCCAGTTAATGCCAATTCCTTTATAAATTGTTTTGGATACCGTTTCATGCACTGATATTTTATAGAACAAGAGTTATGCTTTCAAACTTCTAAGGCTTTGGTTTACATGAGAAATGGGCAAAAATCCATTGTTCTGTGTGTTCAAGTCTATTACAGTACAGGAAGAACCAAATACGCAAATGAAAAGATAATGTGGATCTCTAACGTATAGCTAAATGAAACCAGAAGTAACCCCACACTCAATGCCTGCTCTCCAAACATGGCTATTTGCCCATCTGTTCTTGAAATCAAAGTTTTATTCACAAACTGGAGGGGAGAATTTTTTTCTCCCCAGTACTTAAACCCATTTAAGAAAGGTTTAATGCTTTAAACCATTGTGCTTTATTAATCCTAAAAATAAATAGCACATATTGTAACAGCTTGCAGTCTTATGACAGGTGACGGAACTCACCACGAGATTCAAAGCAGAGTCATTTGAAATACTTCTGGTTTGTTCCAAACCAACTCTTTTTCTTCTCAAGTGATTGTTTGGGTCGTGATGCTTCAGACTGCAAAATGAGTGTCAACCCTGCCAGCGCCACAACATAGCATCTTTGAGTTGGAGTCTTCTGCCGTTCACAGGGAGATCAAACTGGTGCTAGTTATTCTACCTGACCTTCATGAACAGCCTTCTGATTTTCCCAAGGGCTTGAAGAAAAATCAGGCCCTTCTACCTCAGGGGACAGAAAAGAGCACCTTCTCATTCCAACTAACCTTAGGGCAAGAGAGTGAAAATTCATCTTCCTATACAGTGCATGCTCTTAATGATTATATAAAGATGTGCAATTATTACACCAAATATCAGAAGACCATGACTACTAATACCACCTGAGAAAGCAGTTTCCTTTAAGATTGGTACTGTACCTAGCATTTTGTGAGTCAGACTTTTTTTTTTTAATTATTTTTTTAACCTGTTACCCTTGCCAAGCAGACCTCAACACTTAGGTGAACTTTCACCCATGGATCTGTGATCCTCTCCTTCCCACCTCTATAACAACTACTCGAGGACCCTAACATAAGTGATGCTTTTGCAACTGCACTGGAACAGAAAGCAGAGACACAGCTTTGCTGGCATTTTTCTGGAAATGGATGATTCTTCTGACTAAATTTCACTTCCATTAATTACTGTCTGCTTTCCCATACTCATCTGCAGTTCAAATTGTAGAAGGAGCTTTCTGCTGGTTTTGAACTGCCGTACACAAACGCAATAACAATGGTTTGTTCTCGGGTAGCTTATTTCACTAGTAACTTCAACAATACCTACTAAATGCACCTTACATCTATCTACACAAGACCTCTTTGACCCTTCAACATTCCCTTTATGTCCATATGCCTTTGGTGAAACAACTAGCAGAGTGAAGCTGACATAAACAAGCACTTACATTGAGACACCAGCAGACTGGGTTAGTCTGTAATTTGTATTCTTGCACTGTTACTCCAGGATGATTGCATAGCTATTTGCAATGCCATAAAAAGGTACAAGAGACAAAGCCCTGCCCTTCTTGGTCAGTTATGACCCTGTAATTTGTGGTAGAAACAATCCTCGTATAGTAGGAGGGGTGTGATGGCACCATGCTTAGGTGTTTCAAGTGTGCCAACAAAATGGAGCATGAAATGTTAACCTACAGCAGGAATGAGAAGCGATGCTGGCAGAGCTCAGCTCTGGCAAATCTGCCAGCTCATTAATCATGTGCTCTCAACTCTGCATCAATGACATGTTTTCTCCCCAGTTATTCTACATTTAAATATGGCCTTGTCGATATTCTGCTACATAACACAGTACCTGGAACTGTTCAATATGACAGAGGCTTAGCTACTTTAAGGGTAGTGTAGTTCTAAGACATTTTATTCAGCAAAACCATTAACACACTCGCTAGAAATACTTAGAGAGCTGAAAGCTAAATACAAAGACTTTTCTTAAAGAACAGGTTTCATAACTAATTCAAGACGCTTTTTAAAGTAATAGAGAAAAGCAATGATGTAAATAAGACAAGTAATGAAGCAATAGAAATAAGTAATGAAGAGCAATTTAAACGTACCTAGGGATGATTCATATTTCAAGCAACAAATTAACGACCTTCCAATCATACATCCTTTTATCCATTCATGATTGTAACTCTTTATTTTCTCCTTTCTTTGCTATCATGTTTCTTCTAACTTTGGAAAATCCGTTGAAGATGTTGGCAGCTAAATGTAAGCACAGATTGCATAAAAGACCCACACCAAGCCATCAAATATAAAGGAAAAATAAAGGTGAAGTTAATGCAGTTAAACCAAAGCTAAAATCTCTCCAGAGCTATTTCATTTTTAATATTGTTCATCTTTCTCTATTGTGTGACTGCCCTAAACAAAGAAAAATAGCATAGTTAGGTGTGTGACTCTACAAGGAAGTCATACAATCATAGAATGGTTTGGGTTGCAAGAAGGGACCTTAAAGATCAGCTCATTCCAACCTCCCTGCCACGGGCAGGGACACCTTCCCCTAGACCAGGTTGCTCAAAGCCCCATCCAAA
>VZSC01009412.1:612466-643123 GCA_013398225.1 Steatornis caripensis
CAGCAGGAATGAGAAGCGATGCTGGCAGAGCTCAGCTCTGGCAAATCTGCCAGCTCATTAATCATGTGCTCTCAACTCTGCATCAATGACATGTTTTCTCCCCAGTTATTCTACATTTAAATATGGCCTTGTCGATATTCTGCTACATAACACAGTACCTGGAACTGTTCAATATGACAGAGGCTTAGCTACTTTAAGGGTAGTGTAGTTCTAAGACATTTTATTCAGCAAAACCATTAACACACTCGCTAGAAATACTTAGAGAGCTGAAAGCTAAATACAAAGACTTTTCTTAAAGAACAGGTTTCATAACTAATTCAAGACGCTTTTTAAAGTAATAGAGAAAAGCAATGATGTAAATAAGACAAGTAATGAAGCAATAGAAATAAGTAATGAAGAGCAATTTAAACGTACCTAGGGATGATTCATATTTCAAGCAACAAATTAACGACCTTCCAATCATACATCCTTTTATCCATTCATGATTGTAACTCTTTATTTTCTCCTTTCTTTGCTATCATGTTTCTTCTAACTTTGGAAAATCCGTTGAAGATGTTGGCAGCTAAATGTAAGCACAGATTGCATAAAAGACCCACACCAAGCCATCAAATATAAAGGAAAAATAAAGGTGAAGTTAATGCAGTTAAACCAAAGCTAAAATCTCTCCAGAGCTATTTCATTTTTAATATTGTTCATCTTTCTCTATTGTGTGACTGCCCTAAACAAAGAAAAATAGCATAGTTAGGTGTGTGACTCTACAAGGAAGTCATACAATCATAGAATGGTTTGGGTTGCAAGAAGGGACCTTAAAGATCAGCTCATTCCAACCTCCCTGCCACGGGCAGGGACACCTTCCCCTAGACCAGGTTGCTCAAAGCCCCATCCAACCTGTCCCTAGTCCACAGCTTCTCTGGGCAACCTGTTCCAGTGTCTCACCACCATCACTGTGAAGAAATTTCTTCCTAATACCTAATCTAAATCTACCCTCATTCAGTTTAAAACCGTTACCCCTCATCCTATCACTCCATGCCCTTGTAAAAAGTCCCTCTCTGGCTCTCTTGTAGGCCCCTCAGGCACTGGCAGGCTGCTGTGAGGTCTCCCCGAAAACTTCTCTTCCCCCAGGCTGAACAACCCCAACTCTCTCAGCCTGCCTTCATAGGAGAGGTGCTCCAGCCCCCTGATCATCTTCATAGCCCTCCTCTGGACTCGCTCCAACAGGTCCACGTCCTTCTTATGACGCAGGCCCCAGAGCTGAACACAGTACTGCAGGTGGGGTCTTAACAATAGTTAAGAGTATTTAGTTTCTATAAACTCAGTATCTCAGAACTGCTTCCTATCACATTATAATAAACATTACTGAATTACAAATTATTCTTTCATCTAAAATATCTAAAAATTTGTGTGATACATTAAAGGTTTAGCAGCGATATCTTTTTTCTTCTCTAAGCATTTAATCAAACCCTTGCATCTCAAATATTACCAAGAATCTTTCGGGCCAGTTATTACCATCTCTCAAATAAAACTTTTTTTTTTTTAAGAAATAAATGAAGTATGAATAGTAGAATTGTCAGCACTAACAGAAGGCAGACTCCAGAAAACAGAATTGGATTTTCCATTCTCCTAACCTTCATGGAAAATGGCCAATAGTCTCACAGAGTCCTAAGACAGTATTTTTGCTACATTATTTCTTATATCATAATTAAGTATATAAAGTCTGTTACAGAAAAAAAGACAAAAACAATGTCTTGCAGATGGAAGAGGGTGTCAGTACCATAAAGTACACGCAAGCAATTTCTTGCAGGGAAGGGAAGGGGAGAGAGGCAGAGAGAGAGTGTGAATGAGAATGGGAAAGCTTATCCCAGTGAAGATGTAAACATACCACAAAATGAAGTGTGGGTAATTCTGGTCAATCTAGCAGGGAACAGTGAGCCTTTAAAAGCTTAGACTATAGTTTGTGAAGTACCCGTATCAATTAGCATATGTTTACGGCCTAGATCAGATGCTAAACACTACTGAAATGCTGGAGATCTACAACAATACCCCAGCAGTGGCTGATAACACTCTAAATGATGGGGAATATTTCTTCTGCTAGGCAGGTGTTGAGCTGTACTCAAAGTTTACTTATTTCTTCTCTAAAATAAAAAAAAAGAAAAAAAATCCTCACTTTGAACACACCACTCACAATGTTCTCTCTTTGCTGCCTAACAAAGTAAACTTTGTTTCCCCAGGTAGCTGATGTATCAGGCTTTGTACTCTAATTGCATTTTAAACATAGAGATACTCTGTGATGCACTCTGTGTGGTGAAACAGAATAAAGATCGTGAAATGTTCTTACTATATATAAAGAAATGCCGTGCTAATGTAACCCACTGATTAGTACCTCCACAAACAGCAAGAAGCTGTTCTCTAATGCCAGGGGAGAAGACAGAAAGGGAAGAACTATACAACTGTACAAGAGAGAATAAGAAGAAAGCCATTAAGCCTCTTCATAGTGCTCCTGAAATAGAAAAATCACTCAAAAAGAACAGATGCTATGGCTTTTGGATACTCTGAAAACAAAAGGTATTTTGCTTGTGCACCTAGGGCTGCTTTGTATTCTATCTCCCTATCTTTTACTCAAGGAACACTGCCTACACAAATGCTGAGATTACAACAATGGGATCACAGTAGAGGTAAGAGTATTCATCAATCCAGCCCAACAGGAAACCACAGTACAATATTAAGCAGAAACTGTAGCCCAAGGTCTGTGCTTGGTATGTCTGGTTCAATGCTGCAACAGTAACAGTTTCAGCCCTTGTACTAATTCGGACCTCTGGAAGAATACAACTTAATCCACATTTTCAAATTTGAACTTCTCCTGCTAATGACTCCTGTTTTATGGATCTGCAGTCTGTCAGGTCAGCAGCGACAGATTAGCTGGGAAGCACTGCAAGTAGAAAATATCTGTGTATGAAAAACAACATATGAAATAAATTGTGGCATACAAAAACTGAGTTAATCTGAAATCACAAAACAACTTCCTTTCCCTATAGAAGGATCTTAGATTACTCCGTAGAGAATGAGTTAAGTCTTTGTTAGCATTTCCAAGTTGGCCTTCTAGAGAGTGCTTCAGAATAAGGGTTAATCTGGCCTCTGTCAATTTGCTCTCTCACTGTTATAACAAAACACCTCGTTATCCATAACAGGAACTGTCCCTCCCTGATAATATAATATAGCTGCAACACATCGAATGATACAAGAAATGGAATGGTACTCACTACAAACAGTCGAGTTCTTCCCAAAATTCACTCTGACAAGCAATTTAATTCCCTTAAATATTTACCCAACAGTTAAGGAGCAACAGTTTGAAAACAGAAAAACCACCAAGCACTCAAAGACTACTGTTTCTCATGAGCCATCTTGTACACTAACATATAATTTTAGCTAATACATTGACCCCATTTATGATCTCAATATGAAAAATGTTCATATATATGATGTTTTCTGTAATGTCAGATTCCCAATAATTGGTGTTTCTTCTTAATTTATACCTTATCTAAGATGTCACAAGTTTTCCTTGTAGCATATTTTAATCTGCATTATTCTGACAGACACAATATCCCTCTTCAAACAGTAAAGCTCAAAGCTCTGCTTTAGAAATACAGAGAGGACTCTTCAAATTCAGCCCAGTACAGTAGGACACTGTGATGGACACAATTGCCATGATTTCCAGATATTTTCTGGCAGCTCTGGAGACAGTTCTCCAGTAAATGAACAAAGACACCATGAGAATCTTCTATGAAAAATGGAAACTGAAACAATAGCATGAACCCTCAGTAAACGCCTTGCACAGTTTCCTGACACATTAACAACAAAGCCAGTTTAGCAGCTAGAGCTGGGTCATCTTCCTGTATTTGTGCCCATGTGTGGCAATGGACAGAACTTGTCACTTACACCAGAACAACTATTCAAACAGCTGTGCTGTGAAGGGGATCACTGAAAGGATCTGAATTTTAGAAACAAAACAAAACAAAAAAACACAAAGAAAAACACACACACACACTTTCTGCGATGGCTTCAACAGTCAGGTATAGAGCAACACTAGATAAACAATCCCTGCAACACATGTGAATAGTCACTGAAGTCAGGTGAGAACAAGAAAGTTAACTGTCAAGGCAGGTCTGCCAACCAAGTCAGTAGCTCATGAAATAACAACCCATCGTAGCAAAAGTGGATATTATTACACCAAAGGCATAAACTATCTAATATTATTGACCTAAGTGATGGGCATTAAATGTTGTGTCACCCTACAGCTCCTCCACTGTAACAGGGAGAATAAGTCATTTATTTCATTCACAGAGAAGACTGAGAACAGGAACAGATTCTGGAGGTACGAGGTTCTAGATCATGCAAAAGAGAGAAAATAAGGGGTTTTTACTGTTTCCAACAGGTAGTAAAGAAACCCCTTTCCAGCTGAGATCTTCTGATCTTAGCTGCACATGGTTTGCAATACTAAATGGTGGAAACCTGATTTAAGGGAGTTAGGAGTACAGGCACAGCACACAGAGTACCTCATTTATAACAAACCTGGTGATCTCTTGACACCCAAGTTCACAGCCTCACCTGATCAGAAAGTAGTAAACTTGCTAGATCACATTTGGTTTTGTGAAAGACAATATTCTCAGCAGACAATGGGATACAAACCACCAGCTCATCCCCACATTCTGACTAGATCTCTGAAAATGACAGACTCCATCTTACTGACAAACCAGCCCCTGTGACTTTGGTATTACAGAAAGTTACCGACACTCCAATAATTTCTTAATTCCTAGCTTTAAAATGCCCTGAACTAACAATTTCAATAATTGTGTGGTCTGAGGGACAAAAGGCATAATGCTTCCCTTTTATTTTGCTTTTACCTCTGTTGCTCAAGCTAATAATGTTGTTGAATGTGGTTAGTGACACGGGCACTTTACCTCAAAAAACTGTAATACAAAAATGCACTTGTTCTTAATTTTTTTTCCCTGCTTTAGGAACGGATTCTGTGGAGAGCAGAACTAAAAACCGCTTTCATTTTGTTACTCAGAAAGGTTTAGTGACAAAGTGACAAAAGGAGAGCGCTTACGGCACTCAAGTAAAGCCACTCATTTCTCTAAAAGTTTGGACTTGGTCCCAGCCTCCCCTCCCCTTCAGGTAGGGCTAATTTCCATCCCTTCTTTACTGTACATACCTGCTATAGCACTTCGTTATCGAAATATGAACAGGGAAGACTGAAGACAGCTGCATTGTCACAAAAGTTATCTCTACAAAGATATACGTGGAAGAGGGCACAAATACTCTTAAAGATAATGATAGCACAGAAATAACTCTTCTTGGAATCCTGAAGTACAAGCCTTCAGCGGAGATGACAGGGGAAGTCTTTCTTTCATGTATTAAGAACATTAAGAGTTTCAAACATTTTGTTTCAGCTACTGCAGAACACGAGAAAAGGTGGGAGCAAGAGAGAGAAATTCTGCCACCCAGATTTAAGCTGTCAGAATGGAAATTAAGGGAAGAAATCAAAGAAAAAAGAATCTGTGATAACATCATATGACTCACAAACTTTAACAAACTGCCTTCAGAAATACTGTTGGGCAGGGTAAAGGCTCCCTTGTCTTTCTCTTTTCCATTTACACATCCCCAGATTTGCTGCAAAAGCAAACATCGATATTTTCCTCCAAATCTTTAGGGAGAAACAGCTTCATGTTTTTGCAGCTGCACTTGCCAGAACGCCTGTTCCCACCAGTCCCTTGGCTCTTTCCTCAAATGTCCCATAGTTCAGATTCCTTTGAGGATAACTGTCGAATCCTCATATTAGTCCCCAGAACACAGACACAACGCATCTTGAAAGTCTTAAAACAATTCTCCCATCTTGCAGCTGGTATAGCTCCTGCTACACAACACTGCCAAAAGGAAGCCAACATAACACAGTGACCAAGTCAAAAACATGAACTTTTTCTGTTTTTCTATTTCAGGATCCAGAAGCTGTCAAAGATATACACGATCTGTTCAAAGCAGCAGATGGGTACACATGCCTTGAATTCAGAAGTTGTTCACATGGATCTATGTTGGGGGGGTTTAGAAGTTCCTTCACAAAGCTGAAAGCATCAGAGCAAGGCTCAACACCTACAAAGAGAATATTTTCCTTTGTTCTCCTTGGAAACATTAAGCACGTTTATCCTGTCAGTGCTCACAGAACAGCCTTGCCAGTATTCACCCCATAATAAGATTGTACTTCATTAAAGAGGGCAGTAAGACAAAACAGCCCTGTAGTCCAGTTACCTCAACCATGCCTTTTGCTTGACCCTGCATGCATGAGCAGTCAATCTACTAAAAGGTTAAGAATATGAATAAATTTGGACGAAATTTAAGGGGGGGGGAGGAGCAGGGTAGGACTGGTACAAGGTGACAGCAAGTACTTGAATTTTTTCTCCTCTTGTAGCTACTCCAACTGAATTTTAAAAAAATTAAAGGATCATGAAAAAAAATACTTTTAAGACCTATGGAGTGCTACCCCTGAACATTAAGTTAGCTAGGTTTACTCTGCTCTATAATGCTTGCCTAATGCTTTTACATCTGTAAGGACACTCCAACTCTAAAAGAGTTCTTTACTGTGCCAACCTACACTCTACAAGCTTGTAAAAAATAATCAGTGTCTTGCAGCAATTAAGACCATACACAATATGCAGTGCAAAGAACAGTAGTGTTCTTCATTGCTCTGTTTGAAAGAAAAAATGGTTGGAAGTACTCTGCCTCCAGATTGTGCCAACGTCCTTTCAAAACTCTCACTGGCTAACATTTGCCTTAGAAGTAACAATTTACAAATCAAAATAGCTTTGGTTGCTTCTGCAGCACTGAGCTACACATAAATGCAGTTCAGTAGCACAGTGCATGCAACATGTTGGCAACCTCAAAACAGGTGCCAGACAGGAATACTGCGCTTACTGGCGGAGAACTTCTCTCTCACTCTCTCCGAGATTCGCTTCACAGGTACTGCAACCAAAATAGTGCACTCTGTATTTATAGCCCACAAAGCACTCCAGAAAGTTTAGTCATCAGTGTGTGACAATGGACACACCCCTCCTTCAAGAGCTGAAAACAGGAGACTGTTAAGGACTCCTGAACCAGATGTGGTGAGTGATACAGTACTACTCACCATCAGCAGAGACATTTCATTAGCTCAAGGTTTCCCTGCAATTATTTACCCAGTGATATCCAAGTCCTCCTTAACACTTGTGTCCAGCATAGCTAATGATTACATGATTAATCTGTATGACCCTTGACTCTAAACAAGGGTTGACAAGAGCAGTTGATGGAACTGTTTTCCTAATCCCTTCAACGCACAACAAGTCATGCAAAACAAATCCTTAGAATGCAGTGGCAAGGTCAACTGAGCCCTCTTAAGTTATCACTTTTAAGTATATATATTGATCCAGCCAGAACAGCAGAAAATACCTTTGCTTTTGTCAAAAAGAAAGTGAAACTTGACCCTTGCTTCAAACAAACGGCAGCAGGTTACACATCTAGTAAAATGTTTCAAAATTAAACTTCAAATGGTAATGAATCCTGAGTTTATGAAAAACTCATGTGGAACATCTCAGCTTGTTGACAGCACAGACTGCATTAATCTAGACTTTCCACTGTTCTTTGAAAGGGTACACCAAGATGAGATTTCCAATAAATCACAGCTGGTGCATTTGCAAATGAACAGCCAAAACACATATGAAGAAAATTATTCCATTTAATCCCCTACATAATACCTATTTTCTTCTTTGTTAGTGGAAAACACAGAACACAGATCTCAGCTTTTGTAAAAATGTATGCACCATGCCTAAACCCCCCTGGGGATATCGGAAGTTCTACTGCTTAGCTGTAATTAACTGTGATTTCAACTGTCCAAAATCATCTTGAGAATAAGTGCCCTGCATCTGTGTATGATTGCCTCTCCTTCTTCTGTTTATATGCCAATGGATACAGAGTATTCAAGAGCAGCATGGGAGTAAGCAAGAAAGTAAAACACCAAACTGCAAAAAAGAAAACACAGACAGACTCACCACCCATTTCCCTGGAATATTCACAGTTTTCTTTTGCTTTTCATGCTCTAGAAAAATATGTAAGTAGAACTAAACAAAAGCAGCATGTAATTTGTAGCAGTAGTATTAGAGGAAAATTACTTCTTTCTAAGCATCTCTATTCACCAAACCACTATTTCCACACAGTGGTACTGAAGAACAGTTTTAAACTAGAACAGACGAATGCAAAAGTAGATAATTTAACTAAAGATTGTCACAAAGCATCTCAATTATTTCCCTAGGCAATAGGAAAGAGTAAAGAGTTTGCTATCTGTAAAGAGTATAAATACAAGACAGAGAAGTCTGTGTTTAACTTCTGTTGTACAGAAGAAGAAAGTAGGATAGGGTGATAGAACTGTAGAAAGGTACATAATTGGAATCCTAAATAATCTTTCTGCCAAGACAGCTTGAATGGAAAGAGAAACAGAATAAGAATATAAATGGGCAAAAACTCTTCCGTTCTGGGGATTAGTTCTGATTACATTCCTTAATGGCCAAACTGCTTAACTTGACCAATTTGTATTTTTACTGCTGACAGATGAAGTGGACATCACTTACAATGAAGGCTTGAGAATAGACTTTCAGTAATTTATTTTCATAAATGATCTAGCTGGAAGGTGGTTGCACTGAATTTGCAACTGTGCCCAAAGGTCTAGACAATATAGATTTAATTTTGAATCCTTTTCTAGCAACCACATACCTAAATGCACTTTATAAAAAAGTTATTCTTTCATTTTTTAACCAAATGCCTTTCTGCTACTTAGTTTTGATCTGTGCATTTGAATTTTAGATGCCATCTGATAAAAAATCACTTTTATTCAGCAAAGAACTCTCTCAGAAAGGTTTTCTCGGCATTGCTCCACTCAGAACAGTGTCAAAAGGGCACAGACTTAAAGAATCTTTTCCCACAAGGTGTGTCCCTTCCCGGGCTGTCATCCGACAGACGCATGAGAAACACCCAGTGACCACAGAAAAGAACAGCTTAAGGGACAAAGGTGACAGCTGTACAAACATATTTTCAATGCCAGGTTTATCCAGGACAGTGAAATGCTTGTTTCTTAACCTTCTGAAGCCATCATACATAAAGTCTCCCCCTCTGTTTCCAGAAAAGTCAAAGGAAGACAGCTTGAATATCTCACTCCACAGAAAAACCAAACATCTTGTAAAATGAAGAAGTCAGATTTTGTCTGTGTTAAATTTTAAAAAACCTCTTGACACTGCTTAAAAAGCTGGTTAGGGTTTGTTTTCTGTGTTTCTACCTCTTGGCTCCTGCCTGCAAATACTTGGGCAGATCTCAGTTTTAGCATTCAAATTACAAAGTATCCATGGTGTTTGACACAGCTCCAGGAGGGCAATGTCACGCCAGCTTCCCTGTGCTGCAGAACGCCAGTCACCAGAATCTGCCCGGAAGCAGGCTGCGACTTTCTCTCCAATAGTGCTTCAGAGCAAAAAGAAAAGCAGAAAGACGTAACCTAGAGGGCTGAAGCTTTGTCACTGTTTGGTGTACGAGGGAAAATGAACTGACTCATTAAATAAATGAAAGCAGAAGGAACTAATTTAGTGCAGAAATGGGGACTCCCTTTGGTGCCTGGCTCATCGATAATAAAGACATAGCTGATGATTTAGAATCAGGTAAGGCCAAACAAGACCCTGACTTGCTTGGCTACTTATTCATCAGTGATGTGTGTTAACATTTGGTCTACATCAAGATTAATCTGGAAACGAACTACTTACAGGGGTCTGCAAGTAATAGAAGGGATTTTTCAGCCTTATGAATACAAATCAACCTTGTCCTCCTTTCTTTCTTTTACCTTAAAGACCTTCAGATCGTCTGTGAACTAGACTACAAGAATCAACAGAACCAGAGCAAAAAAATCTGCTGCCTTCCACTAAAACAAGCCCAGGACAATTCACGAGTATGCAGTCAGTTTTACAAACTGACGTTGATGCAAGTGACAAGAACATACTTAGAGCACACAACCGTGACTCTGTGGTTCTACTCCAAGGTCTTCCTGACATTATTTTAAGCCATGCAATTCTTTTCATGTAGTCCTTAAGAAAATCAAGTAGATTTGAACAGAAAGCAAGACAACACCACAGCAGAGCTGGTCAGGAATTCCTTCATGAAATACTAAATAAGACTTCTAACCTGATGTGGGAAAAACCTCTTTTATGTGGATGATGGCATTGGTGCCACTTTGCTAGCCACTAGCAAGAGTCATGGCAGCAGCAGCTTGAATCAGCCAGCAGCAATGACAGACACATTTTATTGTGTGGTGAAAGGGAAGCATGGGCATAAAGGAGAAGTCTCACAGAGACCTGAGGTGTTTGGATCACAAAGATTTGGCGTTCTGGCGGCTTTTTTGAGGTCCAAGGACATGTCCTCAATCTCCACAGCCAGACCATTCTAGACAAAACAAGTAGCTGAGCAGGCAGTGGGAAGAGAAATGCTGCAGGTATAAAAGTGCTTTCAGGTGCAGCAGCAACTGCTGCCCAAACAGTACCAGCACTAGCTTACACGTTTTGCTCCTCAAGCCTGATAAGGTCTCTGCAAACTCATCATTTAAGTACATGCTCCATTTAATCCAGAGTGACTATTTCTCAGGTGAAAGGAAGCTTTAAGACTTGCAAGGCTTAACGTTAGGCAATTCTTCCAGATTTATCAGCTAAAAGTATAAACAAAATGCAAATACCAAGTTACAAGACACTAACAGGTATTTTCCTGTAACTGTCACATTGCTTGCACTGCGCCTGAGTCACAGTATGGAAATCCCTTACCAGAAGAATCAGTCCATCAATAGGAGTATCCCCATGAAACCAGGAACATTAAAAAAAAAAGGAAGAAAACCAAGAATTGCACCTGAGTCAGCATCATCAACCAGACTGAATCACTGTCAGACAAACAAGGAAGTTAAGAAACTTTGTATGACAGGTATTTTGATTGGGAATTTCCTTTTCCATATAACTTGAGATATTTGAAATAATTTTTTCTTGCAGAAAGTGATTAAAGGAACACTGATGGAAAATTATTTTTCAAAGTTAGGTATCATATTAATAGTAGTAAATGACAATGTCTTCTAAATCCAGTCTCTTAACTGTTGACATATACAGTGATCGAAACACCTTCATACCTATTCGACACATAACAAGGCATTTATGAACACATATGGCTCGGACAGTTTGCCCAGTTACATGTTATCACATTATTTGCTTGCTCACATTAAAGCACTCTCAAGTTGGTGCAAAGTAAGAAAAACTTTCTTTCCTCATAAAGAAAAAACTTAAATGCAGATAATATAAATCTATAAATTGCTCAGGGTATATTGACTTGCACCTTAAAAGGTGTCCAATGCACCTGGAGTAAGATGTGGCTGTCTATTTCACTGCTGGTGTGGAGGACAGCACCTGGCCTATTTAGCAGACAAAATAGCATTGCACATACTGAAAACAGAGACAGAGTGATCCACCCTGATGAAACCACAAGAAAGGAAAATCAGGACAGTAACGCTGTATAGTTAGCTGTGATATACTTTGGCCATAAAACTTACATTATAGTTTACACTGTTCTTTACTACGAAAGCATCAGAGGATTCTAATTGCCATAATTATGCCTGAATTTATCAGTCTTTGCTTTAGATGATCCTCACGCTTATCCTCTACAGGATAAAGCTAGACCCAGGTATTGTCTTCACTCTCCAACTCAGTAGGTCATCTGCTTGGCTCAGCACTTGTCCCCTCTATAGCCATGGTGGTTTCTAAAGTTACTCTGCATCACTGAACTCCTCTGTCACCTTCAGCTCCTTAAATCTACAGCTTGCTCTCTGGTAACCCACTTCACTGTACAAAGCTCTAGTTCAGTACATTAGGAAACCCCTGACAGGTCATGACATTTTGCTACTAGGTTTTAAAGGCAATAATGAAAAATAATTTTCAATGCTATTGAGTTAGTTTCATTAAAATTAAGTATTCCTAATCAAACTTATTAACCCCTTTTGAAAAAGTGCATCCGTGCGCAGGCACAGAAGACAATATAAAGCTTTCATGACAATTTGGACAAACAGGATAAAGAAAATACAGTTATTAATTTTAATCTGATTGAAGTTCATAAAGTGTTTCCGCCAACCATAAACACCCAAGGGAAAGAATACCCAATTTCCCTACAGACTTCTGCTTCAATAGGATATAGAAACCAGATGAAAACATTGGGGTTTATAATCACTTGCCTAACCAAATGTTTCTGGCAGACTGCAGCAAGCAAGGGACTAGAAAAAAAATATTTTAGTGTTCTTTGAAGAGTGTATGAGTGAGAAGAAATGAGGGTTTTTTTACTGACTCCCTCTAGATATTTGTGCAACATTAAATAAATTGCCTAGGCAATACTTAGGAGAAAGAAAGCTTTTGTTATTCCAAACCTTTGTTCTTTAAATGAAAGTATGAGAAATAACCATCGTTCACACCCAGTTTATTCTTGAATCCTAGAGTTGGCACTTTCAGTACTACCAAGCCTAGAGCAAGCAAATGGGCAGATCACAGGTAATGTAAAGAAAAGCAGCAGTGCCTAGTTCCTTGTAAAAGCCTTCCCGTGTAAAAGACTCGACAATCTGTATCAGTAGTGTCCTAGCCTGTGATGTCACTGCAAGATTTCCTGGGTTTTATAATTTTTTCCCCTGAAAGAAACTGCTCCCTTGCCTGGAGGAAAACACTTCAAATCTTCAGCCAGCAGAATCCATTAAGGAAGGGCCATAAAGACAATCTCAGATCATTCTAGCCTGAGCTGGATTTTATCTGCTCTAGTCTGTAGTTTTATCCCAAATCTCTCCCTACACCCTTATCATGATACCAACTTTACTATTCATTTGCCTCCCTCACCAGTTATAGTCACTCACCTTAGAAAAAGGCATCCTTCCCTTTTTATTTATGTGAGCCTCTCCTAAATAAATTTACATCTCAAACTGAAAAAGCTATAACATTAACGTGCCCACTCCAAGCCATTCATTACCTTGGCCACTCAGCCATACCTTCTACTTGTTTCTCCCTCCCTTACAGTTGTCGTGACTTTTCTGAATTTACACTGGGTTGGGTGAAAATGACTCCTTCAGGCACAACTACAGTAAACAACATTAATAACTGAAGATTTTTTTTCCTCCTGAAAAATTCTGTGTCAAACTTAAATGATCACATGAGAATGTCAGTTGTCACTGAAAAGACATTTCTAGCTACCACATCTGCAGGATAAAAGCATAAAGCTGACCCAAACACACTCCAAAGGTTCAGAAAATAAAGAAATCCCCGCTTTTCAAATTTTTTCAGATAACTTTTTTTAGCCTTGGTTTCTAATAATTTGAACAGTGAAATTATCAACTGTGATGCTGTGCCTGTTTCAAGCTGAAATTTGGAGGTCATTTGGCAATAACTGTGAAAACAAATGCCATAGGGAACAATCACGTAATAAAAATATGTTCTTCCACATGTCTGTAAAGGCTCACCAGGCTTGAATGTAGCATGTAACATCCTGATTTTTTTTTCCTTTCCTATTTCAAATGTATTTCTTCTGTTTATAGTAAAGTACAAACAGAAAATACAAGGGTCCACATGAGTGGTTAGGAAATCAAGTGTACTTTGCAAAGAACATAATAAGATTAGGAAAACATTAGCATTTCTTGTTAAACAGTCACCTTGCTCCCCATTCATGAGGTTTGGGGTTTACTTGAAGTATTCAGGAAAGCGTCTTACGGAACAGCAGCTGATCACAAGTGGAAGGTGTGGAACACAAGGGCACATAAAACATGCCCTAACCGTAAGAAGTACTAATGAACTCCCTTCACCTTTTGTGTGCTATCGAAAGAAGAGTGATGTTTAAACTGTTATTGCAGACTCACTAAAGGAAAATATTTCATCCCATTCTCCAAAACCTTATTCAACAACTAAGAAAAAACCCAGTAACAGACAGAATCACAGAAAGCTTGGAAAGAACATAGGACAAGGAAAGGAAGCACAATCATATGGATGAAAAAGAATTTTCACATTTAAATGAGATTCACCCCCCTGAATCATCAAGATATCCATTTCACAAGGACAACTTATCTCAAGACATCTAATTACTCTGATGTCCCTTAAGCGAGACATAAATACAGTTCCTTCTATTACATTGCTGCAGTCAAAGACAAACTTGATTTTTTTTTTCCCCTGCAGCTACATTCACAACAACTGTACGAGACAGCCTTCCCTTCAGGGAAAACAACAGAATTGTAAGCCTAAGTCATTCTGTGAGACAAAAATAAGCAGCTTCTCCTTCATGATGGAAATCATTCTGATTCCGCGATTGATCATTTGTAAAGAGTTACAAGCCAAGTGATGAAACCTGACACCCTGGACAATCAGATCTTGACAGATAAAAGCTTCAACAGCTATGGAAGTGAACTCTGCACGGTATTTCCATTTGACTTTGAACTTCCTTGCAAAGTACTAAATGCATTTTAATATGTGCCTGCGCACCGCTGTCTTAGGTAATTTTCTACAGTGTCTCATTTTAGAGGTTTCACTTAAAATGCAAATAAACAACAAGAAGAGGTCACTAACACGTGACCTTTTGTCTAAGGCTGTTGTTTGCCTTCACCAAGAACTGCATTCCTTCGTATCCCCTGGGGACTATTTACATGAATGATTTTGCATCTGAAGTTCCTTACCTATACTTCACATAGGTCTGAGCTAACAAAACACCATAGCATAGTAAGTTACTCTAGATTTCAACACTTTGAAATGAAGTTTTCAGCAGAACTGGACATTGATACAGCTCATTGTTCTCCATTCTAATTGCTTTTTGTCATGGTTTTCCTCAGTGAAGCATGTTTTTATTCCTCACTGAGGAACAGCAACCCTGATAGCCTCATCACATCCTTTAAGCATTTCATCTGAGTGCTCTGCAATGTTGTCCAAAACTGGACTTAAATACTGATCCCTTCCTTAAAGGTCTGCGTTTCAGATCCTCTCCTGTGTCTTGTAGCTCCTGGGTTCAAAGCCTGGGAACCCTGGTATTTCAAGACTCTGCTTAACACTGGCTGAATTTCATCAGAACTTGTTTTGGGACAGTAAGTGCTCCAGAACAGAGACTGAAATTACCAAGGTTATAAGTGACAGATCATATACTAATAATAAGCAGATGACAAAGCCACAAAAGTGCAGAGAGCTGAGCACCCACTCCATTCTTGCACTCTATACAATACTTAACAGATTTCACTAATAAAAACAAATTCTAAACCTTGTAACTAAATACATATAAATGCTTTTAATGCAAATTTAATCAGAAAATGTCAAACAACTTTATGCGATATATGCAAAGATCCTCCATATGTAGCAAGCTATTCTGAAATGCATGTTTATGAGCAACTAGACTTAGCATGTTCTGCAACACGTGCTCTATGGGTGAACACTTCAGAACAGCAGCCCCTCAAAACTTAAGCAATTTCAGGCATTGTAGACCCAGGCATGGTTTCTTTATCTTCACAGTTCATGCTACTTGCCCTGCAGCTGAACTTACTCTATTCATATATAACAGTAAGGAAAGATTTCCTCTAGAGACAGCAATGCCCTTAAAACAATAGGTAACTGATATTATTTTCATCTGACAGAGAAAGCAAGTGATCATGTAACAGCTCTCCTGGCCTCCAGATACCTTATCCTCTAAAACACATTCCATTCTGTTGGGCTCACAGAAGACAATTACTCCCAAATCAGACCAACATCAGTGTAACTAGCACCTCCTCATCTGCAGTGTTAAATAAAATGTGAATCAGAACCTCAAAGAACAACATGCTGCTTCTCTTAAATATGTTCTGAAGTACAAAAAATTTCTACAAAACAGGGTATAAACAGGATATGAAGACATAAAAAAACAGCACAAGAACAGCAATTAAACTGCTACTTTGGTCAAGTTAGCTAACAAGAGTTTTAATAATCCTACCAAAGTCAGTCTCTTCAACTTTTCAACCCTTCAAGTCAGAATGGTTAGAAACACACCAATCTGTATCTATTGGTCTTAGACGCAGGAGAAAATACCCTGTTAAATAATCTATTGAAAATATTCTTCTATATAGAGGTTTGAGGCTTGATGTGGGTGTATTCACCAGCCACAACCAGTCCCAGAGGATAACAGCATGAGCCATTCCTCTCAATAGAGTAGCTGCATGATTATTCTCACACTGATTCCACACTCTATCACCCCTACAATCCCACACCCCAGTATGCATATATACACTAATACATGCTTAGATAAAAACACTTACCAGCTTTACCAAACGGGACCACTTCCTCATTACTGTGGTAACAGCATATTTAGCTGAAGAGTTAAGATGAGGCCAACCATTTCAATCTAACCCACATCACAACTAAGAAACTTCTTTCTACTGGCTTATGCTGGAAACATGACCATTAAATTACCTACTACACCAACTACACACATTAATCAGTATTGTAAACAAAACAAAGCGGTGTTCAATTCAGAGCTGCACTGAACCTCAGGTATGTAGCTTAGGTGCATCTCTGGATCACAGTAAAACTTTCAGCAGCTTGCAGAGTAAAACTGGAAACTGGGGAAGTGATGTACAGTTTTATACGCATGCATCAGGAAGTAATAACCATCATGAGCATACCATCACATTTATCTGGAAATAATGCAGATTTTCAATAGAATTCTTCACAGTAAGATTGGGATGCCTCTGTGCTGTGTTATAGTAAGTTCTTAAAAATGACAATTTGAAGCCTCTCTATGAAGATTTATCAGTATACATTAGTTTGTCTTCACAATAAGTTTACTATAGATGTCAACACAAATCTAATTAGTTGTATTAACACCTACATCACGTATTTCGGTATCACTGATTTATCAAGCTTCTCAGAAAGATGTACCTGCTATTGAAATTTGAGCCAAGACTTGTAGCCCATGTAACACTTCCAGGATTTGAACAACAGTTTTGTACTCACGTCAAAACAAGAAAAGCAACATTATCTGGAATGACTCTTTGTCAATCACAGCACAATTTAAGATGTACAATTATAATTGCGTGTTGTCAAGTGAAAGAAGTTTTAGCTAAAACCTTCTTTAGGGGTTTTTGTTGGGGGGGGGGGGGTGTTTAATGTTTCTATGTTCTTGCACTATCTTCAATAAAGTATTTTTGTAACTTTCCTTTAATGAAGCTATAAAGAATAACAGAGTACATTTCCTGGCAACAAATCACTGCCTGGCAGGACTCTGTTTACTGAAGTTTTTTCAATTGCTGTAACTAAAACGCACATGATGCATTTTGCCAATAACAGAATGTTACTGGTATTTTAAAAACAGAATTAAATTAAAATTATAATTATTCCTAATGCCCGAACAAGTGTCCCTCAATCTGCAGAGACAGTTAATAGAGAGCAATCAGTCATATCGTCCTGAATGGGACAACATTCCAGTCGACCTTCTCATAGTCATCGGTAGTTCACTTTTCGCAAGCAAAAAAAAAAAATTCAGAATTAGATTTTTTCCCCTCCTTCCAATATTACTAAAAATGAATTTCTGGGCCTGTTTTACGAGCTCCATTAGAGCTCCTTAAGCAAGTCTTGCATATAGAAAAAAAAAATAAGGATTTGTCAAAAAAATTTAAGCTGTGAAAAAGTTCTTTATTCACCAATTTTTTTAAAAATGGGGTTTTTATATATAAATGAATTGAATTAGGTCATCCTAACAGATACTGTTATCACTTTTAGGTTCAATTTTGTTACTACTCAGCATAATAAAACAAACAGAATTCTTCTTCTATGCCTCTTTCTTACATCATTGCAGACAATGCATTACAACCTCTGTAAAAAGAAATCCTTTGCATGTATTTCAGAGATACAAGTTTCAGAGCGCATCAACTTATTTTTCTTGACAAACTATGTGCTGAAATACTAAGGTCATTGCTAACAACTTAGCAAATCAACGAATTGTGTCACACTGACCAAAAAAATGCTATCATCTAAAACTATTTCACATAGTTACATGTAATATCCTGAAGAGATAAGTAATAAGCACCTCAAAAACAACAGACATTATTGCTTTAGAAATCTGCAATCACATTTTACATGTTTTTTCACCATGAAATTCGCAACAGATAAACCTTGGTTAAAAGTGTACCAAATATTCTCAGCATGCACACTGAATACTGTATTAAAATTCCAGTAATAACAGGAAGTTTGTTCAAAGCGGCCCAAACCAACCATTACTCTCTCCCTGCGCCTCCAACATCCCAATTACTCAGAACGTTTCCAGAATTCCTGCCTATCTATAATTTTAAAATATACAGGGGAAAAAAATAATTTATAAATATCATTCAAATACATCACCACAGTTATCAGGTACAATAAATGCGACTTCATCTCAAGAAGGAAATGTAGCATTCCCTGTTATGAGCAGACCTCATGTTTAAATCAAAATATACACAGCCTCCATATTCTGGACAAATACAAATGTTTAAATCAACAGCTATTAGACAAGAGGTGAACAACCAAAGTTCAACATATATAGACCACAAAATACACTAAAACTACTAAGAGCTAGTGACAGACAGTTGCTTAGTCATACACTTAGCCCCACCATGTTTTACAATAACCTGCCAAATTTTTTGGCTTGGCATTTGCTACATACTGTTCATACTGTTAATCTTTTGAATTACTGTGCATTCAAGTAGGTGGAATACATAGTTCCAGGGGAATTCCATTATAACTTATCATAAATGAATATGACCACCTACTATACCGTCAAGTTCCTGTTGTGCCTAGATTAGTTCACCCCAAGTACTTAAGCCATTTCTTACTGAAGCGTATGAAAATGATACATTTTCTAATAAGCATCTACAAGGAACTCACTTCAGAAAAATCAGTCATATTCTTGCATTTTTAGTTCATGATGACTGTACTCATATGCTTCTATTTTTATCATTATATTTTGTAAGTTATTATTTATATAACTTCCCTGATTAAATAAAGGATTAAGAATTAAAATCACAACTTTATAATAAAATATTATAATTTAATCATCACAGTATTAAAACATTTGAAGAACAACTAGGATAAACAAAATATTTACATTCAAATAATATGCCCTAGAGCACACACATTTTGTTCTCTGAATATCCTGACATTTCATCTTCATTTTTGGTATGGAGGCAAAAAAATAAACAGTGACAATTTGCACTTGTCGATTAAAAATAAATTCACCCAGACCTTGCTAAAGAGCACACAAGACGGGCTCCTTCAACTAGTTCAAAACAGCCCTCTCATTTTGGCACAAGCACAGATTTTGACTAACTGTATCTTACAGATTAATACAGAAATGAAAACAACAGAAGCTATTCTCAGCAGACTTCATTTCTTCTGAAAGGTGTAAGGTTGAGATTAAAGTAATGCAATTCGAAAAAGAGCCACACAGGCCCCCTGCCACACCATTCTGGCAATATTCATCAGCTCTAGAGGCACTATGCCTAGCAGTAATTCAGGAGTTAAACATTTTGACTCTGACAGGAACACCTGTTTAAGCCATCTGCGAATTTCTGTCTTATGACCACTTCTCCAACAGAAGCTGGACTAAAGCTAAAGGTATATTGTATATTAAGAAATACCTGTACAAGGAGTAAAGAAGAACAGAGTAAAAGGAACAGACAAGGAAGAAAGGGTAGAGGAACAAAGCAGCATATAAACAATAACAACACAAGGAATATTCAACAGAATGATATTCCCAAGAGGACAAAATCAGCAGGGAAAGTCTCAGGGAAGAAAATGACAAGGTAAAGAACAGCTGGAACATTTGCATCCATGTGCAAACAAAGCTAGTTGAAACCACGTGGCTCTGCCTGGGAGCAAACCTCAGTGCTTGACCCTCCATTTGATTATTATTGCCTGGAAACAAAACAGGTTTGAGTTAAGATAGGAAGCTTTCTGCTATTATTATACTTGCATAATTCTCTGCAATATCACAAACTTATCAAGCAAGTCCTCAGTTTCAAAAGGTGAATTCTTGGTACACCCAAAACATGAATTAGGATTGAAGGATATAAGGTGGCTGTGACCACTAGTATTTTTAAGTTCAAGACTTAGATGTTTCTGGATGGGAACAACACTTTCTTCCTTCCATCTCCACATATCTGGAGTTAGAACTCTATTCATGGGAAAAGCAAGCTGGATCCTGAAAACATTTACTAATAAAGTATTTAGAATTACTAATAAAAATACTTAGAATAAGTTTGGTGTTTACAGCTGGATCTATGAAATGCAGCAGTCAGTCCTCCGACCAGCTTGAAGACCCGCACCTAGGTACACACAAACGTACTTAACTTCAAACAAGCAATTGCAGTGTACATGACTACATGCATGGCTCTACTTTAGTATACACTTACATACATCATACTCACAATTCATGCTTATTTGCACACACCCAAAAAGGCATGGACCAAATGCAATTTAACCACTTGAACTCCACATGTGACTGCAATCTAATTTCGTGAAATCATTGTAGGTTAGGCTCTTTCATACATGCCAGAATCATCATAACTCCAGCTGACAAAAGAGAGAAATTTTGCTGCCTTCCTCCTATTGCATTCTCCATTTATCCTACATCTCTCTCAAGCACAGAAATCCTTCATTGAGCCCATGTTATTCAACAGAAGCAGAAAACTGACCATGTTTGGGGGTTTTGGGGGTGTTTTTGCTGGGACAGTTTGCTGACATTTTAATGAGTTAAAGCACAGAGTATTCCAGCAAACAAAGCTGGCACAAGGTACTTGGTGAGAACACGTAGGCAGGAAGACAGGGATGAGAAGATGGGGGATGATATGACTCCTCATTTCAGCAGCAGCGAGCTGTTAAGTCTGTTCACCCTGTGTTTAGAACCATGCAGATAGTAGGCAGATATTTAGCAGTTTTTCTTTTACTTCACGGAAGAGCTCAACCAGTTAAGTCACACTCAAGATGCTTAAGTATCCACAACAGAAACCAGCACCTACGCAAGACAAGAATCACCTCACCTTCACAAGTTCTGTGTATAAAGTATTTGCGTACACAGAAATGGCTCTGCTCAGACTTCCTGGCTATTCCCAAACAACTTCAGTGAAAGTGATTTTATACACAGCTGTTATCAAAGAATTCAACTCAATGTTGTAGTTAAAGAAATAGAGATTTCTTTTTTTCAGGAGCGACTTAAGGAGGCATTCTGACCATTTGCTTTAAGCAACGTATTCTCCATCTAGTTAATGCCAGGAAACATGGTCCTCTATAGGGCAACCCAGAACTGCAATCTGGGTCAGGGGCTCTGAATTGCTGGTAGAGGAACCTTGCTTTCTGAAGAA
The DNA here is from genome assembly GCA_013398225.1 of Steatornis caripensis. Lineage (NCBI taxonomy): Eukaryota > Metazoa > Chordata > Aves > Caprimulgiformes > Steatornithidae > Steatornis > Steatornis caripensis. Next base: position 633,915 of record VZSC01009412.1, read on the forward strand.
GCTTAGCAAAGAACTATTTCAAAAAAGGAACCTGAAATTGAATATATCCCTACAACCCACTTTCCAAGATGAAAGTTATTGAAACACCAAAAATTTACAGTCATTCCTAAAATGAAAAAATAGAATACCACATATATGTATGCAGAATAATTATCTAAAAAAAACCCACAAAGAATTTTAATTTTTTTTTTTTCAGAGCTCCTTGGGAATGTCAGTGCTGCTACCATCACAATTCCTCAGGGTGCCTAAAACAGCATTAACAACTTTGTACTTCTTACAAGCATAAACAAAGTGCAGTCTAGGAGTGCTATCACACCTCTAGTATAAAGCTGTCACCTTTTAGCTGTGCGTTTGCATGCTTTAGGTCTCACAAATAGATGAAATTTTGTTGTCTTTTCGAATGGTTTCACAAGGATTACAAGACAAGCATTTCCCTCCTGCTCTTCTAAAAAACAAAAACAAAGCCTATAACTGACTATAACTGAAAAATGCAAAATAAATTCACATCACAAAAAAAGGACATTAAAATATCTGTGTGCATGTTTACCCTCCTAATTCCTAGATAATAAAAGAGATTAAATGAAATGTCATAAAAAGAATAATATAGATTTTACCCAGAACTCAGCTGTGACAATTCAAAAAAGCATTTTCTTTTTCTTTCTGCCTACATTGAGACTGCAATTTTTTTTCTCAGTAAAAAGCCAAATGCAACAATTTTGAGGGCAGGTCAAGTTCAGGGGAGTACTCCCAAATGTCATGTTTACCCTATTATCCTCAGAAGGCCAACTGAAATGGGGAACCTCCCCACAGCTACCTAAAAGCAACTTTTTAGCACATTTGCTCCTAGTTCTACTATAAACTAGCTGTAAGCTAAACACAAGTGTTTAAATAATCCTGCTTTATAATCAGCTTACAAAAAAAACCCCAACACAATAATATTATAGATTGACTATCCAATATATCTGTAAGTTTAGGAAGTGTGATCTCACAAAATCCAAAAAAGAAATTACTAAATTACTTTGCAGTTCTGTGGGGCCTTTTTCACAGATGCATAAAACCTAAAACAGCACATCTAGATTTTGATCTGCACTTCCCTAAAGAACAGCTATAAATACACAGATTTGACCCAGGCACACCACTAATTTAATTTGTTGGGTTTTGCAAATCATGATACTTAGGCTTCTTTCACAAATAGTGACACTTATTGCCTCTTCTGCAGAGTGCATTCATCTACATTTAAACCAAGAACGTAAGGCCCTCAGTCAAGCTGAATTCACCCTACTGCTTTAAAATATCCATCACTGAGAAGGAAGATACAAAATCATTAACAGAGAATAAACAATGGTTCTGAAGTCCTTAAATTACACCAGAATTGTTCTGACCCTATACTTTTTCTTGAAGTGTGAGCCAGAAAAAACATACTCAACTAGACCAGAGGAATTACTTCCTCTTTTCTACTCTGAGCTCACCTGAAAACAGAGTTTGGATAAACATAAGGGAACCATTACTTCTTCTCTCACCTCTTCCTCCTCCAGATGATTTACATCACTGGCATCCTCTACCCAGCTAATGAAAGCTTCCCTACAGCTCTAAATCTGCATGTAGAATATATCCTTTCCTACAATCAAAAGTAAAATGTTAAAAAAATTGCCTCCAAACACATTCCCGAAACTTTTGCAGAGTAAAAGCAGTTAGAAATATGGCAAATTCATCCCTCTAAAGGTTCTGTTGTCTTCAAGCAAATCAAAACCGTTGGAGGTATGCAACTAATGAAGAAAAACAGCACCTATTTGCCCTTAGCAACATAGCTAAGTTTACTGTATTGACAGCATGCGAAGGTGTCTAGTTAATATTTGAACATCTAAATCATTCTTCTATTTATCTGCCACGTAGAAACACACGCTCCTTTTTAATCATGAGAATAACAGGTAGCAAATCATATTTAGTATCAGAATGGGGAAAAAAGGTATCTGTGGTGGTCTAGGACACTAAGCCTACTAAAACATCCTACACATGCAGGTGTGTTGTAGATCATCCAGGCACGAATGGCCATACATATTCAGGTATGTTGTAGAACATAAAATACGTAAATCAAAAAATATTTATTTATGCATAAGATCATTAGTTTACAAAAATAGAAGGGCTCACACATTAACTGACTTAAATTGCACATACTTAAAAATGTTTCCAAGTGGCATTACCTTTAAACATATATAGGGTCAGATCAACACTAACCAGAAATACAGGTGTGACCCCATAAACACTGTCCAAGTGCAGAAGAGCAAGGCTGCACATTAAGTATCAGCAGACACAAGACAAGCCTCTTTTGAATAGAAGAGCTGTAAAGCCCTCAAAGTTAACTTTTTTTTGACAAGAAACAAACTGCTGAGTTACACCAACTCCCCAGTTGCGAAGAGGTCAGATAGGCAGCAGAATTTTTTCAGGAAATATGTCTGTAGTGCCTCTAACAATATATCCTATCTTCTGCCACACGTTTGCAAAGCAGCTCTGCTGCAGATGAGCTTTTCCTCTTTAATTCTACTGCTAGCAGCCTCAATTTATTTTTATACAGTTAAATCCTCAGGGAAAGAATTGATCTTTAGCCTATTACTAAAAACCAGAGTAAATATTCTTAGTGTATTATTTTACCAGATTTTAAATGGCAACAGCAAATCCTGCCCTTCGCCCTGCTACAAATAGTAAAAAAGCACAAGTAATAAGAGCTTGGTTCACCCATTATTTGGCAAGTTCAATGCAGAACTACTATTTCCACCAAACACTCTCTCTCTAACCACCATGCAATGTGGGGAAGAGAGGCATGTTGACATCACTGGATGACTCAACATCTATGCTGTGACCCCAGACATTAACTACACCAAACCTTCCCTGTGTGGTTCAACTAAACTTTGACATGCCTAGGGCAGGCGATTTCAATCTTCCACTCTCCTCCTGTGCAAACACACACAGTCTGTAGTTCCACTACTGATGATCAATTTCATTTTAAAGGTTTACTAGGATTTCTTTACATACTGTCTTGTTTCACCAATACTGTGCTCGGCTTTCCATAGCAGCACTTGCTGTACGAATAAAAATAAATCCTACTAAATGACTATCACAACACAATAATCGTCTAAATAATATATGCCTGAGTACAGGCAAGTAGATTGATTAAGATGGACAGCCTGGAAGATATGAAAACAACATTATTAATCATAATTTTAACAAGCAAAAATACCCAAGCCTACAGCCCAAGTCGAAAAGAATTAATACTTGAGATTAAATGTTAGTAGCACTAGCTGCCAGAAGCAACCTGTTCATTTGCAGTGGTCAAACTATGCTTGAAAATTACACAACTGACCAAGGAAATCAGGATTCAGGTACTCCCATATCCTCACACCAGGTCACAATAGGACATATTTTCCTTTCTGCAAACAAAGTTTTGTTCCAGTCACAGCGCAGGACTGATCCACGTTACTGTTTGCACAGTTTGATAGTACAGTTAAGCATTTTAAGTAGACAAAAAAAACCCCACACACTATGCCATTGTGGTTTGCATTTTTGGATAGCCATTTACACTGAGGAAAATAAAAAACTTTAGTTAATAACTTCTGACCATCTGACAATAACCTGAAAAATAATACTAGCCCTTTGTCCCAGGGGTGGGGTGGTCCAGGTCCTTTGCATGCCTTGCTGGTTCACTGAAGGTGGCACAGGACAGAGCAGTCCTTCCCATCCCTGCTGCTCACCGTCAACAGCAGGGGAATGGGGGTCAGGTATGACAGGAGCAGACAGTAGAGAGCAGCCACGCTCACATGCTCTCCCCTAACAGCCATACCTTGCTGCCACTGTGAGTGACAGATCAGCAGGCCTTAACCTCCTGTTCTAAGCCTTCAAGATGCACAATGAACATGATGCAACTGTAAACCCTGGAAACATCCATAAATGAGACAGAGTTAAAATGAAAACAAAACCTATGTGCATTATCCTAATATCTTACCATTTCATCAGATACGATCATCTGACAGAATTTCCTGAATGTTGGAACTCTTGATACCTGACACCCTTGAAGTACCACCTTTAAAGCAAAAGCCATATTCAGCAGATTTGTAAGCCTCAGGTGACTGCATAGTTTTTGCTGAGACTCTTCATTCCTCTCACATCATGATGTCTGCTGAAGTCATGCGATGGCCTAAATCCATTGACTTGATGGTCTCCAGCTTGTTATTTATGATTGATGAGACAACTTCAGCTACAAATCAAAAGGTATTTGAGAAAAAAAACCTAGACATCACTCCCCCTTGCCCAAGCCAGAGCACAGTAGTGCAAATTGTCTGTCTCTGTGATGCCTCTGTTCCATACAACAACAGGATCTTAATCTCCTGAAGCTTACATGAACCCCAAAAATCAAATCGAATTGTTTCAAGAGCAAGCTTAAAAACAAACCAAGAAATCAGAAAGTGATGTCTGTGTTCTTTCATATACTCACAGAAATGTAAAACCAACTACGAACAGGACTGTGGCGAGTGAGAAAATTGCATCAATACATACACTTCCTTGTTCTACCATCATATTAACTTTGCAAAGCAAAGCTATCATAAGGGGAAGTAGAACACTTAGATTGCTCAAAATCAACACTGGTAGCTGGCATGTGGAAACACCATGTAAGGAGGTGTGTGCTGTAAATACCATAAAATAATTTTTAAACTTTAAATTCTTCTGAAAAACATAGATTAAACTAAGTCTACTACTACAGTCTCAAATATTCAAAGTGTGGGAATCAGTCTCCTCAACAAAAGAAGACAGGAGGGGAGTATTTGTAAGACGCTGCAAGATTTTTGGGTTCCTTTTATATGTAGCCCAGATTTTTAATCTTTTAGGAACTCCTAGATTACATGTGCAAATCTGCTATACAAACTTATAAAAGAGATTTTATTTCAGAAATAGGAAAAAGTGCCCAAGATTTTAATGTAATTATTTTCTCAAGTGAACAGGGCTTTAAAAACATGAAACATCACAATAATTGGCAATGCTCTAGGCAGGCGTCTCAGGAAAACTGCCAGGAAACTATTTTCTTGCCTGGTTTATAAGTGAATCGCACATAAAAGTGCCTTCAAATGAGTAAAACTGCAGAGTGATTGGGACATAAAGCATATCTCAGTTTTAATCTCAAACTCTTAAGACTCGTATCTGATAACAAAAAACACCCTGCAGTAAGTTGCTTATACAAATATGCAGAAATTTACATGCTTGCATCTGACATCAGAATCTTCCTCAGAACAATTGACTAACTTACACATCTCATCCTTCAGGAAAAACGAAAGAAATTCATCATTTTATTTAAACTCTACCAAGTACAGAACATTATGCAACTGCAAGCTCCAAAATACAATAGATTTAAATAGAGAGATGATAGCTCCTCCTAGATACAGTGCCTAACCACAACGTCTCACCTGCAGATAGTCTTCCTGACCCAGTTACAGCTCTATGCTGGCACCACAGCTTGCTCATGTGCAACGCGCACATAAGAAAACCCTTAAGAAGTAGGAAAGACCGACTCAGCTGCAAGTCACAATAAATGGCGTGCTGACTAACACAAAGGTGGAACCCTTCCTCAGTCAATATAAAAACTGCACAGATTAGTAGTAAAACTTAATTTATATCGCTATCAAAAGAATCTCTAAAGTTGCAAGACTTCGGAAAAGGAAGGAAAATTTCTGTTTCACTTGGATGTCAGTCCAAATGTATATGGCAGCCAGACCTTCGTATCACCAAATTCAGCATCTATGTCACTACTAACCATCAAAGAGCTCATGTTCTTCAGGGAGAAAAGTACAAAAAAATGGAGGAAGAGCATTATAGAGAACACAAGCCTTTGACCTCAACCTTAAGAAAAAGCTGAATAAATGATAATACATAATGTTCAAACCCTTCAAAAAGCAAATCTACATAGTAGACCACAGACTCATGTAGAAGGTAATGGGTGGAAACCCCCATCACCACCAGACTCTTCTTTTCACATCCCCGCTGCTATCAGACAAGAGGAAATGAGAGCAGGCACTTGGTGGTTAGGCTTGGGAAAGAGAGACCAATGAAGTACTGTTACAAAGCAGGGCTGTCAAAAAGAACTTGGCAATAACCGTCATGATTGTTTTCTGTTCTGAAATGACACTTCTGCATAAGTAATCATCTTTGCATAAATCAAGTATCTGCCATCAGAATTAAAATCAAGTTTGTTTGCTGAAGGTAACAGGTACCATAGATGTAGCAGTTCAGCTCACAAAACGTGATTACACACCTTTGGAAAACTGTTTTGTACCAGACTAACTCTGAAATCTTCAGGGAAGAAGTTCTTAACTTCCACTACAATTTTTTTTCAATTACATTTGCTGCACAAAGTTTTCTCTCTCACTTTTTTTTTATTTAAATCTATGCACATGAAAGGGCTCAAAGCCACATCACCCCTTACCATCATCGTATCAAATGGCAAAAGTTAAGTGGTCCCAGGGAAAGCAGGTTTTCTGGATAGGAAAATTCAAGAGAAAAATCCAGCTGCAGGAAGCTCTGGTAGTTTATCGCCTCCACAAAGTTTGTCTGTACCAAAGCAGTGCCTTACCATGGGTTTGGGAGGCATTGAGCTGTCTATCCAGCTACCTGAGATGAAATGTAAAAAGGAAACAGTCTCAAGTCAGTTTAAAACAAAATATCTAAAGGCACATTTGAAAAAATTCATCACAGACAGCAATGCCCACATCCCTGTTTTTGTGACTGACCTTTTATTTTCCAATAGTTAGCCTGCAACCTCAATGAAATCCAGTATGCCTTACCATTTACCTGGAAGCTGACACAGAGCACTGCGAAAGGCTGGTCAATAACAACTGGTTTTCATCCCCTTCTCAACTCCACTGCCTGCAAAATGTTACTAACGCCTTCTGAGCTGCATTAGAATCTATTCTCATGAAAGACAACCTCCAACTGTAATAGCATTACCATGCATTATGCACTGCTGAGTTTTAAAAGCAAAATTATAATCAGTCAGCAAGCAAGTCGCAGTACCAGGAAACACCTCCAGTTTGTAACACCACATTTCTGACTAGTTGGGAAAATCCTCCATTTTATTTCCCGTGGATCAAACTTTTACATCTTTACTCAGTCCTAATCCAACTTGCACCCACTGACTGACTAAACAAAGACGTAAGACACAAATCTCTTTAGCCCTTGCAAAATTTTCAGAGTCAAAAAAAAAAAGACTACTGTTTCAGAAAGACTTGGACTAAAGTGATGCTCTAAATAATTGAAACACAACGGCAGTTAACAAATGGCTTGCTGCAACATTATATGGTAAGGTCACAAACCAGAATGGCATCTCCCAGACCACTTACACACCATTAAATATCTAAAGAACATGAAATCAAATGAAATGCATTTTAAAGCACATTCTGTTTTGCAAAACTTGACTGGAAGTATCAAAATGAGGAAAACTGCTTGGCTAGAGTTAGCTTCTGCTTTTTTCTCTCTCATTCAAACTAGTTTTAGTTTTGCTTTTAAAACGCGACATTCGTGAATTACTCATGCATATGAAGTTCAGTGTAACAGAAATCTACATAATTTTAAATGAGGATCCTCATGCGATTTTTTACAGCATTACAGGTAATCAGATGAGACTCTGTCCCAAAGCAGGAAAATATTATTTATATTGACCCATTAAAAAAACACTATTAAATATGCATAAAAATACATATCTGTACAAAATACTACATAGTTTTAATTCACAGCAGAAGTAAAAAGGAAATTAGCCAAGACAACTCTACTCCATTGCTTTCACTCAAACTGTGATTATCATTACATCCACTAAAGCTCTCAGCTGATGGTAATTTTGTTTTAATATTACTTCAAATTAAGCTCTCCATATATAAATAAACAATTGACAAGGGCGATTTATATACACGTTATAACCTTTCAGATTTGATGTCAGACAGAACAACTGAGGAACCTCCACATTACCTTAGGAATATCAAGTGAAACACACTGAAAAGAAGTTGGACACCAAGCAGGTGGAATTTGGGTTTTTAGAGATGACTCTGCAGCTGGGTCACAGCCCCTGGCGATGGTCCGACACCCTTAGCTGTACACCGCAGCCTGGCACCTGCCTGGAGAAGCACCCGCAGTTACCACAGCGTCACAGAGCCACGAAAAAACACTGGGAGTTTCATCGCTGTTTTCAGCTAGGGCAGAATGAGATAATTTAAGATGAAAGCATGATAGTAACTACACTTTAGCTGTGTAAGTTAAAAAATTACGACAAAGGCCTCTTTTGGATTCCTATAACTAATACAGCGGTGCTTTCTCTGGTTCTTACACTCCACTCGTTCCTGTGCTGCAACCCATCCCTAAAACATCTCATTTTAACACTGACTATTGCAGTAGCGAAGGCTTCAAGAAAAAACAAGCCCCATTACTCAGAGCAGAGAACAAACTGGAGGTAAGCCCTGGCCAGGGCCCTGAATGCTCTCTGAAGGCCTCCGACTTCAGGAACATCAGCAAAGGCCATCTCTGCGGTACAGCCGCTGAGGTGACAGCAGGGCTAACAGAGCCACAGCATACCCAGCTTCAGCCCCATTACTAAAGCCACACCCATGGCTTCTAAGCCACCAAAGAACATTCTAAATAAAAGCTTTGAAGAGGAGGTGTGGCAAAGAGGCGAGAAAACCTGAGTGCTGCTCCCCGCTGGCCAGGGGCACACTCCGAGCGCTCACCGGCCAAATTCCGGCTCGTCAAACCCAGATGCTCTTCACGTCTCAGTGACCAGTGTAGTTAAAAAAAACAAAAAAAAACCCAACAAAAAAACCCCAAACCAAACAAAAACCAAAAAACCCAAAAAACCAACACCCTAAAAAAATAATTTCCTCGTCTCAGACGCGGCCTCCACACCTCGGCGCCGCGCCAGGGAGCGGCGGGGGCCCTTCGGTCAAACCGCCCGCCAAGGTACGCCGCGCTGGCGCCCGGCCAGCCCGGGGCTTCCCGGGCTGCCGCGGAGGCGAGGGCTGAGGCGTTTCCAGGCGCAGCCGCCTCCACCGAGAGACGGCCGAAGCAAAAGGAGGTGAAAGGGCCGCGCCGAGTGGCCGAGGGACGGGCCGGCGCCGCCAACCACCACCTGCCCTCACAGCACGCGGGCGGCGCTGCCGCCTCCCTCAGCACCCCCGGGGCGGGGC
>VZSC01009412.1:644237-662187 GCA_013398225.1 Steatornis caripensis
CCCGCCGCTTCGGCGTCTGTCCCGGCATGTGGGGCGTGAGGGGCGGGCGGGCCGGGCAGCGCCTCCCGGCGGGTCTGCGGGGCGGGAGTCGGTGGGACCGCCTGCGGCACCGGGGCGCCGGCTGCTGCGGGGCTTCCTTCTCAGGCGCGCCTCCATGTTGGGCTTCGCGCTCCGGTGCGGGGGGCTGCGGCGGGAGCCCCGGGGGCCGGCTGAGCTCCGGGGCCAGCCCGGCCGCAGACTTTGTTCACCGAAACCTCCCCGCCGCCGAGCTCGGGGTTGCTGGGGATCGAGGCTGGCTCGTTCGGTCCGCGGGGAAGCGCGACCTTGAGCGGGGAAAGTCTGTCAGCCTCCGGCCGGAGGGACGGGCGGCACCGCGGGAGCGCTGGCGGGAGGGAGGGGGTTGTGCCCCGTGTGAGGAGGTAACGAGAGCCGTGCGCTCCTGGACAGAAACATGGAGTTTCCTCGTAGCAGCAATGCCAAGTTTCATAATACCAACTTTCCCCCCACCCTCCCCCCCCCAGCCGTGTTGATACTCTGGTTCTCGGGACAGTGAGTTTGAAGCACATAAAATGCACGATCTTTCAAATGGTCAGGTTTCCAGCTGAGTGGTGACAGACAATGAGAAATGAAGGAGCAGGAATGCCTGTTGCTGTTGTGTACATGCCAAGCGTGCATCTCTTAAAAAACAATTTTCAGTTCATCGCTAGAGAATTCCCTGTCTGCATTAGGGTATGAAATATTAAAATAATTGAATTAGGGCATTCTGTGGTTACATCTGACATCTGTTTACTCGTGGGCTCTGACTGTTGCACCACTTCACTTCTAGATTATTCAAGTAGTACAGAGCAGAGTTTTAATCTGGACCTAGGAGCTCTTGCGGGAGATTGATGTGCAAGGATGATATTGCCCTGTATCCCATCTCTTGACAGTTGGGTGCTTCTGATGACAGAACTGAATCTGCAGAGAAGACAGGTGTGGGATAATCGGTTCTCGTGCTAGATCTTTTCCTAGTTTTAGAGACTCATTTAAAGCCCGAATTACGACATTTAACATCTCTACAGATAGTCTGTGTCAAAATCTTGCGTGCACTTGTGTGTTTAGTTTCTTTTAAATCTTATTTGGGCCTTGGCCTCGTGCAATCTTTAGTCTGTTAACCATGTAGTAAGCTAGCAAATAAGCTCTTCATCTTTCCATTTATCAAATAATGCCGTGCAGCATTGTACTGATCAAATAGGAAGCTATAACCAAGTATAAGCAATACAGCTTTCTGAACAAGAGACTACAAAGTGCTTAAGTGGTTAAGCAATAATTCATAAACACAATTTTTTTAGAGTGTATATGCAGCATTTCCTGTTTATTTTAGTTCCTGAAAATGGCTGTATTAAAAGTTAGATATTTGTCTTCAGACTGATAGATTTCAGTCACCTCAAGATACTACTATGGGAACCTGCAAATATTGAGGAAAGAAACAAACATAAGGCTGCAAAGTATAGATTTAGAATTTATTTTTTTAAGTTTCTCACCCTTACCTTGTGTTTCATACTAAGTACAGGTCTGTGCTTTAGTTTAAGAAATTATTAAATGATGGCATTTTCAATTTCCTTGATCCCCATAGTTTTAATCAAAGTTATCTTTTTGTAAAATGGAATATAGCAAATGTCTAAGGAAGTATGATTATCAGAATAAAGTACATAACTTTTGAAACTTTGACAGTTTAAAAATTGAAACACATAACAAGGTATTTCACTAGGCGTTATTTGTATGGTTGTCTGTAACACTAAACGTAAAAGAATTTAGAGGTAGCATAAAAGAATTAAGACTTAGCAATACTTTGAGATTTTCACCCTACATCTTGTAATTCAGATTTAGGTATGAAGGAATTGCTGCCACTCAGTGGCTGATGCAAACATATAGAAAACTATATTCTGTTACACAGCTATGATGCATGTGTGGTTAATGAGTATGTCATAAAGTAATTCCGTTTGGTGAATATGCGTGAGGTAATTGATCAAGAAGATGCTTGTATTGTTCTCGCCAGACGAGGTCATTATCAAACTTTTCTTCCATTTTTTATTTCGTGAATTATAACCCACCTTTTAATTAGGCATAATTATACACCAGGGTCATAATTTTCTTATTGAATGAAACAGTGAAATAGCATAACAATTTTGACTTTTTGATCACACAGCATAGTTGAAAAGATACTCTGTAAAAAAGGAATTATTTTTAAACTAGAAACTCTTTCTGAACTAGAAAGCTTAGGGAATTTTGTAGCTACTTTTGTTAAAGAGAAATCTTCAGAAGAATTTCTCACAGAGATCTTGGCTATTGGATGCTATGTAGATCAAGGAAGTAACAATAAAACCTGGAAAGATGACTTATTAGAAAAACTGATTACCTGGGAAAAGCATAGAACCTTTCAGGCCTCTGAGTCCATTTTCTGTCTAAAAGCCACAGTCATTACAATTAAAGTTCATGTCAAATTGAGTACTTCAGGGCCTAACATCCTTGTTTCTGTTTGAAGGACTTCACTGTCGCCCTGCTTCTGTGCAGAGGCTCAGATCCTCTGCCCTGTGGGTGTGTTGCCTGTCCGTAGCTGGAGTTCAGCTCTGGCTGCTGCTTCTCCCGAAAAGAGGAGCATCGGGTCTCGCTCTGCAGCTGCACTGTGACTGGAGGTGGGACTGTGGCACATTTGGATCTATGAAAGCTCACTTCAGTCCAGCTAATCTGCAGTGAAGCTGCAGTGGCACAAGCCTCAGTGTAGACTGTACAGTGTAAATACTTTACAGGTGTTAGCCAGCACTGAGGTATGTGCCTGTATTGGGTTCATTGACACAGGTATTTAAGTTCCCTAAAGCTAACTCAGGTGTGTCTCTTCATGATGCAGTCCGAATGTGTTATGTAGCTATAGTCCACTATCTCCTTCATTGCATTCATGAAGTATATACTTTACCTACTGTAAAAAGAGTGGAGGGAAAAAGGAATAGGCTAGGGATTGAAACATTTGTTGTGGGTAAGTCAGAGCTGAATGTGACAGATGACAAGAAGGGATTTACCTGTGAAGGCTGGCTGACTTCATTAGGAACTAAATTCCTCTGTTAATCATCCACTGATGAAAAAGGTTATGCGATTTGTACTCTGGAGTTATCCTTGCTTTAAGTGCAGCTTCTCCATCCTGGTTATTAGATTCTGTCCAAAAGCTACATAAAAGGCACCAAAACAGTTTGTGTTCCAGTAGGTTTTTTTAACTGTTTTCCTTGCTGCATGACAAGGCTTGTCATCTTTCTCTGAATCTTCCTTTACCTGCATAATCTGAGTGCAGAATTTGGTTCTGTGGAGCTCCATGTGGAGCCAAAGGACATTGAGCAGGAATAGGGAAAGGGAGGAAGCTACCTGTGCCCATTCAGAGCTGTTTGGGTAGCACATTAAAAGTAATCGTTCTGCATATGCTTGGCTGTGCTTTGCAAAGATGCAATTAACAGAGATGAGCCTTTGTGAAGTAATGGTGAAATGGCTTGTGTTATGTTCTCATTTAAAATTCAGTTATTTCTACCCCTGAGAGAGTTTTTACACTTTCTTAAAGAAACATTCCCTCTCTTAAGTGAGAGCTACCCTGTTAGCTTTTTACAATACTTGAGTAGTTTTGCAAAAGTCTGCTTTGTAGGAACATTATGTCTACCTTTCAGTGACAGAAAGGTGCCCTGACATCCATCAAGTGTTGTGTTTTGAACCTGTTAAATTAGCTGTTGCTGTCTTCTGATTGATGATAGATTTGACAGTTTCTGACTAAACTAAAGTGATGCAGCACAGATGTATATCAACGGTTGCAAATCAAAGAGGCAGGCCATAAAATCAATTCTTTAAAAATATTTCTCAAGCTAAGAAAGTGCATAAAACCACAGAATACTTTTTACGGTATCCTCTTACTGAAATTAATGTGCTTTCCCGGTAATTTCTTTGCCATTGAGTGTAATGCTCTATCTGGAAAAGTTTATTTAAGGATGTTTAAGGATAATTGGTATTGATAATAATCATGATCCATAAAGTCTGGGAGTGACCATCACAGATAACTTCATGAAACTGATGCGCTTGTATGATGCTTGCCTGACTGCTAAGGGAGGAGGGTGTGTGCTTGCCATCTCCTCCTGTTTCATCAGCTAAACTTAAAAAAAGCAGCACCTCTCTGTATGCCCCAGAACAAGATTATTTTGAATTCCAAGGTGCCACCCACTTTTGAGAACAAAACAGATACGCAACATACATATCCTGCTATTCCTAATACTTTTCCGTAGAGCTGTGCGCAAACAATGGTTTTGTTTAGTTGAAACGTAACCAAGTGGTTTCACTTTTACCCGTTGGTAGTGAGAGTGGAGTTTGGATAGCTCCTAGGAGACTGGTTAGTAGGTCAAGCTGTCATTCCACTAGGCAGTGTATGTGTCTGTGGCAGAGACTCTACTAAAACAACTCTTCCCAAACAGCTTAGTAAGGGTGCCACTCTCATCTGAAGAGGCGCACGTGGGCTGACGTCCTTTCCACCTCACTGGGCTCAGAGGAGTTGTCTGAATTAGTATCTTGTTTCTCGTCTCCTGGATGGCAGAAAACATCTAAGATGGGACGTGTGTTTGTGCATGAGTGGCTTTTGATTTGCATTATGTTTAGTCTTTTGCAGTCTTATAAATGATTTAAATATTTATAGACTTGTTTGAATCCTGGCTACCTGCTATAAATACAGTGTATCTTGAAACATATGCAGTAAGTCTAAACTTCAGCCTCAGGTTTTTTCCCCACCCCTCAGCTATGAAGTCATGCATGCTACTGATTTGGAGCTGAAAACCTAGACCTTTGTTGGTTTAGCCTAGTTGTTTGTTGTGTGGCAAATTTGTAATATGAGAAGACAAGGAGAGAAAACCGCATGGTATTTTAGCACTCAAATGTCATATTACTGAGTGTTTGAGAATTTTTTTTTTCACCCCATCAGCACCTATTTATCAGAGATCTAATAAAATCCTTGTTTGTATATTTGATTCTTTATCATATTCTCTGGTTTCTTGAGGAAGTACAGTTTAAGCTTTGCTATTTTTTTTCTGCCTAAGAAACTCATGAAATCTGAGTGCTTAGTCAATACCACTTTGTTTCTCATCATACCAATAACATCTAATTTACTTCAGTGCATCAAATGTATCAATATTCAATATGAGGAACAGCTTAAGGGAAGAGAGATTTTTGATTGTGATACCAAATTTGTCTTTCTGGTAGTAAAGCTTTTTTTAAAAAAACTTATAACCAGATTTTTTTTTGAGATTTAGATGCTTGAACATGTGGATAGATACTTGAAAATATGATAAAACTTAAGCCAAACTGAAGGTTAAGCTTGGCTTCTGCAGTCTGTCTTTTTCGGGGAAATTCCCCAGTGAGCACAAAGGCAGTGAAGCTAAGCTATCGCTAACACATTGTTCGATGGCCGAACTATGCTTTTCTAGGAGAAGACTGAATTTGATTCTTGTTTGAACAACAGAGGAATCCTGTATTTCTTTCTTAAAAGAAACAGTCCCTCCTTTTCAAAAAGCACTCTGTGTGAAAATTTGGTAGGAAGATACAGACCAGCCAGTAGCAAATAGGGCCCAATATATGCTCTTAACTTGTATTCTCAAGGAAAATTAAGATGAATAGATATAGAGCAATAGCTTTGAAAGACTGTGATGTTTGAAGTATGACACTGACTGCCCTGTATGTTTTATCTCAAGATTTTTATCATATGTTTTGTAATGCCTCTGGGTAACTGCATTTTGCTGGTACGGCTATGTAACCAAAACAAGTATTTTGTACCTTACTGATTTTGTTAGTGCCTGTTGAACTGGAGAAGATACTTCACTTACTAAAGAACACAGTTGTGTGTCAGAATAGTTTACTGGAAAACTCTTGTGAAAGTAAGATTTATTCTTGCTTATTTTAAAAAATGTAATGTATATTTCTGTAAGAGAGAGCACAGATGGCTGGCTTACATCAAGTAGGTGCTGCCAGGATCTTTCATTTTGATAATGAACTCTCTTCCTTTTATAGATTAAATAAACTGGATCTGAAACCCTCAGTCGTACAAGTGTCTCTGCATGGAGTAGATTTGATTATAGATGCTTTCAGTATTGATAGATATCTGGGTTTTGTTTTTTTAAAGAAACTTTTTGGTTTTTAGTAGTCTCGTTCTTGCACTTACTGAGCAATGATGATTACATTTCTTCACATCCAGTGTGCTGATTCATTAATGCTGTGTTCGTGGTGATCTGTGAATTGCTCAACAAGAGTTTAGCTGTTTCCTTGTGTGTCTGTTGGCCGATGACTGTGGCCTTTAGTGAACTCAAATATTCTTACTAATGACTTGGGGATGCCCATTGCCAAATATCCAGAGCAGATTTGTCTGTCAGGAAATCCTGCATGCTCTCATACTGCATTTGCTTGCGTTCCTCAATAACTGACAGGAGCTGATGCTTATGATTTCTGCTTGACAAGTTTATCTAAGAAGGAGCATCCCGTGGGCAAGAGCTTCTTCATATGGACCTAAACTCTTCCAGGTAATTTAATAGCTAAAATGCATCCAGTTTTGCTTTGATCTGAATGCAGTGAGCCGTCGTCACTTGAACATGTCTTCTCCCATTCTCTCAGCTAAACAGGAGACTCCCGGCATCTCCAGTTACCTAGTTCCTTCAAACCTAGCACAAGGGTTAGGGAAGGACAGGTAAAAACAGGGCTCAGTAGACAGCACTTGTGTCCTACCTAGAAAAAAATCCTGTCAGGGAACTAGAGAGCAGGAAGATACAGCTCGAAGCAGTATTACGACTTTGGCAGATATCTTGGCTCTGACTCTGCCCTGTGAAAGAAGCATCTCTTGTGCAAGTCTAGCGAAGTTGTCCCACGGTGGGACTCCCCACCTTCACATTAGCAGAAGAGAAATTTCATGAGGGGATGTTCCCAGATATTTTGTCCTGGCAGATGTTTTTTCTACAGGCCTTTTTGAAGAAACGTGTGATTTGGACCAAAGGATTTATAGGTGAGTCTGTTAATCCCCACAGGGCTTGTATTAGGTTCTTAGGCTTGTTTTCCCTTCCTCCAGTTTCCTTAGACTCTTACATTGAGGAAATCTGCAATCAATTTATACCTCTCAGATCATCGATAATTGCAGAGTAGCTATTCTGTTGGCAAAGCTTGTTTCATTGCATATACACTTGAGAATATCTTAAATGTGGAAGGGTCTCTGGAATCTAATTCTCCCCATTTATTTGCTCTCATTTTAACAGAGGCTGAGTTTTTTCTCCAGGAAGTCAGGGTGTGTCTGTATCGTTCAGGTTCGCTTGCCCAACGGTCTGAGCTGTGATTGCTGACTTCCCTGGCTGAGCCATCACAGCCTCAGTGCAGGTTCACCAGAATTGCATGTCTGCAGGATAGTCTGTTCCAGTTAAGGATGACTTTTGTTGCATTTGTGCCACATGCTGTCATACTGCTGTCATTGCATCTGACGTGCATGCTTTTGCATGCACATACCTCATATTGCTATCCTAGGTAAGCGCTTTTGGTGTAAGCATATGTTTATTTTATCTAAAGTTAGAATGAGTTTCATCTGAAGTGGGTAATTATGCTGTGTTGCAGCCTATACTGTTTTTTCAGCAAGCCCTTCCACATTGCTCTACTACTGAAAAGATTAAGTTATTGGATCTGCACCACCAACTTCCTCACCATAAATAACCCCATGGTCCATTGAAGGGAATATGGGGGTTGCCGATGAGGGAAAGGTAGAATGCCAAAGCTGCCATTTAGGCAAGGAAGTTGATGGATTACTGTTGTAAGGCAAGAGCGAGTGGGAGAGTGAGCTGCAGTGCAGCAGGAGCAGCACAGTGCAGAGTGATGAGAACTGCCAGGCTATGCGATGCTGCTCATCTTTGTTGCACCACGTTTGTCAGAGGGGTGCTGCCAGCCCCATTAGTCTCACTTCGTCCTCGCAAACTCCAGCTCTTCTCCACAACTTTTGCAGTACAACCCAAGCGCCTGCCAGCTGGGGCAGGGAGAGGAAGTGGAGCTCTGGTTTGTTCCTGTATTCTGTTTTCTGTTTCAGTTGAATTTGCAAGCTTGCTTATTTCTACCAGTGCCACTAAGATGTTCAAGGCAATCCCAGAGCTTTAATGTAATCTGTACTAGTATCTGCCAGATTGGTTTTCTGACCTATTTAGAGTATTGCAATTTGGAATTAATGTTGCTTTCCTTTTCCAGTGGGTGGCAGTTGAAGCAAAGAGAAATGTTTATTTGCTTGGAAGTTTATATAGATATGCATTTAAGGAATGGGAAGAGAAGCCAAAACAGTCCAGCCCTTTATTCTCTCTCCTTATGTTGAGTTCTTTTCTTTTTTTATTGCATCGCCTAGCTGGAGTAAAGGACAAATCAAAGGACCTCTTGTGACCAAAATCGGCTTTTAGTTTCAATCTCCTCTACTTTTTTGTTACTTGTTTCCTTATTCTCTTACTAGTTAATAACTGTGAGCCCAGTCTTTCTGTCAGTAGAGTTTTGCGTCATGTAAACCTAATTTCAAAATCTTGAAGCAGGGAGCTGCTAACTTCTTGCAGCAATGTGTTCAGCTTCTCAGATCTGTATTTTGATTTTGAATGTAGCATTCCTTTCTCCTTTTAAAAAGCAAATCTTGACAAGAAGTCTTCAATACTGATTCTTAGAAGTTTAATATATATTATAACCCTTACATCTATTCCCTTGAAGGGCCAAATTTTGTCTGAAAAGTACTTTCATGTACATTTCTTGTATGGAATTAGTGTATCTCATATTCACAGCTGAGTTTCAAGTGTATGTTATTAAAATAGCATACTAGATTACAAGTACTGCTTAACTAAAGTACCCATTAGTGCATTTAGTGAATGTATAATTGTAAGTGAAACACGAGTGAGGTATATATTTATGGGAATACAAATACATCTTTTAATCTTTAAATTGCTTCATTTCTAAATGTAGTAGAGATTGGGTTAAATCTATTTTTAAAAATTGTAGGAAGTATGTGTATCAGTGCTGAAACCAAAAGTCAGGTTGAATTGTTCTTGGATCATGGAGCATAATTTGATATACTTTAAGACCTAAATTTCACTTTTTTTCTTTCCAAGCTGTTAAAACAGTGATAGGGCTTCTCCAGCACTTTCCAGTCTTTCCATTGTGGGTAAATACTTAATGCTGCATGAAAAGCTGTAGAAGTCTTCTATTTCAATGATTTTTCTTTTCCTAGGGCTGCGCTAGCGGTTCATTGTCTATAATATGTGATTATAGCTAACTCACCAGTTAATCCCCATCTTTTCCCTAAAGAAAATGAGGTCTTATATAGGTATTTAACATAGTTAGGCCAAAGTATATTTAGTTGAATTGGATAACATTATTATAATGCATTTCAGCAGGTTTTGCTGTGTCCAAGTTAAGTCAGCTTATGACAGCTAAGCCTTATGTAAACATATGTGGTGTTCCACTTGAAGTGTGTTCTTACACTGATGCAGTTAAATACAAAAGCTTATGCAAAAACAATAATTCTAAACACTTATAAACTGATTTGACGCTTGTGTGGATACAAGTTCTGCTGCTGTTAGAGCACAGTTCAACTTCATTGATAGATGAAACTTGTAAAATGATTTAGGACTCTAAATGGAAAAATATCCAGGAAGAAACCTTTCTACCACTTCCAGCCACATGAAATAAATGACGCGGAATTAATTACCAGAACAGCAAGGAGTTGAGCTTTGTCTCGTGATAACAAAACTGGTTTTACTTATCAGCAGTACTCTTTGGCTGTAATGGCCTAAAATGGAAGTCTTTTTTTTAAGCTAAAAATACTCTGAAAGCCATGGCATACATGTATTCAGTTTTGTAAAAGGGACACAGTCAAACAGAAAATTACTTTTTTTTTTTCTTTTTTTGTTACAAGACT
The DNA here is from genome assembly GCA_013398225.1 of Steatornis caripensis. Classification (NCBI taxonomy): domain Eukaryota; kingdom Metazoa; phylum Chordata; class Aves; order Caprimulgiformes; family Steatornithidae; genus Steatornis; species Steatornis caripensis. The sequence goes on from VZSC01009412.1 coordinate 654,196, forward strand.
TTATAGTAACATCTGTGATGACTGTAATGGAAGTCAGTCAGAAAAAAATAATCGTTTACTTTCAGTTCTGTAAATTTAACTGTCAATTACTGGATTGTTATTTGCTGGAAAAATTGCTGTACACATCTATAGATGGTGAGGAAAAGGCTTTAAATTCTTTTAAAAGGTTTTGATACACACACACATCTGCGCATACATAGTGAGGGTATGCTTGAGTTCTTGAGGTTTTTTTTTTTACTTTCTTGAAGACTTCATCACGTGGACAAGCAAATCTTATTTTGGGGGCTGTGGAAGGATTTTAGCATTATTTCTAGTGTAGATAAAAAAATTATCTATTTGTATTATGGTTTTTTGTCTTTTTTTTCCCCCCATAAATCTAATTTTCTTACTACTACTTCATGCTGCTTTCCAGTGAGTAAGCTGATCCTAATACTAAAACAATTTTGAGTGAGTCTCAACAGAAGGATGTTTTCTCTGTTTGCTTTAAACAAACCGTGAGAGTTACACAGCTCTGTTTTGAATTAACAGCTCTCTAAGCTAGGCTGTACACTTAACGCTTCTCAGACGCTGTGGTGAGGCAGTCGTATGAGCATTCAAATACTTCAAAGGAAAGACAGCCATATCTGGCGTTTTATCTTCTTAAAAGCACAAAAAAAGATGCCAGACTCATGTAATTGAAAACGTTTGCTATAGGCAAGGTGTCCCTTGCAGCCCAAGATGGAAGAATGTATCCTTGTACTGCTGCATTTAGTTTTCCTTTAGTTTATAAGAGCACACTGCTGCCTAATAATTAGGAGTTAAAGGCAACTTAAAATCATGCCTGTTTTGTGTCTCCGTGCTTTTGGTATTATTCCTGTGATCCATTAGCTCTTACTTGGAATTCTAGCGCATGAAGTTGAGGTAAGTAAATGAAGAAGAGCACAGTTACAATCTGCTGAGCAGGGTCTTACTTTCCAAGTCCACTTAATACCCCTACTGAATTGCTTAACCATTAGATCTCCCAAAGTAATTTGTCAGGAAATTTGCAAAGCTACAAAAAAGATATGCTTTGCAGTGTGTCAGTTTCTATACTTTAAGTCTTTTAAAGCCTGTGTATAAATACCATAGTGTAGCTCAATCTACCATCTGTGCTTAGTGCATGAAGCAATGGAGGGAAGCGGAGCCGGGGAATGATTGGAACTGGATGTGGGACTCTGAAGAGATATGACAGCAAGAGTGCTTTTGTACTGGATAGCAGAATTGTTCTGCTTCTGCTTGCCCCCTGATGTGTTGTGTAGTTTGGGTAAATGGCTTGCTTATTACTTGCCCAGAAGAACCTGTCTTCTTCAGTTGTTGTCTTGTTTTTCCCATTGCAGTAGCCTGAGTGTGAGTGCCTGGTTGGGGGACCCGACTGTGAACTGTCATCTCGCGTGCTTTGCTGCCAGCCCCATCTCGCGCACAGCAAGTGCTGAGCCATCCGGCTGGGTTACTTCCCTTAGCTCTCATCCAGCATCGTAGGACTAACTGTGTTGAGCTCAGCTGTGCGTGCTGCAAAACAACACTCGCTTCTAGCCTTGCACAGCCTGAGCCCTTCTCTAGGAACTGGAGAAAGGTCCGTGTAATTGACAGCGTACACTATTGCATCAGGGCTGGAGCAAAGATGAGGTAAATGTTTCTGCCAACTTCTCGGGGAAAAGCAAATAGTCTTGAGACTTTGTGGGTTTTCTTGTGCATTCTTTAGGACTTCATGATGCATTGTAAAGTTTCTGAGATTTTTTTTTTGCTTGAAGTTAGGTTTTACATGAAGAATTCACATTTTTTGTGCCCATGCAGGTGTGTTAATAAGATGGGAAAAAAATTGGTGGAGTAACAGAGAAGGTTTTGTCATCTCAGAAAGGAAGCTGGAAAAGCTTTTCTTTTGTTTCTAACAGATTTCAGTTAGACTCTCCCCGGGTATTGCTTAAGCTGTGTTCTGGTGCTGGCAGCTTTTTTCTGGAAGCCATTGCGGAAAACCAGAATAGCAACATCGTATCATTCTCATGTTTACCTGAGATTATGGTTGGCTGAGCTTGCAAATCTTCGTGTTGGACTAAACAGAGTTTCTCTTTTTGAATCTTCGGAATGTTTGATCTGATAAACGTCAAGAAAGGCATGTTCTGGTTATCAATGAGCAGAACTCTTTCCCGTTGGAGAAGGAACATGGTAACAGGGAAGGCAGAAGCTATGGGGAACCTCTGTTGCGTATTTGGTGCAGCCACAAGTTGGAGTCACAAATTGTAGGTGAAAGACTAGGAGATGTAAGCCTGCCCTCTCAGCCTCTGAGTCTTTATATGCAATGCAATGATTTCAGCTGTTGCAGCATTTTTCCTTAAACTTTTCTCAATATTCCCATGCTGTATAGAATTAGCACTCTTGTAATTTGTATTCAACTTGAGTTGAATAGCTAGAGGTAGAGGGGGTCAGCTAAAGAACCTTGCACCGTGTCCATTAGTTACATCACCCCACAAACTCAAGCAGTACAATTCCTTTTTTCTTTGCAAATGTATAGTGCCATATGACATCAGATGCATGTGACATTCATAAATAACCTGTGGTGGAAATGTTAGTTATTACAGCTGAGCAATAACAACAACTAAAAGTAAGTAATAATGTCCCTAGCAAGCAATATATTAAAGAGGGAGTAAGCTGGTTTCTTTTGTTCTTTTAATGTGGATCCTGGAATCCAGAGGCTGGTTGGCTCTGACTATGCATTTGATAAACGTTACTTCGAAGCTGGTTCCCACATCATTAATGTGTTGAAATTGTCTAAGTTCTCATTTGGCCTTTTGGAGCACAGCACTAGTGCTCTGGGCAGGCTCTGAGTTTTCAGGTGCTGCTAAATACTTAAAAAAAGTAATAAATTATGTAAGCTTTACTTTGAAACAGTTTTTAAGTCTGGTTGTGTGTTTCCAACTGTGCAATACAAAACATTGCATTCTTTATAGGTCGGTAGAAAGGGCCCAACCGGTAGCAGTGATGTGGCCGACATGTTATTTAAGGGATCTCGCAGCAGCATAAGGGGCTTGCAGCTGCACCGATGAGAGATGTAGAGGGGCCCCAGAGGGGATCACAGATCAACTTTATCCTGTTAGTTACATACAGTGCTAACAGTGCTAGAAGTAACCCAGCAGGGAAAGCAAAGTGCTGTTTTACTTCATAGCCCAGCCAAAAGCCAGAAACCTCTGTACTTCACTCTGCCTAGAGCCTTTTCCTGTTGCAGAGACAATCAAGTTTATCTGTTGCTGTTAGACTTTGGTTTGCCTACACGTACTCAAATACTGTACAGCCCATCGTATCGGGAAGGAATTAGCTAGTGACTTAAGTTACTTGGGCTCACCAGACTTTGAACAGTATTTGAGTAGAAATAGATTGAAAGCAGTTAAACCACTTTTTCTGTTGCTGTAGTTGTGCTTGAGAAGATCTCAATGTGGTCATAATTTAGCTGGCATAGTAGCACCATCATTGACATAGAAATAAGTAACTCTCACATTCATACTTTATGCTGCAAGCTTGTGTTTCAGGAATGAAATTTCTCTGACTTTAGACAGACAGCCCATTTGATTTAGATGTCGATGAAGGCAATAATTTTCTCCTGCTATGGTTGTTTTAACCAGTACCATTGCACCTTTTAGGGGACGTGTCCCCTGCCCCCCTCCAAAAGAACCCTGAAAAAAACCCAACCAACCTTTGTTGTTAAAGTCTGAAAATAGCTAAACATAGTTTTGATCTTGCTTTAAGCAAGAGATAAATTAATTTGAGACCTCAAATTCTGTACTTTAAAATGCAATTTCACATGACATATTCTGGTGCCATCAGTCTTAATAGAGCACATTTTGCAGAATTGTTTCAAACTTGCCTTTCACTCTTTCACTTCATATTCCTCTGCTTCACTTTCTTATCCTACGCCTTTTATTTCTGTGCTTTGCTGAAAAGCCAGATGCAGTTCAATACTTTTGTCTTTAAAAGGCATTTTATACAAAGAACATCTGCAATGAAACCTTTTAAATCATGAAACTTCAAAAAGCTTTGTTTTTCTGTTGCCCAGCTCGCTCTCATCCTTGACCTTTGGTTTGTGGGATAAATAGGATACATAAGTAGCAAACAGTCAAAAACTGATTTTGAGAAACTTTACTGGGTTACTTTGATTCACTCTCTTATTTTATTCCTTCCAGAGACTGATGGCAATTGACTTGTGCTCCTAGGAGAATTAACATTCCCACAGAGAGTGCATGATTAAAAAAAATAACCTGTTTAAGTGGTAATACTAGCAGGAAGCAGTATGCTGCAATTTAGTGGGTTTCTAAGATCAATCATTAAGTCATCTTTGTGTGTCCTTAATTTCTTATATGGAAACTGCTTGTTTTAGAGGTGTCCTAATTTTGGAGAAAATTCAAATTGATGGTCTCTGAAAACTCTATTCAGAAATGAGTGGTAAAGCTCCAGAGAAAAAATGCAACGTGGTAAAATATGTTTTGCACAAAGTGAAGTCTCTTGGTCATCCTAAAGGAATGGGGATATGTGGGGTTTTTCTCACTTTTTTTCTTCTGAACAAAATCCATTGTGCTATTGGCAAGTCCTCTGCAGTTTGCAATCAGATGTTTCTAGGATCTGTCACAGTAATTAGTTTACTTGTCTGAATCCCTTCAAAGGAGGAACTTAAAAGACTTTTAATTGCTGAAGTTTTGTATTAACCTTCCCAATGGGTGTTTGTTCAATAGGTAGCAATATAGGAGGTAGTACAGTGAGCTGATGTTCAGAAGTTGCTTACAGCTGGAGGTTTTTTCCCTTTCAAAATGCTTTGTAAAGTCAACAGAGCTGTGGATACTTGGTGTAAAATTCAGAGCAACTGTACTGCGATCATACAATTCTGCAAGTGTGTACAGTTCTTTACTTTGAGTCTGTCAAAGTTTACGCTTGTTTTATTTAGTGAAATACTTTAAAAGAACTCATATGGCATTAGTGTGAAGTGTAAGGGTATACAAATAAAGTCATGTATTCCTGTAAAACCCCACCTTTGGCAATGTGTTAGGGTAAAGCAGTTTTGTTTCTTTCACAGTAGCTGTTTTGTCCTTCTCGGTTAGATTTTCCCATGCTTGAAAGGGTCTTTGTTACACTCTTTGGCTCTTCTTGCCACTGATATGCAGGGCTGAGGTTTTCCTATTCAGGGAGGAATTGGCTAGACTCACCATACTTTTTCTAATAAAACTCATAGAGCAGAGAGTCCTCTTGGAAAATGTAACAGATTGGGTTTTGGTATGTTTTGGACCTTTACCATGTTCTCATTTATCTCTCACTCACAGAAACGCTGTAAAATGGCAACCATTTAATCTTTTTTAGATTATAAAGCCTTTGTTATGGCTCCAGAGTTTGATGGCTGAAACTTTACTATATGCTTTGATCTACATTTGTTTTGGTTTAGGGTTTGGGTTTTTTTTTGCCCCAGTGTGTGTGGAAACATTCAGAGTCCTGATTATGCTCAGAGGCTAATATAACTTTTTATGGAATCAGATTGAAAAAGGTCTCCGTTAGATTAGTGCAAACATACATATGCTTTACTTCATTTTGCAAAGTTGTTTTTCTTGCTAAATCCTAAGCCTTCTCTATGAAGGCACAGCTTTAATAATTTTGCTTTCTGCCTCTGAGCTGGCTCTTTGTGAGCAAGGAAAAGGTTCCTGGTGGTGCTTCGTATGAAACATAAGAGTTCTGTATGTCTGCACTCCAACTTGTTTTCGGTCATTCATATTCTAGTTATTGTCCTAGTTCAGGCTATTTAGATGCGATAAAGTTATAGCAGTTGCAAGAAGCTTGTGCTTCCGTGTCAAGAGCCACGTGTACTATTTCAAATAATTGTTCTTGACTTCAGTGTGAGTGTGCAAGAGAATGAGGATCGTGCAGTTCAGTTTGATTGCTGCTCCACTTACAATGCGGAAAGCTTGTCTCCTGCGGCTCTGCCCGGTTTATCTGGAAAAGCAGGAAAAATTTTCAAGCTATGAGGCTCATTTAGATGGATTCTTCTCAGTTTCGCTCAGTTGTCAGCCGTTATTTCCTGGCAGGTGCAAGCACTGCGTCTACTCACCGAAGGACTCAGTCACTGTGACTTAGATTTGCCATAGCGTTGGTCTTAAAAGTTGTAAGCTATCTAAAAGAAAAATCATATGTCTGGGAAGATACTACCAAAGGAAAATCAGAAAAAGAGGTAAGCAGTTAGTCTGCAAAATATTTTTTTTTGCTTTTTATTATTTGAGTAGAGTTAATAGAGTTTTAACTCAATAGAGTTAGATTTTTATGTTTACACTGTACTAGAAACAGGTAGGAAGCATAGATTGTTGCACTGAGCTTCCTGAGAAAGACAAACCTGGTGACTTTTTTGATTAGCACATTACTCATCTACTACCTTGTGTATTCAAGGAAAAATCCCAGGTAGTCTTCTGATGATGTGACTGTTTCTGTCTTCCCTACGCGTAGTTAGATGCGGCTTATATCCAAGAGTTTTAGAAGACAGAATGAAATCCTTGCCAAGTAATAAAGATGGGTATGACAGGTGAGTACTCTTGGCATACAATTTCATTTATTATGCAGCTATTTGAAGTGGCAAGCTTCCAGATTTCCACTTATAAAGAAAGATAATTGCCTAACAAGGTCACTGGGAACAAGGAATACAGTGGGATAGAAATTATGTCCTTCTGTGCTTTGGTAGAATAGGTCCTTTTATTTCATGGCGTGCTGGAAGGACTCACTGAGCCGAAAGCATGCCAGTTCCAGACACTGTGTGTATATCACGTCTCCCATTGCCTGCCAGAAAAATGAATTTATGAAATGTTGGAAAATGCCCAAATGAAGATTAATAAGCAAACTACAACTGGGCTAGTCTGTAGTTATGTGATAGCTTCCTTAAATGTGTAAAGACTGGAGGAAGGTGCATGTGGGTCAGTGTTGTTCTTGTCCTTTAATTCTGTGGAAATGGTGTCTTATTTTTGGTTTTTTTTGTTTGTTTGCTTGAATTGCTCTGAAGATAGCATTGGTAATTTTCTTGTCCTTTGTATTGTGTTTGTGATTAGAGTAACTCAGGTTTTTTAAGTGAATTTTGACAGTGTCATTTTAAATGAGGGAAATTGTTATAGGAAAAGTAGAAGATTCTCATCTATTTAAGATGCTAATCACATATTTTGTTTTTAATTATACCTGTGTCTCCAAAGTACATTCCAGATGATTTTCCATGTCCTAATAAAGAGCTCAAATTTTGGGGATAAAACTTTAAAACTCCTCTGTCCCTTTGAGGCAGAAAACCTGCCAAGTCTGTGGAACTTCAATGTGGTGATTAAAATTAGACATAGCTGTAAGTAACTGAAAATATGTCTACTAATCACAGATGTTAAGCAGCTTCAGTGGAGTTTGCTAGCAGTCACACCTGTAATGCATGTCAGAGGCTATTATTGTATTTTGAATGAATCATTTGGGCAACAGAGGTCATAACTTAATTTGTAATTGTATAAATAAGTACACAGTACATGGGAACAACCTATTAACTACTTCTGCATTATAGCATCTTTTTATTGTCTCTACCTTCAAGAATGTATTTTTAAAGGAAGAGGAGCAATCTGAAAGAACTATGTGCTTATATAGGCTAAACTGCATGTATTCAGATGGATCTTTATCTCTTTGATGCCACACTGAAATGTTTATGTGATATTCAAATACTACATGTGGAATAGACACAATCAAGTGTCAGTCGGCTTCCAGAAAAGATGCTCAGTGTTTTCTTAGAAGGCACCATCTTTCAGGTTCTTGGCAAAAGAGGAACTACTGTTTGGAAATTGGCCAGTGATCCATCTAATAAAATTTCATTGCTCAAATAATAATCAGCACCCAGTAGAAGATCAAAAAATACTGTAAATATCTGGCTTGCTGCTTTTACTTTTTTGTTCGTTCTGTAACAAAAAGTCCCCAGCTGCCCTCACAAAAAAAAGGGGGGGG
>VZSC01009412.1:662313-713142 GCA_013398225.1 Steatornis caripensis
GGGGGGAGAAAAAGGACAAAAAAATAAACCTTGACTAATGTCTTGAAATGGAACATTTATGGAAGAAAAATATCAGCTGAAAGTCCTGCTGCTGACGTTAGCATCTCCACGCAGAATTCTTGCATGAGCAAGAGACTACAAATGTAATGAGAATTACTGTAGCTTTATTCATGATATTTCTGACATCCTCCACAAAATCCTCAATGTTACTGAGTTTTGTTCTTACCATTCCCCTCCTCCGCCACACCAAAATGTGTTTTCACTGGGATAGCATTATGAGACATGACAACGCTGGGCTCTGAAAAATCTAAACTTGCCCTTGCAAATGGCACACTCCTCCATGGGAGTACTGTGAACCTTTGAATTTAAGCTTTTCTTTTAAAAATCTTGTCCTGTTGGTTGCATATAAAATGTGTTCAGTGTAAAGGCATGGTCAACTAAGTTATTTAAATCAGCTTAAAGCTCCAGAATTATTAAGTCTTCGTAGAAGACTTTGGGCCACAGCAAAAGTGATCTGCTGATTTGATGATAGGGGTTGGAGTTTTTTTCTGTTTATCTTTTTAAATCTTTGTTTATTTTCCGCTAGTTAGAAATGCTTCTAGAAGTCACAGGTTTGGATTTTGGAGTTTGGGAAAGAAACCAGACAAGCAAAGCTGACAGGGAAGAGACCCACGAATAGCTTTTTGCAGCCAGGAAGATGAGTGATGAAGGGTGAAGATAAACTTGTTCACTCATTCCATTGAACAAAGATGAAGAAAAAAAAAAAAAACAAAGCACCTCTTCTATTTCTGCAGTTGCTGGGATTGGGATTTATGTAGGGCTTGAAGGCTGCAAGACTTTGTGCTTGGTGAAGCTGGTAGCTGCCTGGAGCAGCAGACTGCTTAGGGGTATTATTACAGACATGGTTTGGTGCTTGCTGTGCATGTGTCAGAGCATGGTAAAGTTAGCCTGGTTGTACTGGTGGCATAACAGCCCAATTCATGGGGGCTGTCCCTGTCTCTGCAGCCCAGGACCAATCCTGTCCTTCATCTCCATTAGTGCAGCACGAATGGCCCATCACTCCAGTCCCTAAGATTGCAGACGATACAGTTTGGTTTTGCTGAACCTGCTGAGGCGCTGGGATTCTAGTCAGGACTATTAGATCCATCATATCCGTTCCTGGCATGTGTTCTGGCATATGCCTTGTCCTAAGAAGACGTGTACTTATTTAGGAGCGCAACTGAAGCAGCAGTTTGTGGTCCCTGGAGTGAATCCTGACAGGGATGCTGCCGCCTCAAAGGAGCATGAGAAATGAAGTTGATGGTATCTTACGGTCCAAACACTTACACTTGAGCTCTTTATTCCCTTAAATTGTGAAGTGCTTTATTCCCAAGTTGTAGCACAACTATTTTTTATTCCAGACTTCTTAATTCCTAGGTCTTGGAACTAGGAATTATCAGGTAAAAATTTTCAGTATAATATCATTCCACTCCTGGTGTTGTTGCTCCTTGTTCTTTACTGGTTTTTTAATAAACCACGTTCCTGTGTACTCCCATAGCTTGCTTGGGCAGGAATATTTATGTCTGGAAGCTATGCCAAAAGGAGTGGTTAAACCACTCCAGAAGTGATTGGAGCTAACTGATGTGTGATGAGAGGAAAATAATTCTTCTAAATATATTTAATTAGAGCTTGTACTTGAAAAAGATAAACAGACTAAAATCTCTGATAATCCAGAACTTTGTATCTACAATCTGCTGGTTTGCTGGAGATGGAAAAATCTTACACATGCTGTCTGTATCCCAAAATCCCGGCCGCCGACGTCTGTCCCCTGGATGATTAAGACAGGAGAAAGCTAGCAAGAAAATAAAAATTTTAAAGCTTCTCTCCTTCGTTCTCTCCCACCTGTAGCTTCCCACCCACACCCCCACCTCCACCTCCACCTGCTAGATACGGTTGTCATGCAGTTTTCTGAACTGTCTTAACACTCTTGGCTTTTGAACATGTTTGAGTCATTTGTTACACATCTACATCTCTCCTCTTTCCTCTGTAGGTTGGCTGTTACTGACTTCTCTCTGCCCACCGTGTGGTCCAAAACATTTATTTCCTAATGAGGAAACAATCTTGAGTTCTTAGGGAGCTCTGGTTATCTCCATTAGGTGATCTTAAGTCATATTTTGCATTGCATGTACTGTTGGCCCTCAATGTAATGTTTGAGCGTCTCTCTCCTGTTAGATGCTTAAACGTGATTTATGGAGTGTTTATAAACTTACAGGCAGAGTGTCTGGGAATGTTTGGTGTGTTCCCATAGAGCTGAACTGTATTTTGACAGCTGGTTAATGCCACAAAGCCTCCAGTGGCTACTGCTCTCTAGCTGTGATTCCTCCACCAGTTAGATGACTTGTGATAGTTGTTCTGCAGATGTGGCTGTGATTGACAATCTGGATTTTAAAATCTAGGCTCTTCTGTGTCACTGTTGTTTGTGGGATTGGTTCAGTTCAAGTAATTTTGCTTTCATCTCTAAATACGAGCCATAAATTCAGCTCTTTGTTCCAAGTTGAGCTGAGAGTTGGTGTTAACAAATTCTATTTTTACTATTACAATTTGTTGCCAGTCTTCATAATTAGAGCACTTTGGCAAGTGTATATATCTTGTTTTATTAGACCAAATTAAGGAACAGAGAAGTTAAAGGGTTTCTCGAGGTCATGGTGCATTCAAGGTCAAACTCAAAGAAAAACAGTACAGTTCAACTTGGGACCTTGTCTACTTATACGGATACTAACCCCCTCTCCCTGTAGTAGCAGATGTCACTGGTTGCTGCTATGTAATCTAATCGTTCCCCATAGTTTATTTTTAGATGTGAAAATGTAGTTTCAGTCATCATTTGTAGTGAGTTCAACAAACGTTGAGCCTGAAAGAACGCTACTCTTACTTATTTCCTATTTGAGAGATGCCTGCTGAAACTAAGGTGAGTTAGGCATTTGTACCAGGATGAAAAACGAAGAACTTTAGCTGTAGTGTTCCTCAAGGTGAAGGATTTGGATGAGGTGTTGTGAAACTTCTATCAAAATAATTCCTCTCTTTGTATGTAAGGAAATGGATAAAAGGATGAGCATGTTTTAAGCCTGAACTTGCCATTTGTCTGTTCTGAATTATGACTGTCTTCAGGTACCTTCTAGCCAGGTAGTTGAGTAGATTAACATGAGCTCTTGCTAAAATGTACTTTGCTAATGCTGATTAATACACCAGGAAGATAATATCATAAAGGAAACTTATCTGTATATTTTAAGTTCTCTTTTTTCACTTCCCTGGGTATTTCCATACTCTATCATTCCTTATATTTAGCTAGTTTTACTTAGTATTATTTATTGTGAAGTTACTGGTAGGGGAAACTTAAGGTTTTGCAGGGTAAATAGCAGTTTTGTAGGATAAATAGGTTTTACTTAACACTGCATAAGATATAAACTGAGAACTTGTCAATTAAGGTGCTATTAATATCTACATCAAGCCTGGCCTATAGTCTTCACATCAAAAACTAACATGCAGTTACATTCATCTGCCCTTCAGCTCTTCAACAGATTGTCCTTTTGGTTGGTTCCAACATCCAGCCACCCCAGCAAGCCCACATACAGCTCCTTACCATTGCTCTAGACTTCACAGGACGTCATCTGTGATCTTTCTTAGGAAACATTTAGAGCCACAGGGGATCCCAACAAAGTTATTACAAAGCGCTTTTCATGGATTTACATTTAAAAATCTGTAAGAGAAATTGAAGCAGACCTAGAATGTGCATTTGGTATGATACCGTATTAAAAATAATATGACAGTAATTTGTGCTATATTTTCTGGCTGCTATAGAGTTTTAAATAATCCTTACAGTATGGAACTGAGCTCTAAATAGCTTAATTAGCTCTTGACTTGGTAGGAAGGTTTTTTTTAATTTTGCCATAATCATAAAATCACTTCTGTTTTTCAGGACATTTGGAACAAACTCGTTGCAGGGCCCTTGAAAGGGACAGCTTTTGTAAAAAACATGTCTATTATTCTTGCTTATAATTTTATAAATACACATCTCAAAGGTGAGTAGGCAGTCTACGAACTCCTTGAGATGCCGCTTGGAAATTAAGTTTGCTGATTTTGTTTCAAATCTGGAAAAGGGCTTTGAAAGAGGACTTTGGGACTTTTAGTAAGTATTTGTAATGGCGGATAACGTGTCCCTGCAATTCTCAGCCATATACTTACTCAGCACTCTTGGTACTTGGTTTATGAGTCAGTGAGGAAGTTGGGAGTTTCCATAAGAATGACTCATATCAAGGAGGAATCCTAATACTCTTCTCCCCTGTCTGATCATGGAAGCAAGTTAATTAACCTGTGCACGTAATGCATCTTCTCAAAATTACAGAAAGGCTGTTAATTCCCCTTCCTGTAGGAGACAGGATGAAGAATTCTGAATATAAGTTCAGTAAGACATTGCCTCGAAAGTGGAAGAATTGCTGTTAGGAATCTGTAACTGGCCATCCTGACACCTTGCTTAAAGTGTGTTAACTCTTCCTGTTGATTTTGAAAGAAATAGTAAAACTCTGACTTTGAAGACTTGTCATCATATCTAAGGATTATAATGTAGTCTTGCTACTACTAGACAAGCCTTTCTCTATCCATTTGGTCAGCTTCGTTTTCTAGTAGATAAATGGTGATAGTAAACGGGAATGGAGGTATGGAGGCCAGCAGTAAATGAAATAAAAGCCTGAACCTTGTTCTTTTGACTCCCTCATGCCAAGATCATAAAGGTAATACTGTGTTCCGCTGAGCTGTGAGTCTGCACAGGTATCTGGAATAACCATTTCCTGGTGTAGCTGTTGTGACTTCACTAGATGATGCTAGAAGAATTTTAAGTGTATCTTTTAAACTTAGTACTTCAAATTGTGTAGGGAATCTCACAATTTTCTGTTTGCAGAGCAGAAATTGCTGTTTCCATTGTATAGCATACCGAAGATTTATTTTGAATTAAGCAAGAGCCCAAAAATATTTACTGACAAGAAAAAACAAACCGAACAGTGTTTTCTCCTCTGTAGGCAGTTTATTATACTTGCTTGTCCTAAATTTCAACATAGTGTTGGAAATTACAAACAGTGACTGTGGAAACAGCTCTGCCCTAGTACTGGTGGAGGCTCCTAAACTGCGTTTGTATTCTGCAACAGTGCAGATTAATGCTTAAATTGCTTCTACTTTCATTTTATATTCAAAGACTCAAAGTCAAACTCTAGAACTGCTCAGATCTACTTTCAAGGCGGGTGAAGAACCTATTTCTTGGGCAGTACTACACTATGAGTCATTGCTCCGTAACAGTGCTAAATACTTGGGCTGTTTGTTACTCGTTATTTCTGAGTCTTCCAGAGGTACAAACCTTGCAAAATTTTAACAAAGTCTGGAATAACTAGCCATTTAAACTCTTGTAACTCCTAATCCCAAGTTTATACAAGTCTACTAATATTTGTCTATGCTGCACTGAGCCTTTTAGTTAATGTTAAGCATTTTGAGAAAGATCAATATACAAATCCAGTTTGCTGTGTGATTAATACGATGCGTTAATGTGGGTCGATATGAATATGATTAGCACCTTTTTTTTTTAAAGGAACTATTTTCAATTTCTCTTAATTTGCTTATGCTAGTTGGGTGTCTTGTATCTGTCTTCCATTGTAAATGAATGTGCTTGCTAGAAAAATGTGTCAAGATTATTTGCAATGACAGGAAAGAATCCATATTCACCATTTTTTCCTGTTTCTTCCTTGAGAAGCACCCGTTTTATTTTCTACGTACCCTTCTGTCCTTTAAAGAATGGTAGGGCAGATGCAGGCTTTGTTCTAGAGGTTTCTGCATAGTTTTTGTGGGTAATGTCTGAAGTCACCAACAAAGGGTTTATTCTCCATTTTCCTATTTCACTGTTGCTCTGGAAAAGGAAATGAAAGCAGCTTGAACAGTCTGTATCGTTTGCTTCAGATGTGTAAGTTGTTACTACATACGATTTTTTTATACCTGACTGTGATCCATAATCCTAACAAAACAAGAGAAGTTTTTTTTATAAAATCGCTGAGCAAATACTGCATGGCATACAATATCTGCATCAGCAATACTGGAAACATTTTCCTCAGTTTCATTTGCACAAGTAGATATGGAAGTTCAGTTTTTGCCTTTTGTCCAGGGAGCTGTTACACGTATTTGTCTATGTTTGGTAGTCAAGATTATATAAAAATTTTAATATATTTAATGAATGTATGTTTAATATCATGATTGCTTTATGCAAATATTTTTCTTATAGCTTTTAAAAACCGCCAAAACCCTAGACCTTCAGTGGAACAAAATGTTAGTGTGGGGAGATAGTTATGTGAAAATGGTTCTTCTTCCTCAGGATATCTGGTCTTTGTGCGTATGATAGATATTTGCATATCTTACCAATAAGTGGTGTTTCTCGGTAGATGTCTTAGAGGAGCAGAGGGCACTGAGAGCTGCAAGAGAATTGTGTGAGGTTCTTCTTTCCCTTCACATTTCCTCAGATGAATTTTAAGTGCCGTTTTTTATAATTCTGATATTTTCTGTCAGAAATAGGTTTCATAGCTCTATTTTTAGAGAAGAGTTTAGTTTTAGAACAGTTAAGAAAACCCTGACATTTTAATTGGAAAACTGCATCTTGGACAAAGAGATAGGTTACAGGAGCATAAAAATTATATTTACAAAACTACTTTTTAACTAGGGCTTTTCACAATACAAGCAAATACATTTTTCAGCATGGCTGTGTTTCAGATCTGAGTGAATTTTTTTTTTTTCCTCAATAGTCCCACAGAGGCAGAGTGGGGCTGTCTATTAACAGCTGGAAATGTGGCTGGCTGTAGCTCTTTCCCACAGAGCTGAAATTCATTGGGCCAAAGTTGATTTAACTTTTGTTTGCTCAGTACAGGGAACTCTCAAATTATCCATGGTGTGGACTTAATTTTTCATAAGGAGTGGGCTACAAGCATCTACTCACCTCTTTTTCATTGTGTGAATTGCCTCTCAGTCCTGGTCACATAAAATGTCTGTGGGTTCAGCAGTAATTGCTAACATGGAAAAAGCAGTATTAGAACAGGGTTTATGTATTTTAAAGTGCTGTGGTGGAAGCAAATACCCAGACCTGTGGGGAAAAGCCAGTATCCTGTGGCCTGCGGAGTGCGGAGTGCTGTAAACCGTAAGGCGGAAAGGAGGCTTTTGGGCTAACTTGGGCTGGGAATGTGGCTTGTTGTAAATAACAGACGAGCTCCTTGCCAGCACCCGCTACTTGCTCATTTGAACCATGTTGCTGTGTGAGACGGAGGATATGGCCACTGCTGCATGGAAGTGAAAGATATTTCAGATATACAAAACTAGGGTAATTAATACAAAGCTAGGGTAATTAAGCAAGCTGCATAGTAAACAGTATGAAAGAGCTGCTTGGCATTCAAGGAGGGAAAGAATCAAGGCGGTGTGGATAGCACTAATACACAGAGGAAAGATTTGGAGACAGGACTGGGCAGACCGTTAAGGGTAGATCTTCTCAAACAAATTACGCCATGTGGAAAGAGAATTTCCCACTCGGCTGCCTGGGGACATGCAGTCTTTCCATGCTGATAGGTAAGAAAGGGATTTCCTCTAATTGCAAGTGGGAACATTTGCATTTGAAACTACTAGGAGCATTTTGGCTCCTTCACTCCCTTGCTTACTGTCTATTACCTGCCTGACCCCTTTAAAAATACTATTGCCCTGTAAAGATTGGGAAGAGCATTGTATGCACGTGTATGCCTTAGAAGCATTGCACTTTACAGCTGTTTGGCTTTCCTCATTAGTTTTTCCATGCCAGTAGCAGCCATAACTGTCCTTTTAAACTTAATGATCTAACAGAAATTATATGTCCTAATGGTATGCTTCCCAACCGTGACAGGATACAGGAGGTGCTATTTAGTGATAGCAGTTTGTGATTTTTCTATCAAAAGATTGCTATAAAAATTATCACAAAGAAGCACTTTTATGGCAAAAAAAAAAAAACAAACATGTACAGCAAAAAGTCAGAAATAATTGGAAGGTGCAGGGAAAGTAACCAAGACTTTAACTCATTTATCCATTTAGTGATGGAGGAAATGATAGGCCATAATGAGCCAGGAAAGCTTGTCTGTAGGAAAATTACTGAATACTCTGTTGCTCCTGTGGGCTAACTGGGCCATGAGAGCACAACTGTCATCAAAGAGTTGGTGTTCAATTACTTTTTGG
Organism: Steatornis caripensis; assembly: GCA_013398225.1. Classification (NCBI taxonomy): domain Eukaryota; kingdom Metazoa; phylum Chordata; class Aves; order Caprimulgiformes; family Steatornithidae; genus Steatornis; species Steatornis caripensis. The sequence continues at coordinate 670,564 of VZSC01009412.1, forward strand.
GGTAATCTCTAGGTACCCTTGCAAGTCAGTTGCGTATGTCTTCTCTTCCTGAAAGTATTTTTTAGACAAGTAGTGAAATTGTGTGTCTTGCTTATCATTATGTTCCTTAGTGCAATGACCCAATAAAGTAATAAAAGAGATGCTGACTAGCACTGATAAGTGAAGTTCTTGGGTATATGTTTTATATTTCTGGGTGTGTGTAGTGTTTTACATACCGAAACCAAACATCTCATTTTTAAATGATTCTCCAGTTTTTAGTGGTATGAGCACTGGAATGGAAGCTGGAAAAGGCCATGACAGACAATACACATCTAATAATTTGATCTGTACTCATCCTTCAGAATGGGGCTTTCAAACAGCAGGAATAGCATTTCTGGAAGATGGACAGAGGGTGTTCTTGACAGCACCCGGTCCTCAGGACTTCTTACTCTCTCAAAACCCAAAATAGTTGAGCATGTCCTGCCATGATTATGTCTACAAACAGGATTCTGTCTCATGTAAAGCTCCAGGGATTTTTGTTTAGCTTCTTCTTTCTTCTTTACTGTGTTGTGTCCCAGACATGTCAATGCTTAAAGGTTTTCTTCCCCAATAAGGCTACTAAAATTATGTGGTTTTACTCACTGAGTGGAAAATCACTTAATATGGCTGTTAGCAGACACGCATCATAGTGTTTAGATAAAGACGGCATCCGTGTCATCCAATGTGTGGAGTTTATATATTTAGACGACAAAATTCAGAAAAAGGTAAAAAAATAATGGTTTACTGTTAACTTCTTAGCTGGAAGATTAAAAAGGAAAGAATTAAAAATGGTATTAAATAGTACATCTCACCCTGAGTTTACATTGCAACTTGTATTGTAATAAACTCTGTGCTACCTTTAAATAACTGAAACCTCAGTTAAGAACCCTTATGCTTTAATTCAACTTGCTGTTAATGAGCTTTGTCTGTTTTTTCTATATTTTTGGGAACGCCAGATCTACTGTAGAGCTTTAAGTGTTCAGAGGGGATTTTAAGTGATTCAGAGAGGAGGGGACAGTTATAAATCACTCGTAGTTCCATTTTCTTATCTGTTTTTAGAAATCTAAGCCTGAACTTTGAAGTTACAGCAGTAGCAAATGCTTTTAATTAAAAATAAATTTCAGTTACATTTGCTTCTTTCCAATTTCTCCTTATCAGTCCCTGTGGCCATTCATTATTTTGCATTATCCCGTACATTCTTCAGTGTCACTCGGTTGTGCTTATTTCATCTCTTCGTTGCAAAAGTGAGAGATGCTTTCACAGGTAGTGATGCATGTATCCATCTATGGCTTCACTGTTTATTTTCACTTATTAAACGCTAGAAAAAGTCTTTATTAAATTGACTTTTATTGGTTATTTATATTTGGCTTGTGTTTTTTTTACCTTCACATTCTAAGTAATAATATTAAAAAACAAACAAATTAAAAAAAAAAACCCCGATCAAAGGCTGATTCCTGCCTACCCTGGGGAGCCTTTATGTAGGAGGAAATAGCAAGGAGGAGCACCATGCTGAGCAGGGCAGATTCGGCCCATCCTGCTGTCTAATAGCTGATTAAAGTGACTAAGTATGTTTGTGGCCCTCAGGGAAAAGGTGGCTTGTCAAAAAAAATCAAACAAAACAACCCCAGTAATGCCACATGCAGTCAGAGGGAGGACTGGATCTATTCCTACAACTCAGTACACAGTTAATGAGCAAAATTTTTGGTTCACAAATCTTGTGTCCTTTTACTTTAAAAGCCTTGATCAAAATCATACATCCATGAACTGAATTGTATTCCCCTGACAGGGCTATCTGAGCAGCAGATTTCCAGCATGTATGCATGGTGATACAGTTCTCTCGGCTAATGAATATTCTAGCTTTCCAGATACTTGGAGGATTAGGTCATAGTGCCGGCAGGAGTATAAATTTCTGGCTTGGAGGCTTGTACTCTGAGAGAGGCACTTAGACTGCATATTCTGCTGATGTCTTCAAAAGTGCAAAGTAGAATTGTTCGCTAATTCTCATAATCGGAATGTTTTAGAAGACCTTTTTTGTATTTGTTTGTTGAATGTGTTGTTGAACGCCCAGTTTCTGTGTTTCCGTTTTTTGCTTTGTTGTTTGTGTAGAGACATTAAATTTCTGATTTCCTTTTTTTCTTAAACTGCAATTGACCTACTGTCTGTATGGTATTTGTTTCAGTGTTAAGGGGAAAGAGCTTTTCCTCTTCAGTGGAAAGTTAAAAAAAACCCCACAAACCCGAAACAAACAAAAAAAACCAAAACAAAAAATCTCCAGTGTTTTGAACAGAGAGGCAATGTATATTGGGTTGTAAAAGTTTAGCTGAAGTGTTGCTGTGTTGCTTTCTGTTTGGTTTGAAAACACGTTGTTGGCGTTTTGTGTTATTCTCTCTGGGAAATATATCTTAATTTCCAGGAAACTTATAATCGTGCGGAAAATAAGAAGCTTTGTGTGCGTAATTATATATCAGAAAGAAAATCTCAAATGTTATACTGAACCCTAGATCAAAATAGTCAGCAAGAGTGAGGGGGTGGCCCTGAGGGATGGGCTTGCTGTGCAACTTCTCTGTTAAAGGATGCTAATGGAGTATGCCTGCGTGTGGATCCCTGCCCACGTGATTATGGTGATACCTAAGCAGATACTGTACAAAACACTGGATTTTGTTTTGGCTATTTTCCTTTGGTTTGGTACTTCTGAAAGCTGTATGAGTAGCTCAGCTTTCCCAGTGTGCTGGTTGTTACAAAAATGTCTATGAACCGTCTTGCAGAACAGCATGCTTCCTTTGGAGAACTTGTATTCATGTGATAAACTTTATGTATAGTTTTGCAATTTAGTGATGCTGACTAAATACCGGCAAATTCCTGGAACGTTGTTGAGGAAGTGGGAGCTGAGAGCTAGTCAGGGGCTCAGACTCACAGAAGGCATCCAGGGCTCTGTTTAGTGACATGGGGCCAGAACTGGTGTATAGCTTGGCTCCAGGGTGCATTACTGTAGGGAGGAAGAGGTATGGCTTCATACCTTTCACCCAATAGGTTTTTTCCTCTCACACAGAGGGGATTGTGTTATTTAACTGCAGGGAAAAAAAAAACTCTTACCCTCCCCCAAGCCAAAAAAAAAGTTTCCTAATTAGTCTGGAATCATGCATGCATAGAGAAAAAACATGGTTTGCCTCCAATCTAATATTTTGGACATCCTCCCATTTCATAATGTGATTTGATATTAATGAATTCTTCCTTGACCTAGAGCTACACCTAACCGGCCTCGTTGTTTTAATCCTTCCGTGTTGTTGCAGTTGCTACTTAGCGCAAGCTGATATCATTTGATATCGGAAATAACGAACAAAGTCTTTGGGCTTCAGGCAGTGTTTCTCCTCTCGCGTGTTTTTAATGTCTGATGTTTGGGTTTGAAGTTAATAAAGAGGATTCATTTGCACTTTTTTTTCAGATTTGATTTTGGTAATGGTGAAAACCAGCGTGCCTACAGTGCTTTCATCTACTTTTCAGTCCTGTGCATTCAAAGAGGAAGGCGAACTTGGGAGTTTACAAAAAAGTATTTAGATGGTTATTTCTTACACATTTCTAAAGAAAAGGCAGCTGACAGTACTTCCCCCCTCTCCCCTCAAGTAGTAGTTGTGGAATATCGAAAAAGCCAACTTTGTTGCTCCAAATGTTCTTTTTCCCTTGCCAAAAAAGGACATTCAGTGTAAAATGCTTTTTTTATCTTGCAGCATATGCTGCGTAACAGCCTGTCCTGCTGTCTATTTCAGAGTCCAAAATTTCCTCAATTTACTGATCTTTTAGTGTAAAACCCAGATCTGTCTTACTTGACGCACTTGAAACCACTTTAAGAAAAGTCAACTCTTGTTACTGAGCTAATCATATGTTGTCATATGCTCAAATAAATTGGGCTGCATGTCTTCCAAAAACCCTGTAACATGAGGTCTGCTTTAGTTCTTGCTTGCCTGCTATCTGCATTCCCCTCAAGCTTCTCAGGAGTTTGCACTGCCAAGACTGAAAGAGTTGGCCTGTTCAGAAAAAGGTTTCTGATGCTCAAATTTTGAAATGTTTCTCATAATAATGCTAGGGAAAGCATCTTTAATTTTTTTTTTTGGCCTTGAGAGTGTGGTGAAAGTATCAATGATATATATGGCAGCTATAAATTCAGGCAGTTTTGGGACTGCAGAGCATGCAAAAAAGGCGTTGAAAGTCAGAATTATCTGTGCTTCTGGCCGAGTGGGATGAAACCAAGGAACGTCTCTTGCCCATGGCTTATCTAGATGGATTTTCTCCAGACTGTTGCAACTCAAACAGTGACAGATTTTATTATGTCATTGTTTCTGTTTCTAGCCTTGTCCTAACCCAACAAAAGCAGAAGTATCTGAAAGAAAATACTGGGGAGGGAAAGAAGGAAGTGGTAACTACACTTTTTTCTGAGCTAGGTTTATAGAACTCTGTGAAGCACTCTACATGTACTATTTAAAAAAAAAAAAACAAAGCAAACTCCAAAACTTAAAGCATTTACTGTATAATTTTGTGTATAGAATTGTCATTTTGACAAATGACAGAAAAAAATTAATTTGGCAATGAATTTAACAGCAAGTAAATGGAATTGTGGTGTTAAACATCCTGTCATCTTCTGTCGCTTTTCATAGTCCTGTTGTGTAATTACTTAAAAACATTTAACGAAGAGATGCTGTTTTAGAAATATTACTGCAGAAATTGTAGGTGATTGGGCTGTAGGGCTGTTTTAAAGATGCTTTTTTTGTGCTTGACTTCCTGAAGATAACTGCATTTGTTAAATATAATGGATATATTTTGCTATCATAAGTGCATAGTCGCGCAGTTCTAATTTGAAGGTTTATTTTTATTTTGTTGGTAAAGTCTTCTCCATTACATAGTTTATCAAAATTGTTGCTGAGAAGCTTCGCGTTTCTAACTACCATTCTCGGATTCCATAGACAGACGAATCAAATTAATAACTGGAGTAAATTAAACCATTCATAGGAGATAGTTGCACATTAATGGGCTAAACCTAAATGACAAATGACTAAATCTAAATAAAAGCAAGAGTGATGCTGCCGCAGAGGCAGTACTTTGGAGAATTCTCCTTTTCCTGCAGGGACTTACACACAACATGTGAGTTTAGCCCTGGTTTTTGGAGAACGCTTCTCAAACCCTCCATGGATTTTAAGCTTTCAAAGCAGCACCTGCAGGTAATGTCTTTTTCCTTCTCTGGCAGCTGTGAGCATTCAGCATCATGATGTATAGTGATTTGATGTTGGTTATAAGTATGTTTTTCGGGCTTTAGCTGGATAGCAGTAGTGCAATAGTCAGTAGTGCTTTGGGAAGTCCAGCTGATAAAGAATGCTGCGGCTTATCTTCTTGGCAAGGTTGGTAACAGCAAATATAATAAGCCTCTTTTAAACTGACTTCATTTCGAGACCGGCTTCTTCCCACAGAGCATCACACAGAGGCCAGGGCTTGCAACAGAACCTGCTAAAATTGTCTGTAGACTAACTGTAGGTGTGCAATGTAGGCAGTGATTAGCATCATCACTTTGGTTCAGTGAAATGACCTACAGCGTAGGTATTGTTTCTTCTCTCTTGCAGATGGGATTATTTTGGTAGTCAGCTGAAAGAATACCTGCAAAGGGAATTCTTCAAGAACCATAGCCAACCTGTCTGCTTCTTGTGAGTTTTTCTGTAATGAAAGCATAAAGCAGCATACCTGTGAACAAAAAAAACATAATGCGCACATTAATGGTGTGCACAGGTGAAGGATGCTAATCGCACTTCTAGGATCTTTACTTGCAGGCTTTTTTTTCTCTCACCATTAAAGTAGCATAATCACCTTTGTGGGCTGTAGAAAAAGAGGAAAACGTCCTTTTTCATGTTTTTGAAAGTCATGTGTGGGCAATAAATTGGGCAATATTTTGTTGCTGTCTTTCTTGAATGCCTTGTCCATTGCCAGAATGGAGGACAGGAAACCCCTGTGTAAAAGAAGTTACCTGCAAGTTGGAAATAATCTGGTTTTGCATCTTAAAAAAGAACAAAGTTACTGCTGCACCTTTTCAGGGAAGAACACAGATTGGTCAGGTATGTGTGGTGCTCGCTACCAGTGTTGGTGATCCTCAAGGCTTTTGTGTGGCCTTGGAAGCCACCTCTGCCAGGAGCTTAGCAGAAAGCAGTTATTTCATGCCATCCAAAGCATTTCTGTAAGACACCGTGGAAAAGCCGTGACCTGCGTGTGCAGCTTTCCATCTGTTTGCAAAATGTTTTACATGCTACTACAAGGAAATCAGAGGCTCAAATCAGCAGGGGAGTTTTCTCATTTGTATTTCTCTTGGATATATAGTCCCATGTCAGTGATGGAACTGTCTGTGCTCTGTTTGGGCCCATTAGTTTTTAGTCTCTTCAGTGCTCTGTTGTTGGCCTGTGTCAGCGTTTCCTCCAGATGATCCGCTGCTTTGATGTTACTTCCCGCTTTGTGTGAAAGTCACAACTGCGTCTTTGTTTCTGGATTGTGTTAGAGGTGGCTTGCCCTCACTGTTTATAACAAGGCAGAATTTCAGCAACAAAGGAACCCTGACAAGTAACGCCTTCAGTTGCAGCGTGAGTCCATGATAGCTGCTGTGCACTGTTGGAAGGGGAGAAGCTACAGAATTTACCCTTTGTCCCTTGTGTTTGTGTGGAGAAGATTTTTAATGTAACGTGAATTTTGTGCTAGCCAATCTTGTGAAAATTCTCCTTGGAATATTTAAGATTTTAATTTCTTTTGAAGATTTCTTTAAACTGCGTATTACAAACACATCCACGTGAAAACTGAATATTTGTTCATCCAGCAGATGTTGACATGGATGATGTGAAGATGTTTCAATTTTTTCCCACCCTTGCTCTATACATATTATGGTTGACAGTAACATGGTTGGTTTTCTTTTCCATATTAAATAGTCAAAAGCTCTCAATTTTAAAGCTTCATGGAAATTACTGTGGATTTTGCAAAATTTTTCCAAGATAGCACAGACCATAGTTTTTGCTTGCGTCAGGGCAGATCAGGGATCCTTGACAAAACAAAATGTGCTGGATGGCATCCGATGGTGTACTCTGGATCAGTGTGGCCATCACAGTGTAATTCATATAGAATAATGTTACTAGAAGATTTTTTCCCTAGCTTTTTTCATATTGCACATGACTTTGAAACAGTTTGAGATATTGAACTTGTAATTTAGATGTGCGGTATTTTTGGAGTTCACCTCTTCAGTTTTTCTACCATTTGGTTTGGATCAAATCACACCCTTTAGGGAAAAGAGTTTGGCTTTAATACCTTGTAGCAGCAATAGAGATTGTATGAGTAGGTTGTAAAATCTCCCTCAATTCATAGCTGGTGTTTTATAGCACTTTCAGTTCTTGACCAATAGAGCTCTTAAGACTGGAGTCTGCACTTGTTCTGTCGCTTCTGAAATAGTCGCGGAGACTAGAGAGGGACTCTTGTCTAAAATGCAACAAGCAAAACGTATGTATTGCTTTCAGTGTTTTTGCTTTCAAATGTGACAAAACTTTGGATGAGTGTATTCAGCAGAGGTTTTGAGAAACTTTATTGAATTAAAATGAATATCTTTCCCTGAGTTTCACTGCCAAAAACAGTTTTAGTGGGGTATGTTTTTGTTTACAGCAGTACAGCTGATACTTGTCAGCTATCTCACTGCAGTATCTTAGCATAGACAAGGACTGGAAAATGTACTTGAGGAGCAAACCCAAACCCTCCTTTCTCACTTAACCTCTCTGTGTCACAGTATAGTTTATCATGTATAGTGAGATTTTGCATGAAGCCACTTAAAATCTCTACTTTTGGGGAAAAAAAGCAGAATTTATAAGAGTAGAGAAGTTTGGCAGGAACAGGTAGTTTGTTACGCGAAACTACTGTGTTGAGATTATTTTTTTTGAGTTGTTGTTAAATGGAAGAGCAAAACTATGTATCTTCTAGTTTCACAGTAAAACTGGACTGAGCACTTTTGAACATCATCAGAAATTCTGGGATATTGGTGTTTTCTCCTAACTGTTGAATTGCTTGTCTGTAACATTTCTGAGTGAATGTTTGAGATTGCACTGAAGCAAAGTACAATGAAACTAAAACAAATAACCGTATTCAAAACCAAGAAGCAGAGCTGAAAATGTGGCCTTCAAATGATTTGGCCGTCGGAAATGAAGAAGATTGTGGTATTATTCAAAATGCGTATGCATTGTGCATGTTTCTATTGTATCTGTTAATTTGGAGTTAAAGAAGTAAATGCCAAAGCCTTGTATTCCATTTCAGGACTAACATTGGCTTGAGTCAGATGGTCTGAGTGAAATCATGCAATTGTTAGTTTAGCTTTGTCAGTGTTTTCCAATTTTTTGTTAGTGTAGTCCCAGACTTACTGGAAATTGTGACTTCTAGCTGAGTTGTCTCTTCCAGCCAGAATTATCCTGCAGTCCTGTGATTCTGTCAAATAAGCTTTCCAGTGGGAGCTACATGCTGACCTACCCAGCTTGTTTCTATCTATGGCATAACTGGGTCTTAAAGCTGTTTCCCCAGGGGTGAATGATGATGAAATCTGGTTTCTTTTACATTCATATTGAGTAGTAACTGTATGTGAGCTGCTGTTGGCAAGTGATGTCGCCAGTCATTCGAGGGTCGTTCTGAACATTCCGAGCACAAGGTCTCTTGAGCAGCTAAAATGTGTTCCTCATTAAAACTCTTGATGAGCATTGTGTTTACATTGCCTTTGTGAAAGTAAGGTATCGAATGGTATTTAATTTTTACAAAAGCTGTCTATTTTTCTTTCTTTGTGAGGTCATATCAGTCTCTAGTCTCATCAAATGGTGCTCCAAGCTGCAATAACAAGTGGATTAGTGGGGAAGGTTTGTTATTTCATTGCAAGTCTGGATGACTGTGTGAGCGTGCGTTACAGTCATGGCTTTCAGTTCTTCAGTGGGATAAGCAATGGTGCCAATCCTAAACTTGCTTTCTAACTTTGTCTTACTCTACAGAGAAGAGAGTAGGGAAAAAGTCAGTTAATAAAAACTAGCTCAATAAATGTTAGAGAGTCATAAAATTTTTCCATTCTTGAGAATGGTTTCTGCATAGGGAGACCGCGTGATGTGCAAATAATAGTGTCAGGAGCTATATGCTGTCTTACTGCAAAGACTCAGATTTCATAGGCTTTTATCTAAATGACTGTTCTAGGCCTTAAGAGATATAAAAGGAATGTTAATTGCTTCTCAGGTCGATATCTTTACATTAAAAAATGCAAGCATGTGCAGGATTGCTTGAAATGTTCTTCCTAGTGCTGCTTGACTGAGCTGGTTAACAATCTACAGTCAAAAGGAGAACTCAGCCCAGTTTCAATTCATTTTTTGTCATCATCTCTTCCTGTTAGTCTGTTAACTCTTTTCTCCTAATCCCTCCTCCTCTGCATCCCTCATTCTCTGATCGTAGTAGCATTCCCTTGCTATCAAATGACTGTTTTCTCTTACACTTTGAATAAGTATTGTTTGCTTAACAAAACCATATTGACATACAAGATACAGGGCTAACTCCATTGCTGAAGGTGCTGCAAATTGTAAACTCAAATGCTCTTAAGTTCAGGAGCTCTTGAGAGTGAGGGCAGACTGTAGTGAAACATCAGTTTGCTGATTTAGAAATTACAGATGTTTTGATTTCTTGTAATTCCTGACAGTTTACACCAGGTGACACAACAGTGCTGGAGTTTTTTGTACCCCTCCATCTTCCCTTCCCTGGTATGGGCGGGTATAGAGGCTCACAGTTTCATCATTAGCTCTGGGATGCTTGCTAGGATTAGTATAATGCCACCTGAAAGCAATGCTTGAATAGAAGTCATGTGATATTATACTTGTTTCAGTTTGGTGGTGGTATTTGGAATATATATTATTTTCCACATGAAGTATGAAAAATAAAATGTGCACTTATCCAGTGAAATATCTAGGTTTCACAAATTTCTGTAACTGTGCATTTAAGTGAGAAAGTAAGTGTGAACTTGTGTATGAACCAATTACTCAGGTTGTTAAAGTTGATTAAGTGCTCATATGCAGTGCAACTACTTGATCGTGCTTTATTAAATGTTACCCTTATTGTACATCTGCTGGTGGTTTTTGCTGCAGGTTTTTGCTGCAGTGTCCAGAAATTGTATGTAGGTTCAGTAGTTTCTCAGACAATCTTTAAAAATAAAATTAACCAAAGGTGTTCCTTTCATCATTGCCTATTGAGGTGCCTAGAATTCTGTCTGGGAATTTTGGAGGCTGTTCAGCAATTAAGAAAAAATAATGTGAGCTTTAGACAATTAATTTTCCTCCTAGTTTTCCCTCGCATTGTGAGAGATACTGGGAAAGGAACATGTGGAACGGACAAAACTCTTCTTCCTCCCTTTTTTTCCCCAACCCACCCTTCATTCCAAATGAGAGGAAAAAAATGTTTAAAAAAACCCCCAAACAATCTATTGCTTTCTGAACTACTTGCTTGATAAGAATGTTTAATACTTGTGTGTTAATGAATAGGATCTCTGTGTTTAAAAATGGAGCAAGGTCTAAGTCAAAGGCATAACTGCTACTTTTAACAGGATATGGTTAAAAAGGTGTCTTAAATTCAGTCCTTGATTGTATGTGTTACGTTTTTTGTTTCAGTGCGTGCCAGTTTTACTTCAGGCTCATGGTCTCAAAGCCACGTTCAAGACTTGCAAAATCTAGAGGATGGGTTCTATCAGCTATGATGGCTGCTGAGAAATGTGTATTGCTTTCTTACAAGTATCAGACCAGATCTTTTATTCTGTGATTTTTCTTTACTTGTTTCCACTTAGGTTGTGTTATCACTGTGAGCAATGGCCCCCTTCTTACGGATATCTTTCAACTCATTTGAGCTGGGAGCCGTGCAGAATCATGGGGAACAACTACAGCCTTTCTGTGCTATCAAAATGAAGGAAGCATTGACTACAGGTAAGGTTATAAATGGTGATGCTTTTCTAAATATGAATAATTTTTTGAGAAACACTGTAATCCCTCTTAGTCTGTGAATGGTAATGAGTTCCTGCCATGCCAAGCACTTCACCGTGAGCTTTTCTTTCAGAATGGGAAAAATAACAGTAACTTTTGTCTCTATCTCCACCTTAAAACAAGACTTCTTTATTAGTGCTTTGTTGTACTGTGGCCAGTGCTCAGCACTTGGTGGGGTGAAGTCTTATGATTTCTAGTTTCTTACTTCACCACCAACACACAAAATATTTGGTGAAGCAGCTGAAATGTCACTTTTGCATAGGTTAAGGCGAGTTGTGAATTTTGCATGACAAAGGTTTGTGAATATTAATTAGAGCATTCTTCTCTCCTGTTCTGCATGTGATAGACTGCACTTGGAGAAAATTTGCAGGAGAGAGAGTGGTGTAATGGAGTGCAATGAAAAGGGATCTGAACTGAACTGCAGCAGGTTTGAGAGAACCATCCTCGAGCATAGAGTAGTAAATCATCTTTATTAACTTGGAGGATAGATATAAGAAATTTAGTTTGTTGTTGTAGTAACTGAGGCATTTTGGCAGAATTATTTGCTTGGAATGATTTCCTCCCAAGGTCTTGTTAGCACCTCCCTGTTCAGCAGGCCCTCAGCCTTCAAAGACTGCTTCTTTATAGGAACTGGGCCAAAGGTTTGTAGTATTTTGTGACATTTAGCTAGAATACATCACTGTAGCCAAACAGGATGAGAGGGAATTGCTGTGCTGGGTTAGACTAGGGCCATCTAATCCTGCATTATGGCTCTAGGGCTTCACAAACCATCAAAGAATGCAGGAAAGGGTGAATGTTCTTCTTCCTCACAGCATGATTGGGCTTTCCTCTTATCGCAGAGGTAAAAGCTGCATTTAGACTTTAAACAGAAGGCGCAGTGCCCCTTCCAGAAAATGTCATCAAGCAAATGTCTTAAGGTCCAAAGAAGCAGTTACCTGGTCTGTTGGGGGAACCCCTGAAGAAATGTTGTTGAAAGTGTTGCAGTTGCCCAAATGTGTGGAGAGGTGGAAGTGGTCTAAATAAATCCCCCCCTTTTTTTTCTTAGCTGTCTCCTTTTGAAAAGTAGGCTTGTTCAAACATTTCTCCTCTTTGCATGTGTCTTCGAAGTACTAAAAAATGGGGGAGGAGAGTGCAGTGAACCTTGGAGCAGTGAGTGACTGGGGTAATCAGGAAAAGAAACTGCTGCTTCCATTACCAGTTTGACAAGGTCTGGAATAATTTTTGTTGGATTTGCATGCTGAAACCATGATCAAGGCAAAGCTTATTATATAGGAAGAAGAAAATCATTTGCCTAATGATAAGACATTAAGCCAGTTTGCCAACATGTAAATTGTTTTGAAACCGCTAGTGTTGGCAGAGAAACAAAGGAGGCCTGAATACAGGAGGCTTAAGAACAGTGTTGTTCTTAAAGGCTGCTCTTTGCTGACATGTAAGTGTTCATTTGCAGGCAGGCAGTGTGATCCATGACAAATCTTTATTAGTATGATTTTAATTACGAAAGCAGCATGGCCAGGCTGGAAGTTGTTGCCAGTGATTCAGATTATTACTTTCAGTTTTACTTAGGGTAAAAATTTATATAGTAATTGATCAGAGCAGATATTAATTGGCACATGGGAATAGGAAGAGTCCTGTGAAGGAACTGAAGTAGCTTTCTCCCCCTCTAAGACTCCTACAAAGAATATTGCCAACTATTCTGTAAACCGCTGCTGCTTCTGCAAACCCTGAATTATTGTCAGAGGTTCTGCAAATAGGTGTAATTTCTCATATTCCCAAGGATGCCTCCTGAAGTGTGCCGGTTTTCAATGAAAGAGTCTGGCTTTAGCAATCCAAAAAACAGGCTAATGTAAAAAGCCTTGCTATGCAGACAGCCTGCTTTTAATTCCTTCTCATCTTTATTGTCCATCATCATAATCTCTACATTGTGTTTGAGCTTTCCCTGTATATATTCACCATAATATTTCCAAATTCTTTCATGGTTAAGAACACCAAGTACAGGGCTCAGGAAGTATGTTTGCACTGCAAAGAATTTTTCTTTCTGCAGAGTTCCCCAAATTCAAGATAAAACCTTTGACTGAATAGAGGAGGAATGCTCAAGTTTGTGTTGAAATGGAGGAGGTCCTCAGGTGGCTGTTTCTGAGCATTTAAGAATGCCCTTTGGTAGCCAGACTTGGGTCTGCTCGTCAAAGTTGTAATTTGTAATGCTGTTCTTGGCAGGCATTCCCTAATAAAGAAGTACAAGGGCGCTATTTGCTACTCTTGTTTCGATAGCTCAGCACAAATGAGTGGAGTGCATTGAGCAAGTTATTAGTGAATGAATGCAAACTTTGCCTTGAGTTTCCAGGAAGATTTTTAAATAATAAGTATCTAATTCTTCCGTTGTCAAAGTGAGTGTAAGTTCTGTTGCCAATTTGAGGAGACAGACCACACTGCAGCTTCTTGGGGAAGGGTTCAACTATTTAATCTGCTTTGCTACTGCATTGATATCATAAGAACAGATTACATACTTAGAGGAAAAATGGATCATTCAGAGATGGAGAGGCACTTAAAAAGCACTTTTATTGCAGCAGATGATCTTGATAAATAGCAGAAATTGTGCAGAATGTACAAAATTATATTCAGTTACCTGAGCACAAATGGGGAATAATTGGCTCAGCAGCAAATCACAGAGAAAAACTGGGGAGGTGGCATCACATGCCAAAGTCACAGTGAAGAGCTGGATGTGGTTGCTTAGGCGGCAGTATCATTTTGGATGTGTTGATGGGACTACTAAGAGACCCAGATCTAGAAATATGCTAAAGCTTGTTACAGATCGTGCAATCACCAGCTGTTTTCTGTGCCTGAGGTAAGGACAGGAAGCAATTAGCTTAACTGGTAGCCAGAGAGACTGAAGCTGTGTATTAGGGAAAAAATGAATTTAATAAGAATAGTGAAGCACTGTAAAATTTATAAGGAGGGAGTCTGTGAAGACGCTCTTATGGGAGGCTGGGTAAATGTTACCAAAAAGTTAAGATGTTTTTTGAGGTCCTTTCAGCCTTTTCCTTATTCTTTAACTACACAAGGTCTGCATGTGTTAGAGAGGACAGATAAGGCCTTGTCATACCCTTTAAAAAGTAGCAGTCATGGCAGAGAGAGAGTATAATGCAATGGAGAGTGACTTATCTCAACATTTCACTTCTATTCATAACTTGGAAGTAGATTAATGAAATGTGGAGCTTTTCATCTCTCAGCCACCAGTTACAGTTTAAACTAGGTCAGTGTAAGATGTATCTTAATTTATCTTACAGCAGCAGGTACTCGCTATGATCAGACAACACACCATGGAGATTGATACCAGAAAGCAGCCATGCAAATATTCCCTGTCAAGTTGTGACTGACTAAACCAGCTTCTGAATTCCAGAATGGGATTTGTCCCTCCTAGTCTCTCTGGCTGCATGTTAACACCTTCACTGCCTTTGCATGACCTGTTTGTCAGGGTGAGCTTTGCTTCTAAGTCAATGTTTGAACTGAATATTTAAACTTTGTCCCAACCACAGTACAAGAAATAGTAAGTCTGCTTTTGTTTTCAGTACAAGGATTCCCTCTTTTGTTTTATTTTGTTGAGTTTAAGTACTAGATCTACATTATTTGATTTTTACAGTTTCTGTCCTTTTGTTTTTGTGGCTTTCAGAGAGAGGAAAAACTCTAGTTCAGAAGAAACCTACCATGTATCCAGAATGGAAATCAACTTTTGATGCCCACATTTACGAAGGACGAGTGATTCAGATTGTTCTCATGAAAGCAGCAGAAGAGCCGTTATCTGAAGTGACTGTAGGTGTGTCGGTCCTGGCAGAGCGGTGCAAGAAAGGCAACGGCAAAGCAGAATTCTGGGTAAGGAAGAAGATTAATTCCTTAAATTTGCTGACCTGGTTATGTTTCTTTCAAGCTGAACGGGTGCCTTATGCCTTTTAAACTATGAGTGTTTGATCCCTTTGGCATGTATGACAGGGCTTGTAAGACAATTATTTTAGCAGCATTTTTGAAGCAGATAATGTACAATCAAAGTTCAAGAAATTGACAATAAAATCTATAGCATTAGTGTTTGAAATAATGGCATATATCACACTGAGTGCCTATTTTCTAAAGCTTAGCAGTTTTTATAGCAAATACCAGACACTTAAATTGGATCTGATCATTGTAATTCATCCAGTGAAAAGGAAAGGTGAAGTTTATTCCAAAGCATTTCCACTTAGAATTTCTGCTTTCATTTATTTATTTTTACAGGAAATTTTAGTTGGCTTGATGCTGCTATAATGGGGATCCTTTAATCTCCATTTTTCTTAACCTGGTATAAGATTCAGAGTGGAATATCAGGATATCCTATAATTTGGGTGAGAGAGGTCTAGCTAGGTGGATAGGTGCTATGAATACTCTTGCCCATTACCCAGTTGCATGTAAAGCTGTGCTCCAGACAGCTTGCCCAGAAACTGCATGTATTGCTAATACAGCAACTGCCCATCTCTGTATTTGGCGTACAGTTAGTGTGAAGGAAATATTTGCTAGATGTGAGCAAGTCTCCTTAAAATCTCACACATAGTCTTGTGTGCAAAGCCTTCTGGACTAGAGTGCTGCTGAACTTGCCCAGAACATGAACCCTACAGGAGAAGACCTTTTCACTGTGTGGGCTAAAGCAGGATGAGCAGGGAGTAACGGATAGTTCCTAGTTACATCCAATTTGATGAGCATCACATTTCTTACGCAATTGACAATGCTGGCCCTTCCTTGGTAGGGGATGGATACCTGAACTCTCTTCTGGATATATCAATGCTTTTCCTGAATGCCGGATATGAAGAGGAGGGAGTATCCACTTTTTGCTTAGCTTAGTATGGGAATACTTTTTTAAAAAACCCTCCTGTTCTCTCTCAAGTCCACTTTTGCTGTAAATGTCAGGATTTTGCTCTGAGTATGTGCAAATCTAACTATCTAGCTCACCAAGCAAATCTCAGAAGAAAAACCCTTTCTTGAAGGGATGCTGAATATTGAAGGGGCTTACAGATTTTGCTAGGTCGGTAGGATCTCACTGGTCTGTATTCACCTGTTACATTCCGAAATCACACTTTTTTCCCCACACCTTAACTTGGAGTTCTCAGACAAGACCAATTATTCAGAATAGTAGTTAAAACTGGAAGTGATCAGTTTTAGCTAATTCAGTGGTCTGAAAGCCTCTGCTTAATTATCCATTGAACAGGTACCACATAGACGTCATCAGTGTTGAACTTTTCTCTGTACACTTTCAGTCATGACTTGGAGAGACCAGGATGCCCAGCACAGAGACGTCAGTTCGCTTACCATAGCCTACAAGGTTATTTTTGTGTGTTGAGACACAGCCCCAGCAGTAGCAGCTGTAGCTGAGGTCTTTGCCTTCTGTAAGCTTTGTTGGACAAAGGTTTTGGGTGTCAGACATTGCCTTAAAGATGAAAACTTAGTCATTGTCCCAGGAGGGTAATGGGATTTGTGGTGATATGCTCGTTCATGAGTGTATCTAATGTAATTGTTTGGGGTTTGGTTTTTTTTTTTTTCCCTCCCAAGCTGTATTTACTGTTAACCTGGGGATACTGTGCTCTGTGCTGAAGTGAAGACTGAATCAGACTCTTTCATGCTTAATAGCTTCTTAAGTTTTATGAGGGCAGCAGTTTAAGAATTAGCAGGTACTTTCTGAGCGCAGGAACTGACCTCAGCTGTTGGCTTAAGAGGCGTTTGTTTTTGCTGGTCTGTAGAACTGCCACAGGATCCATGTGTAATGGTTTGAGGGGGAAAGTAAAATAAATTTTGAGGATACCACTGTTTCTCTGATTCCAGGCAAGAGTATTTGATATCTCTATGGTTTGTACTCTCAATAAACATATAAAGGATTGTATAGACTTTTTCTTTTAAAACTGAGTTCCTGTGCAAATTGAGTTTACTAGTAGTAAAAACAGAGGCCAACAAACTTCTTTGCAGAAACGGGAAAGGGACATGCAAAAACAATGTGAACTTTGACTGCTCTGAACTTTTGGGTAGACATCAAAGCAATGCAGTAAAAGCAATAGAATAAAAGCCCCTGGTTCAGCTGCAGCAGTGAGATATGGAGGAGGGTTGTAATCCAGTACTTATTGAATATTATACTTTGATTCCTCAGAAAGAGCTGTTTAAATTCCCAAGAGTTTCAGTCAACCACATACTTCACTGTTGATACCTTTCTTTCCATAGCTTGACCTACAACCCCAGGGGAAGGTGCTGATGGCTGTGCAGTATTTTTTGGAAGATGCAGGTAATGTCAACTGTATATTTTCAGTCAGTTACGTAAAAATAAAACTTTTTTTCACATTCCTTTTGTAGCACATAGGAGTAGCTCACAAAAAAAGAAATCGCCTGATGTACTGAGTAGAATTTTCTGATTTTATTAATTAGTTTTGTAGAGTTTTTTGTTATGAGGAGTCATGGCTGCAGTCGTTCATTTCTGCCTTTGTGCACTGTATTGCTGTTGCATTTAGCCGCTTTTGGGTCTTTAATATCTCTCTCCACATGTTTTATGGGATAGAAAAGATATTATCAGTTCTTTTTTAGGTGCAAAGACGTTAAATCTCTTGTTCTAGCTTATATGGGAAACTTTTTTTGTGGATTGGGGAACTGGGTCTGAGTTTCCTGGGATTCAGATGTCACATTCACTCATCACAGAAACTGATTGTAGCAATGAGTGAATGGTTAAGTGTTAAAATGCAAATCTAGTCAATGTTCTGCCAAATCAGTTTAAAAAGTGAACAACCTGTATATGTCAGAAATCTGCACACACTATTTGGAGAAGAAATTAGGAGGTAAGAGAAGATAATTAGGAGAGGGGAAGCTTTAAGTACAGTAATAAAAACAAGTATTTTGGCAAGTATTTGTTTATCTGTGGAATTCCTTCCTAAAGAAAATTATGTAAACCCCACAACTTGCTTAGCTAGTGATTAAAACTTTCCCATATTAGAAGTCATGAAACCATTATTTCTTGGATATTGAACTGGTCTGACATATTAGCCTATCAGTCTTACTTAGTTTAATACTATGTGTTTGTAAATAATAAGTGGAAAGAGTAAGCAGTAAGTTTTAAAGTATTGGTGGGACTTTTTCCCCCCCAGATACATAGAGGGAACATAGTTCTGCTCTTATGGAACAAATGAATTGTGAAGGTACCATACATTTTTGTACCATAGGTACACTCTGTGTAGCAGTTACTAGAAAAGCTACTAAAGACAGAACGTGATATGCAGCAGGTGACATTTCAGAGTTGGCATTTTATCTTTGCAATGGCAAAAAAACAGCCTACGTGCTCTTTATTTTGGTCTCCTTCATGAAAAGTTAACTCTTTAAAGCAAAATTTAAAAAAATTGTGTGACTTGAATAACCTGTTAAGTAAGAGCATTTCTCTGAAGATCAAAAGCTCTCTGTTTACGCACCAGGAATGTTCTGGTTTGCATTCAACCTGTTGTGTGCTGTTACATTAGAAAACCTTCATCTCAGTCTTTGTCACGGCTTTCCTGTGCAAGGCAGTTTCATGGGACAGTGGTATGACAATCTGTCTATTTATGACACATACAGAAATCTGTTTGTCCAGGAAACTTGAAAGTTTCTCAACCAAAACTATACAAAAGCAACTTCAGTATTCTCAGTTGCTTATTTGATGAGGCTGAAGCGTATTTCCTCCTCTCCACACACACGAGTAACAGTAGAGATGGCATAAGTGAAAACTTTACGTAATTTGCTATTAGCTGTTAGTAGGAAGGTAATATATGCTCTAAGTACTAAAATAATTGTACTTAGTTATTGATCAAAATAATTTAAAAATAGATACAACGTTCTTGAAGCTCTTTCATTGCCTTTATTAGGGATTGCAGATGGTAATGGATGAAACCTAAATACCAAACAGATCATCGAGTCATGCAGTCATACTTTAATTGGCAAGTTAAGATTTGTGTATTAATGCTCTTGTTAGACCTTCTACTTAGCAACACCTTCCTATTTACTTTCTGCTTTATGGAAGATTACTCACCAATACCTTTTTTGGTAGCCACACCGCAGAGGCAGTGGAAACTCCCTTTCAAGTCATTTATATATCTACATTTTGTGAAGTCACTCAATCTGACATTTGCAGTGTTCACATCAAACATCAATGCATCCTAACAGACTAATGCTCAAAATTATGCACCTTCCTTATGTCTATATCTGTATATCGCTAAACAGACAAACATTGAATGATTTTTGGCTCATCATTGCACCTGCTGTAAATGGTGTCTCTAGTTAAATTAGCAGTTACCAATGTCAGAACAGAGAATTTTGTTAGTATGTTACAAGGATGTTTGTATTAACGTCCATTCTTCACATTGCTAAAACCCTTAGTTAATAGTTGAAAGCTCAGAGACAAGTCACATTCCTTCCTGCACACATCCCATTTTGTTTTCTCTCTGACGCGCCTTTCCGTACAGAACTGTATGGGAGCTGTGTTTCTAAAAAAGGCTTGTTCTGAAACTGGTATTTCAGCTGTTCTCTAGTTTATTTGAAGGTGTTGCTACCACTAGTATCTTTGAGTTATAGCTTCTACCTTTTGTTTGAAAATCTCCAAGCACTTCCCAAAAATGACTAATTCTTTCTTTGGCTTGTTTTGCAAACTAAAGCTGTTGTTTTTCAGCCCTTCCAAGTAGCAAACATTCTGCCATCTGTAGAGAAAACTGCTTGTCTCTGCTTCAGTGGTAGGCAGCAGTATTGAAAAGTAAGCATGTTATTGCTCCATTATCAAATTTATTATCAGATAAAATATTTTATGAAATAAGCTAGTATTAAAATTTGCTCCACGGTAGGCTACACTGAGACATTTCATTTGTATATTTTTTTGCAGATTGGGGGCTGGACAGTTAATTTAGATCTATATATGAAAAGTCTTCCCAGTCTTAGAGGGTTTTTTTCTTTCTAGACCCTGTAAAACAGGGACTGCAGAGCCCTGACCTAGAGCTGTCAAAGAACTTCTTTTGTCTTCTGTCCCGTGTTTTGAAAATAAGCTTGTGCTGGAGATTAAAAGTTTTTTTCTTCTGATGCGTGAAACATGAGAACAGGGTGTTCATCCCCATTTTCATTTCAGAATATTGCTTTCTTTCTGCCCCTCCTTCTCTCGTTGTAGTATTGAAACCAGGTTCTGATTCTTCTGTAAAGCAGCTTTAGTTCTAATAGGTGGGAGTTGCAATACGTGTAATGCTTTGCTTGATCTTTGTTTATGCAAATGTAGTTAATGACCTTATTGAGTAAGAAAACCCAGGATCACAGAGGTGGCTTGCTTTACTGCCGAGTGTCTTGTGCGGTGTTAGCAGCTTTGGAGGCTTTGGAAGTACGTTTGTGTCTTGGTTTTGAATTCTGAACTGCTGTTTTGCTGGCTTTAGCTTCCTGGAGAAGGGGTTAGTGAATTCTTCCCTTAAAATGCTGTTAGATGTATGAGAAGGTAATTTGCATGTGAACTTTTGATATCTCAAGTATCTGACTTCTGGGAGAGGAACATGAACCAGAGAGCTGCATATTATTTTGACTATGCTTTTCTCTGTGTGCGTTGAGATGAGTGTTGGGCAAGCGTGAGATTTTAGAATTTTTCCGAGGCACCTGTGAAAATTAATAGGGTACATAACAGGTTTCTGTCACGGTCTGCGTATTGTATGGGTCTAAATTAAGTTTTGAAGTAAATTTCTCTATGAATGAGGTGTGTTGGGGAAGGATTGTCACATTATTAATAAATAATGACGAGGGCTGAAAAGCCAGAACTAGGCCTTAGAATTGTAAATGGGTAAGTTGTTATGATTTAATCATTTAATTGAAAATGCTATTTCTAGAAATTTGGCAGATGCAGTAGTTATTCAGTGGCACCTAGCATCTGCTTTAATCTGCATCTAGAATTATGATTGTGTGAGTTTAATAAAAAAATTTTCCAGCTAAATTTTCTTTAAGAAAATAAAACATTTGCAGATGTAGTAATTTAATAAACACAAAGTTGGCAGTGTATGTGGTTGGTAAGGTAGCTAACATGTTATGTAGAGCTGAGAAAACTTGATATAGTTTATACGTTCATGAGAAATTTTACTCAGATGCTGTATTTTTAAAGGTTGGATTTACTGTGCGTTTGTAATTTAAAGAAGAAAAAAGAGAACTCCTTTTCCAGTTTGCTCCCTGTTTTAACACAATGAATGAGATATCGGGTATCTGTGCAGAAGTGCTAACTAAAACACTACTGAATTTTAAAAATGAAGTACGCTCTACAGCTGAGCACGGTGTGTTAGCACAGCAGCTCTGCAGATGGTGTGAGCGCTACAAAGACTGTAGTGTGGACATGGGATTTTTTTTTTCTCCTGGATTGAAAGGCAGGACTTGTTAAAAGTCTGGTGTTTTGTTTTAGCACATTTTTTAAAAGAACATTGACTTCCTTAACGCCTATGAAAGACTAGTTCAGTAGAGACATGCTAAAAGTAGCTGCAGAGCAGTCCACCTCAATGCTCTCCTGAGTGTCAGTCAAAATCATAGTAGGTGCTGGCTCAGTGGCCGAGGCAGGATGTCATACATTTATTTAGAGGAGCAGGCAAGAAGTCAGTGTCCCATGGGTGTCCCAGTCTCTGTGCAGAACAGAGCGTAACATTCTTACAGTTTTTCTTGCATTAGAGATGCATACACTATTACATGCAGTATAAATACCTTCTTAAAGGTGCTACTAAGAGTTTCTAACACTGGTTTTGACCACTCACGCTAAAACTTGTAGTGGAACTGCTAGGAGTTACTGGTAGGAGATAGGTAGTTTGAGATTGTGCCAGCTTTGAGAGCAAATAGTATTGACTTGTGCAATAGCAAATTATTGGTATTGCTACTTCAATGTCAGCAGTGTAAAATCAACAAGTACCAAGAATGGTGGAGATGGTTAAAAAAAAAGAGAGAGAGAGAAATACACAGGAATATTAATAGTCTGCTTGTAAATGAAATGTTGTGATGATCACAAAACCCAAAATTATTTAGCATAGCAAGTTCATGTCACAGAAATATAGAGTTTTGGGAAACTTGTATTTATGTAAATGTTTGTAGGTGGGTTTCCTTTGGTTTTGTTTTGGGGTTTTTGTGCAGATGATCTGTAAAGCAATCCTCTCCAAGCTGAGGTTACTGAGCAGTTTCCCTCTGAGAAAGTTCATACTGCCAAAGTCTCCTTTGTGAGGAACGAGCTTTCCTTTTTAATGATTGCTCTGTGAGATTAAAATTTTTCTTGACCTGAAGGCACACTTAACTTTCAAACGAAGCCAAGTGCAAGGCAGTAGAACAGCAGAAGGGGACACTGAACAGAAATGTTAGTAGGTTTTGTAATTTATTACAAAGTTCCAGGCAAATCTTAACTTGACCAGCCAGTTAGCTCAGGAAATGTTTTGCGCTGTTTGAAGTGAAGTCCCAGTTCTCTCTTTCTGACAGTAGCGCTGTTATCTTTCCTCTGTTCACAAACAGAACTATGACATGAGCAAGTTAAAATGAAAAATAAACTCTGAACATGGTAAATATTTTTTTCTATTTCTTTTAAAAAAATCTAGTAGGGTTATTCTGGAGGTTGTTTTCTTTTGTCGTTGAACTTTTGGGATTCGATTGAAACAATTTGACATCTCACCTTGAGGCTTATTACAGTTCAGCAGAATCCTAGCAATATTGTTTTGGCAAATGTTTTCCAGACTATGGGTTGCATGTTATGTTAGTGGCTGCAAGGACTGTGAAATACTCAGGAGGACCGCTGCTGCCATTAAATACATAGAATGGTATGTTTACAGCGTTTCTGGAGAACTGCACTGTCAATTCACAGGTGTGCTTAATGGTTTCTTAACAAATCTATGGCACGGAGGAGTTCTGGGTGTTTTTGTCAGATCAGCTGCAAGTTTTGAGAAGGGACCCTGAAATACATGAACAATTTGTCAGCGATAAATATTAACCGTCCTCAATAGAGGAAATAGATTATGTTTAATGGTGTGTGATGGGTCCAAAATGATTTATTTCAGGTTCAGGCCACAGAGGTCATCTGGATTGTAGTTGCTGGTTCAGCTGTTTTGTACATGACTGTTTCTGACCGTGTGCTGGCCCAGGACACGCATTTCATCTGTGGGAATCCTGGCTTGCTTGGAAGGGGAAGCAAAGGCTTTCCCTCTGTGTTTGTTCCTACCCCCATCTCCACCATGCATCCATGCAGTTGCTGGGAAGTTTTCTTCCTTGCAGTTGTTGATTCTCTCCGTGTCTTTGCGATAAAGCCTTTGTTAGTCGGTTAAGTTCAGCCAACCTTGGACTCATTAAAACTTCTGGAGCAATACACATAAAAGGTAATTTATACATTAAAGGTAACTTGTTAAACACACCCATAGTAAATTGAAATGAACTACACTATCGTTTCAGAGCCATCTCGGCTTCAGGTGCGCTTGAGTTAACAGCTGCTGTCCAAACCTGTCGCTTTCTTCTGAAGCAAAAATGTTTTCACCTATACTTTGATATATTGTTTGGATTTGTCAAAGGTCTTTAATAAGTGTTCCAGACAGGGAGGCAACACCACAGTTTCCCATATCCTGATCAAGTTTTGTCAGAGGATTTCACACACAGTATCAGCAATAATAAATTGCTGCAAGTATTTCAGCGTGAGGAGAAGCAGTGTCCTGTTCACCTGGTGAATCCTGTTAGTTCCTCACTAAACACTTGGTTTGCTTGTGTTACAGATTTTAGGGAGGCTTTTGTGCCTAAATCTGCTCCATCACAGGTTATCTCCTTAGAATACATGCTATAAAGCAACATGTGTTTCTCTGCTTTGTTGCTGTTACTGATTAAATCACCCTTATGAAAACATCCTCTTCATGAAGCAAACAATATGAAGTATTACTGACTCTCAACGTTTTTTTCCTTGCACACACGTTTCAGTCTGTGGTTTCCCTGAAGCATTTGAGGAGCAATGGGTGAGGTCTGTGTATTTGCTCAGCAGGATTAAACAAAGAGATAGTACTGTTTACAGACTTCGACAAGCTGAAGTGCAGCAGCTGATGGGAGTTTTTGTTGGGTGAACTCTGTAGCCTGTTTGAACAGCAGAAATGAATCCTGTTCCTGGAGAGGAAGAGGTAGCTCGGTGGTGCACATAATGCCAAGGTGTCACAGTGCATGTTGTGAGCTCTTTTCAGGGACACAATGGGTTTTTCTCTGAACCAGATGGGCAGTTTCTCAGAAAAGTGCATTAATACCTAGTGGCAAAACTCGGGGACCTTTTTTGATCTTTCTTTTCACTAATGTGCTTAATCTTTCCTTAATCTCTGAGCTGACGTTGCCCTTTCTTTTCTAAGACAGTACACGCAGCTGCAGTCTGGCTGCTGTTGGCTGTGACTGAGAAATTAGTTCAGGACACTCAAAATGGTATCAAGGGAGATTGTATTCCAGTTTCAGCTGTCTATTGGAATAGCAGTGGTGGCAGCCAGCTAGTAAAATGACAGAAACTGAGCGCAGCTAGCAGCAAGAAGAACAGGGCTCCTGGGTAACTCTGCGGTAAGGTCAGGCATTGCTGTTAGTGTGACTTGGCAAAAGAAAGAAATCTCTTCCTATTGGTATAAAAAGCAAAGCTTCCGCTGACACTGATAAAAGGCAGCAATGCAATGAAGGAAATAAAACCCGATTGTATTGAAAATGGGAAAAATGCTCTTCTGGCTTTTTCCTTACTCCGTTGTTGTGGAAACTCCCACCCTGCAAATGGCAATCTCCTGTTCTCCTAAACTTTGCAATGCTTTCAACCTGCAAACCATGTCTACCTTTCTTCCAGATTAGGACCCACAAGCTGCTGGCCAGAGCTGATACAGTTAGCAGTTGATCGGCTGGGCGTTGCTTATTTAAGCCTTAATCTTTCCTGCTGGATGGGCTTGTCCCTCAACAGCTCCTGTCTATTGACAGGAAACATGCCCTATGGTTAAATTACCAGTTACCTAGTTTCTCCTGATGGGGTTACCTCTGTTACAAACTCTTATTGTTTTCAAAACGTGTAAGTAAGGCTTGTGGCTGAAAGATTGAGACACAAAATATTCATTTTTGTGAGAGAAACTTGGAAGCTTCCTTGGAAATGAGAGGAAATAATTATAACCTGTAATGAAGCACCTGTAGGAGCCACTTGGACTCAGAGCCTGAGAATTTTTTTTGTTGTTCTATTTCTTGGCTAATACTATACGTAATTTCTATGTAATATAGTATTAGATGCTACAGTATATGCTATAGTATGTACTATTATTACTGTAGTATTATATAGTACTGTATACTGTAACCCCATGGGGGCTAAGAGGGGAGACCAATGAGAGTGAGACATGTTGACGGATGTAGCATCANTTCTAGTTCTTGGCTAATACTATACGTAATTTCTATGTAATATAGTATTAGATGCTACAGTATATGCTATAGTATGTACTATTATTACTGTAGTATTATATAGTACTGTATACTGTAACCCCATGGGGGCTAAGAGGGGAGACCAATGAGAGTGAGACATGTTGACGGATGTAGCATCAACGTTATGAGATAACATCATGGAAATGTCTAATTGAAAATCTTGTTTGTCCTCACTGCTTAATGATCCTGGAGGCTGGAAGAAACCCATCTTACAGTAGTAAGGTCCGGTGGTGACTCAGGAGGTCCTGCAGCACTTCACCTACGTTTCTGCTGTAGTCCTGGTTCAGGAGGGCACACGGAGCAGCAGCATGAAAAGGCTTCCGCTGAAGAAGACCTTCCTGCTTCCAATAAAACATTTATTTCTCTTGCACATAAATCACATAATGTATAAGAGCTTATAGTTTTTCAAGAAACAACTGTGGTTCTCATTTCTCTAGCAAGACTGTATTCCATTCCTGCTTCTTCCCCTCAGCTCGTTTGCTGAAGGCTTCTTCGGAATGAGCAGGAAGAGGAAGGCCCTTGTAAACAAGGTCATGGCGATGCCTTAGGAAGTAGTGCGTGCATGTCTGCCACTCTTATTGCACTGAAAGTCTGCAGAATGCAGGTGTAAAATAGAAACACAAGTCTGAAGCTGAAAACCAGACTGAACGTTTTGGAGAAGCAAATATTACTCTTTGTAATACCTTAAAGTATTAAAAGTATGTCTTCCTGTCTCATCCTTAGATTGCAAACTGTCAATGAGGGAAGAAGAGTGGACAGTAACTATGAACAGGAGAGGAGCTATCAAGCAAGCCAAAATCCACTACATCAAAAATCATGAATTTATTGCTACCTTCTTTGGACAACCTACATTTTGCTCTGTCTGCAAAGACTTTGTATGGTAAGAAGGAAACACTAAGCTTCCCCCCATCCGCAAAGGCTAAATAATTGCAAAATTCACTTCAGGTAGATTGAGACAAAACATGACGTGTAAATTCATATGTTGGGAAATGGAAATAATACATTTGCAAAGATCACTGTTATACCTAAGAACTATAGTTGTCTCTTTCACATTAAAAAATTGAACTTGAACATTTTTGCCACCGAAATAATCGGCAGAAAATTTATCAGCATCCAGTGACATCTGGAGCATGAACAGCAGCAGCTCTTTCACAAGAGATTGAGATAGGTGGATCTGAGGAAAAGAATGCTCAGATGTGCTTTGAGATGTGAAGTGGCTGATAGCAGAGTCCAGACCCTTCAAGAGCAAGAAGCTGGATCTCTCTCGTAGTAAAGCCATTTTCATAGTAAGTCAGATCAGGAAGACTTCCTATGTGATTGAAACTTTGTCTTTTCTGGGTTTCCCTCCTAATTTGCTGGTCTTGAAACACACTACTTATCTTCTAAACCTTGCCTTCCTGAGAGACGATTTTGAATAGCAGAAGTTAGACCAGGTTTTTAATTGGAACAAATGTTCCCATAGGCAAAGCATTGATTGGTTGACATGGTAAAAATAAAAAAACTCCACCTTTTATTCTGGCAAATACATACTTTTATGATTTCCTTCTTTATTGTTTGTTTTTCAGGGGACTCAACAAGCAGGGATACAAATGTAGGCGTAAGTTGATTTCACTTTTTTCTTCTACTGCTTTCCACATTAACCGGTAGATTTAATAGTTACAGTTGAAAAATCTTCTGAAAATACTCATGGCACAGAGCATCATCGCTATAGGTAGTAGTAGATATGAAATATCAGGTTTGTACCATATCCTAAGGCTGTCTAATTATGATTCCTACCCAAGTTTTTAGTATCAAGATTTAGACTTAGCGAGTCTCTTCATACGTGTGTAATGCAGTTGAAAAGTTGCACTCATACCTGAGAGCAGTTTTTATGAAACCTTATCTAGAATGAGTTACAATCATTGATGGGTTTTACAGCTGAATTGAAAAGCACTTTTCACTTAGCGTAGATCTCTGTGCATTATTCAAAACGGTAGGGGAGATATCACAGGGTAAAACTTAAAAGCATAATATTGTCCTTCTGTTACCAAATGCTGGTGGCATTTCTGAATGGCGGCAGATTCAGTTTAGAAATAGAGATCATGTAAAAAGAAATGGGGGGAGCAGCTTTAAGAAGTTCATAATCTTAATAGAAAAGGAAGGGTTTGGTGTATATATAGTGTGCTGGAGAGGATTGTGGTTTCACATTGTGCTATGAAATGCGAACATGTCATCGCATGTATTTATTATCTGAAGGAATCTTTTTTTTCTTTTGCATGTCTTGAAGAATGCAATGCTGCTATTCATAAGAAATGTATTGATAAAATCATTGGGAGGTGTACTGGTACTGCAGCCAACAGCAGGGACACAATGGTAAGAGCTGGCACAATATATTTAGGATGTAATTATGTAATTAAACACTCCCGAACTAACAAAACCTTGTATAGCAATGGGCAAGTCCATTAGGGAGGTGCTTGGCGGTACAACCCAAGTTACTGTCTCCTCTTGAAGATTGTATGTAATGTGTAGTGGATGAAACTTTAAAGCAAGAACAGTAATTAAAAGCCCTGCGAAGGAGGTGGGTAGTACTTGATGGGCAGATTCTTCCCCTGCTAGATGAGGGATGTTAAGACTGGCATATTCAAGATAGAATTGTTGTAGCTTTGTAATATCCAAGCCATTTTCTATAAGAAGCTGGTGCTGTTTTGGGTAGAGTGCCTCACCCCTCTCCCTGTCCTCAGTTTCAGAAGGAACGTTTCAACATTGACATGCCTCATCGCTTCAAAATTTACAACTACATGAGCCCTACCTTCTGTGACCACTGTGGCAGCCTGCTCTGGGGGCTGGTCAAACAAGGACTCAAATGTGAAGGTACAGAGGAGGGAGGACAGCTGGGACCTCTGCATGCTTTTCCAGTGTAGTCTCTCCTCCTCCGCTCCCCACTAGAGATTAGCTGTTGCTACACACTGTGCATTTGTATATGTGTGTTATATAGAACAGGGTTCATCTTATCCATATGTGGCTGAAAAAGCTTTTGTACTGGAGAGAGAGGAATAGGCACTTGGCTCACGTGACAGCTCAGCCAAGGTGCGCTTCTAACGCGGTCAGAAAACGTGCTGCGGAGGTGTGACCTTGAGTATAATCAAAATTACTCCTTTGGGAATAGCTGAAATTTGGGGAGTCTGACTCAAGGTAGCAGTGTAGTGAAAGTGTTTACTGTAAATACCATTTTTGTAATTCTCCCACAAAAAGGCAAGATGATCTTTATTGTAACATGCTTGTATAACCGTCCCTACATTTCTTGTAGAATGTGGGATGAATGTGCATCACAAATGCCAGAAGAAGGTGGCAAACTTATGTGGAATAAACCAGAAGTTGCTAGCTGAAGCTTTAACTCAAGTTAGCCAGGTATGCTTTATTGCCATTTGTCAGGTAATTAGTCGTTTTCAGAGCATTTTGGGGTTTTACTGCATGTTTTCTGTATCGCTTTTATGGGCAACTGAGTTTGGAACAGAGGAAATGCAAACACCTTTCTCTCTTTAATTTCACCTGTAAAGAGACTAACACAGATGCCAATAGGCTAAAGTTGAAATCGGGGGGCGGGGGGAAATCCCACCCAAAAAATACTTTTTTAAAAAGGTGTGTGGTTTCCCGAAATCCAGCTTTGTTCTTCTATGGTGCCAAGGTCATCTTCTCCCCTTCTGTTTAATTGTTTAAACAGTGTTATCATAACGCTGAAGTCTGTTTTTCCATGCTTCAACTTTAGAATTTCACTGGAATGCTAAAATTAGATAAATAAGGAGCAATACATTTCTAAACAAATCTAAATTTTTATTCATCTGATATATACACACAGAAAACTCCTCTGGAATTAACACTGCCCCATAGTTTACGTTGTTCATCTCCTGCTGCAGCATGGCTGTATCTTGTCGTTGACTTCTGACTTACACATAAAGATTCAGACCCAAGCTCTGACATAAAACAGGAAAATAATCACAAAAGCCAGCAGTATTTCCTCCGAGCTGAGTGTTCCTAAGCTTTGACAGGATATTTACTTTGAAAATAATGAGAGCTGTTGCACCAGGTCTTTCATGACACAGAGAAACTCGATCTTTTCATTACTAAAATTGGATCTCGGGGATCTTCCGTACATAAAATTTGTTTCCCTGTGCTAAAGATGGATGGCACACACAGATATGACTTCAGCATGTCCAGTAAGACAGATTCCCATCTGCTCTTTCAAATGAACATATATCCAAGGGGACATTTTCCCACAGTTTAAATTCTTCCTACTGTCGATTCAAACCATTATGCCTTTACTAATTTTTCAACGAGCAATACAGCATAGACTGTTTAGGAATTTCAATGACTTAGTTTCTTGCAGTGAAGGAAGTAAAGCTGGCCTGAAGCTGTAAAGAATGCGGCTAAATAGTCTATGAACCAGACTTCTTGAGAAAAAATACGTACCAGGACTTAATAATTAATTAATAATTAAAAAGAAGAGTTTATGCTGCCATCATGTTACTTTTAACAGCTGTTGTTACAAGTATTTCTAAAGTAATAGTGCAAATATAATTTCAAATGTTCTCTTCCTCCTCAGAAATCTACACGAAGGTCTGATTCTGGATCTGTAGAAAGTGTTGGCATTTATCAAGATTTTGATAAGAAACCTAAAGCTCCAGAAGGAACAGGTGAAAAAAGCTACACTGTTTTAATTTAGCCATTTACCTACCAGACTACACAAACTAACAGCTTAAGTAGTTATTCATTCTTGCTTTATGTTAGACAATTATTTTTAATAAGAACTGGTTAAAAACCATATGCACATATATTTCTTTTTACCTTCTCCCGGCTCCACAAAATGCTTACATAACTTCTGACAAATACCTGTGGTTTTTAGTCCATGAACATACCCGCTTTTCTGCAAAATGCTTGCTTTACTCCCTGCAGCGCAGTTCCCCAGGATGGAACTGGAGGATGCCTCGCTAACCAGACACACACATACAATACGCTTCCCTCCCTTTGTTCGCAAAGCATTAGAAACAAGCGACAAGTATTATCTATTTTAGGATGTAAGTAGCCAAAATACCACTTAAGATTGAATGGCCGAAATAGTTTTAGTAGTACCTGGCATCCTATCTCTATAGATTCAGAGTAAGGTTTTGGGTTTTGTTTTGGTTTTGTTTTTTTTTTTTTTACTATTGCTACAGAGCTCTAGCATTGTATAAGCCTTATTTTTGTAACTGCTAACCTATGATAATTATTATGCAAAAATAAATGTAACAGTAGAGTAACGTTTTGCCAAATGGAAATCACCAGGCTCGGTAAGAGATACCAGGTGGTTTTGGAGTGGTACAGGATTTTATATCTTGATCCATCCGTTGAACTAATTCTGCTGAAATGCACAGTAAGAAAATTATTTTGGTACTACTTAGCATGCTTGTCCAGTTTGCCAGAACAGAGGAAAAAAGAACTCTTGCAAAGATGGTTTGGTTTAGTAACCAAGTCAGGGCGCAGCCACAGTGATCCCTCCCTGGGTTACTGCAGATGCTGGGAAGCTTATGGGGCGTACACGCTCATCCATGTCTTGTTAGTGACGCAGCAGATCTACACAGTGGAGGTCAAAAAAAAAGTACAGTTATTAATTTTAGGATGTAATCAGGATTAACCTGTATGATCGTGCTTCTTAGCCAGCACTGGGCATAAATCAGACCTTTTTATGGCCTCTCTGCTTAGGCTGAGGGACTAGCCTGTTCTGCGCTCAGAAGATACGTAATTTGTTTAAAAGCAGCCTTTGTAATGTATCTTTTTTCTCTAAATTATGCTCTGTGTTTTAGTCATACGGGAAAGCTAGGGTCTTTTGATTTTTATAATGCTGAAGTATTGCTTAAACTCAGCATCAGAAACAATCGCAGATTCCATTCAAATCCAACACTTAAGTATACTCGAGTAATTTAAACTTTGTTATAAACTACAGGAGTTGACCTTTGTGTTTAGATTCTCCAGTGTTCGAGCAGCAGATACATTGAAGTAGCATGTCATTACTTAATCCTTAGCGGGGGATCTGACTCACGCAGTATTTCTGCATATATTGAACTTTAAACTCCCTGTTTCAATTAGCAGATAGCAGCGAGTACGATAAGCTCTGGGAGGGAAGCACAGCCAAGACAGCGTCGCGAATTGCAAGCAGGAGAAAATTCAACATAGACAGCTTTGTCTTCCATAAAGTACTAGGGAAAGGAAGTTTTGGAAAGGTATGTATGTAACAAACTTACAGAGCTTACAGTGACTGCCTTGCTTGATCTCTGCAATATGATGGGCTATTTCCATTAGCCAGAAAGGTCTTACTGTTACAGCCGCTCAGGTAGATAATCTTCTAACAGAATTGAATATAGCCATCTTTGTCAAAGACACTAGAAATTAATCACCTGAATCTTGTCTAAACTCAAAAGTGATTCATAATGCACAACGGTTTTTCAGTTATTTAGTATCGAGGCAGAGGAATTGCCCTTTGTGCACCACAGTGCAAAAGGGTATTTTATGGTTGTACATTCTGTATAGAAGCAGCCTCATAACGCTCCAGGGGGAGATGTGGGAGCGCGGTGTGACCCCCACAGATTCTGTCCGCTGTTGCCCATGAAACTACAGCTCTAACGAAGGAGCAGGCTTTACGTGTCTTCTGTTGATACGCTCACAAGACATTGAGAGAAAAAACTGCCCTTGGAAGCTGCTGTGCCTGTGCTACGTGGTCCTTGAGCCCTTCTCCTCTCCTCTCTATCCTCAGCAATTCCACCCTCCCAAATCTCGCTTGTCTTTCCCATTTAAATGTTTTTTTTTTTTTTAATTGTCATTATACCTGCTATAAAAACTTTTGACTTTCCCTTACTGACACCATCAGCAACAGTCTTTCCTACATATGCTGTAATCTCATCTTTTATTTTCTGTAGGTTCTTCTTGCTGAACTGAAAGGGAAGAATGAATTCTTCGCGATCAAAGCCCTGAAAAAAGACGTGGTGCTAATTGATGATGATGTGGAATGTACCATGGTGGAAAAGCGGGTCCTCGCACTGGCATGGGAAAATCCATTTCTCACACATCTCTACTGCACATTTCAGACAAAGGTAAGAAAAAGCCCAATGGTGACAGCAACTCAACGGAGTTAGCCTTTTAATGGATGCCGTTACCAGCAGCCAAGTGAAAGCATGATAGTGATGCAAGAATTACATTTCTTATGCTATGTGCAATCCTTCACAGGCCTTGAGGAAAGTAAATATGACAGCCCCCCCCCCACATGTGTTGATGAGAACAGAATGAGATCAGAAAAACATGTATGTGATCTGCAATAAGAGGTAGTTTAATTTAAATCCTTGATCTGAGCTTTACCCTCAGTGGGGGGGGCGGAAAAGGTGACTGTCACAGGTGTAAGTAAGTAAGTCTATCTGAATGTATATTTTTATTAAGTCTAGAAACCCACAGAATACAAGATCAGCTGTTTAGCTTTACAATACAAGCTACCAAAATCTGTAGGAGCCTCATCCATGCTTAAGCGTGCATGAAATAAATACTTCAGGAGAGGAGGGAAGTGGCTGCATGGTCCCCAGTAGGCACATCGCTACTTCATACGCGGTTGCCATAACTTCAGTAATTTTTCTGTTCTCTGGTTATTTGAAAACAGGATCATCTGTTCTTCGTTATGGAGTTCCTGAATGGAGGAGATCTGATGTTCCACATACAAGACAAGGGGCGTTTTGATCTCTACAGAGCAACGTAAGTCCATAACCCTTCATTCCCTAACTCTGTGAATGAGTTTAGTCTCTGTGGTTTTAAGGCTTTTAATTCCGCACCACTTATCTGCACTCAAGTTTAGGTGGCTGATGATTGAAAAGGTATTTCTAGGCACTGGTTTAATACAATGAAGAAGTTAACTTAATGATGTGTGGGGTTAGGTATTCTTAATTTATGTAGCAGCATGATGTTTTACTTACTTTACTTTACGTGGGATGCTTGTACCTAGAGATGCTAAGTAAACTGCCGCATGAGCCAGCAATGAAAAGCAAAAGGTACATTTTCAGTGTCCTTTAGGACAGTATTTTGATGGAAAAATTGGAAAACAGCATGGGGAAAAAAAACCTGATACTTACTTTCTAGTATTGTTGACATGATACTACAGAAGGATAACCTGCGTGTTCCGCAAGAGACTAATAAAATGGGTAAGCACTTTGTTTAGCAAGTGCAATTGTATGTTTTAATACACTTTGGGGGTGGGGGGAAGCATTCTTTCAGCATTTTCCTTCATATCCTCTGGATTACCACCTCCTTTTTTGAGGAGAATGCCCCTGAAGTGATGCTACTTTTCAGTGTGTCTGGTGCAACAGGGCAGAGGGAGATAGGTGAGGTCTGTTTCCAACTTAGCCGTTAGCACCCAGTCCCTTCTAAAGCAATCCTGTGAGTATCGAACTCCCTGTAGTTAGTTGTCTGTCGAAACGCATGTGCATATCACTTGAAAACATACAAAGACTATTAAAGAGTAGGGAAGGGACAGCGTTCCCTAATGGAAGTGGAATGAAGCACTAAGGCAAGTTGCTGTCGTCTCCCCTCTGCTGTTTGGCATTAGATACTACAGGTGTGTGGTGAAGGGATTAACTTGCTTTTAAGGGATTAATTTACAGCATCCAGCTATATAAATACAGGTATATTGGTATTTAAAGAAGTGTACAGTACTTCTCACGCCACGAAGAGATACTTACGGCAGCCCTTTTGGCCAGCTGCATTGACTATATTTTAAGTGAACAAGACAGATTGAAAGATGTTTTGGTCTTTCCAGGTTTTATGGAGCTGAAATTTTGTGTGGGCTACAGTTTCTTCACAGCAAAGGCATTATTTATAGGTGAGTACCACCTAGCTCCGGTGTGGGACCTGTGAATTGTCTTAGCACTTCACGCATCTTTGCATTACTGATTGATGTAACAAGTAAAAGCTGTCTGTCAGAGGTGTGATGTTATCCTAATGCATTAACATGCCTGAGCTGAATCTCTATCTGTATTTTCCTTGGCAACCAGAATGATGGAGTCTTATTTATGTTACGCAAAAATGGTTTTGTTTCAGTTATTTTTAAACAGTGCCTTCAAATCATGAGTCAGTCTAGTTTGCAGACAAGGGGGAGGGTCCTTGAGGTTATCAATTCTTAACTGGCCTTGTGAAAACCACCGAGGTGAAAGCTGTCTGCTTTTGCATTCCATTGAAACCACAGTATTGCTGCTTCTGCCTCACCAGGTTGAAACATCAGGGGCCAGATCCTGATCAACTCCTCCTTACTGTAAATAGCCAGGCTACAAGAGATCCGAAGTTTATTTTAATGTAGTTTTTCTCTCAATTTCCTCCAGCCTTTTCACTCCACTTTACCCCAGCTTCAAAGCACCATTTGGTAACTAATTTCTCAGGTAGCTCTTACCTTTGTAACAAACACGTCTAAAGAACAGTGGCGCTGTGCTTCAGAGCAAGTTCCACAAGGCCTTAGGTAAACGTGTCCCAAAACAGTCCATCTCCCTTTATAGAAACAGGCAGCACCTTTTGGAGCATCCAACCTTCAAAGCAATTTTCTGTAAAAAGAGTAGTAAAAATGTGTTTGTAAAGAAAGAGGATGAACGTTACAGGAATCCTCCTTGGTGAAGAAGGATGACTCTTACGAGCCTACCTGCCTCTCAGAGAAGACAGCCATAACGCAGGAAGGTACTTAAAATACCCAACAGTATTCCCACTGCCTCCTGCAGGTTTTTATACAGGAAAGGATCAAACTCCAGGATATACTGTCATCAGCATGAAATCCTTCCGTCCCAGATTTTCTAGAGCTTTTTTAGGCTTGCTGTTAAATTTCCCTACATTAAATTGGAATGTTCCTGGAGGGAGATTTCATAGCATGAAATCTTTTCAGAGAAACGGTACCGTTTTCCAACAAGACATCAGCCAAAACCAAAGGTTCTTTTTTTTCCCTCCCTGTCTCTCAGGGGATGTTTACCAGTATAATCACAGAACCTGACCTGGAGCCATTTTAGGTAGGCGTTGCATCCAAGTGCACATCCATATAAAAGATTTTAGAACTTGTAGCGAGCTAAGTAAGTGAGCGCAGTGCCCGAGGTTACGATGAGTTTTCCCCTATCTATCTCAAATATATTCAATTTACTCAGGTGAACAGCTGCTGATGTCCAAACATGGAAGGATTTATGGTGTGTTGCATTAGATCAGGGACTCTTGGGTCGAGCTGCAGCTCACTGTCTGTGCAGTGTTCAGTAGCTGATACTGGGAACTTCAGTTACCGAGGAGAAAAGACTGCCCGGTTCTCATGTAAAATTAATACTCTATTCAAGTCTTTCTTGGTAAGCAGAAGGGCTGTTCAGTTTCTCTTCAGCCTGCCCTCCTTGGTATGTGCTTTTGCAGCCAGATGGACAAAATACACATCACAGCCGAAGGGAGGGAATGTAGCTTTTGGAAACTGCTGTTAAAAAGCTCTTAGTTGATTGAATAGTGTTAGTCTCAAAAAAAGACATGAACAGGACACTTCAGAAACTGCGGCCACAACGCATGAACCCCCTCGTGCTGTAACTGGGAACCAGTGACAGTAGTGTTAAAGGCTGGGCAGGCTTCGAATGTTCATGCTTCTGCCAAATGCTCTAAGAATCCAACAATCCTTCTTTTGAGCAACAGGCGGCATAGCACTCCGGGTCAGCTGGGGGGGCATTAACTAACTCGCGCCTCCTTCCAGAAGCACTGGGTGTGCTTTTGCATCTGAAAGCAAACGTTGAGGATTATAAGGTCACGTACTAGATGATACACACCTCAGCCTCTTACTTACTCTGACAAGAGAGAATTCTTCCCTTCTCCCTCCCGCCTTGAAGTACAAAAGTACTGTTTTGTATGTATTGTGTTGATGGATTATTATTTTCTTGAAAAGCCTCTTTGTACGATGTAGGGTAGGTGTTTATCAGTGAAGAAACTGCATGTGTCTGAATACAAAAATGACTGACTTGTCCTTAAAACATAACTTTATTAAACACTCTGCAGAGACCTAAAACTGGACAATGTGATGCTCGATAGAGAAGGCCACATCAAAATAGCTGATTTTGGAATGTGCAAAGAAAATGTTGTTGGCGAGAACAAGGCAAGCACTTTCTGCGGGACCCCAGACTACATTGCTCCCGAGGTCAGTATGGCACTGCTGTGGACTGCAGGGAGGGATTTAATACACTGATGTTAGGATGGCTGTTGTGATTAATCATCATCCCTTTGTAGAACAATAGTTCAGAAATTTAAGTGTCTACTTAGCACAGAAAAAATCCATTAAACCTGAGTTTGCTGTAGACAGTACTTGAGACTTAAGAATATTCTGTAGCTCTAAGTTTAAGAAACCATGTTTTTTAAATGTTAAAATGTTCAGGTTTTGAACAGGTTTTTCCCTTATGCCCTTACAGCTAGCATACACACAGGGCTCCCGCAAAATGAATACACGTGCACTGCAGATGGTGAACACTTTGTCCCATTGTGCCCATGCAAACAACCACAATTCAAGGCAAAAGCAGCTTCTAAGGGGAATCTCACCAAGTG
Organism: Steatornis caripensis; assembly: GCA_013398225.1. Taxonomy (NCBI): domain Eukaryota; kingdom Metazoa; phylum Chordata; class Aves; order Caprimulgiformes; family Steatornithidae; genus Steatornis; species Steatornis caripensis. The sequence goes on from VZSC01009412.1 coordinate 707,646, forward strand.
AAATGCCCTGCGTTCGTACTTAGGTTTTTGTCTGATTTGCAAAGTAGTCCAAATACTGTAGTTAGCTGTTACTGATGTTGAGGTCTGGTAGTCATCTACTTTTCATTGCTACTTGCTTCTCCCTTCATCTTGTAAAGAAACTAGAGAAGATGCTTTCCAAGTATACAGTTATTTAAAGTTAATGGAGAAAATTTCAGAACGAGAGCAAAGACCTGTCCGCCTGAGCGGGCCACGTTCCCACAAACAGCAGCCAAAGATAAATTAGCTGTGCATCAGCATCAACAACTTGTCCAATAGCTGGATTTCTTCCCCTCCCCAAAATATCCTAGTTATTAAAGATTCTCTCTTAAAATCTCTCTTCTGTTTTTTGGTATGTATTGCTGGCTTTCACTCATTACTTGTATTTCTTCCTCTGCACTTCTGTGGAACAAGATCCTGCAAGGTTTGAGGTACACGTTCTCTGTGGACTGGTGGTCATTTGGGGTCCTGCTGTACGAGATGCTTATTGGACAATCCCCTTTCCATGGAGATGATGAAGATGAACTGTTTGAGTCGATCCGAGTGGACACCCCTCACTACCCACGCTGGATTACCAAGGAATCAAAAGATATCTTAGAAAAGGTAGGACTGATGATGAACGGCTGGGTCACGGTACCGTACGTGTCCAGGGAGGGACAAATCTAGGCTTTCAAAAGGAGCTGTCTATCAGCAAGCAAATTATTTTTACAAACAGAAAGCCAGGTCAGATTAATTACCAATGGTCCGTTTACTGTTAACAACTTTTGTTCTTTTAGCAGTATACCCGTTATTCTTCCAGTGCCGTACCTTTTGAGCAGACATGAGGCTTTACCGGGTTACCTTCTCTTGCAGCTATTTGAAAGGGATCCAACAAGACGACTTGGGGTGACTGGGACTATCAGAGACCATCCTTTCTTCAAAACCATCAACTGGACGGTGCTAGAGAAGAGGGAGGTGGACCCTCCTTTCAGGCCGAAAGTGGTACGTGGGTTATTCTCTGTTCTGGAGCAGTACTGCAAACGTCAGCCTAGGGGTGAGGGGTGCTCTAACTATCCTACTGCAATTTTCTCCTCGCATTTTATCAAGGAGAGATCTGTAAATATCTCAAACCCCATTGTTCTTGGATGGTTCAGTTATTAAAAGGTGCACTACATTCCTCCGACTACCTTGAAATCTTCCTATTCAGACTGTCTGCTTGTACTGAAGGAGCTGCTTAAAAATACAATCTTTGGGCAAGACAGCTAATAGTTCTGATCTCCATTCTCCTCAATGACAGAAACGTCAATGCGTTTTTCTCAATGCCACATGGCAGAAGGACCAGTAACTTGAGGCTACTCTGTAACTGCCTGCAGGCATTCTGTACAAGCATTGAATACAGAATCACAGAACGGTAGGGGGTTGGAAGGGACCTCTGGAGCGCACGCCATTTCAACTCATCCAAGAGTCTCCAAACGGGCAAAAAGACACAATCTCTGTACTGAACCGAAGAGTTATTTGTAATGTACGTGTCTAATATTGCCTGAAAAAAAAAAAGAAAAACCAAAAAACAACTAAAGAACAGACCGTGCATTACTGCTTCATCTCACCTGGTTAACCAGTTTTCCTCCACCCTGTTACTGGTACGGGTAAAGTGATCTGGAGGTAACGCAGCCTCTTTAAAATGTACTTCCACACTGGATGGAGGAGTGCTGTCCCAATCAAGAACAGGCAGCTTCGTGGTGCACATTCCTATAGAAATGCACTCTGGAAACGTAAAACATGGTCTTTAGTAATGTGACTTTTTATGAAACACGCACAAATGTTTTATCTAGACACAAAGCAGCTGCAATAGGGCATCACTCTTTTTCTCTGAACAAATACAGACTGTAAAATGTTTTCAGGAATTTAAAAGTTTTGGTTAATGGCAAGAAAGGTTGGGCTTAAACATAAGCGCTGCATTGTGTTTCTCAATAAAGAATCTTTAGGTAATTCTAGGAAACATTATCACAAATCCAGGTGGCTCTTCTCCAAAGCAACCTGGTGCTGTTGTTTTCAACTAACAATAAGCAACTGCCCAGTTAACCTCTCACAGTGGTGTTAAAACAGGCAAAAAGGAGAATTTTTTTTTTTTCTCTAAAGCGTGGGGGAGGAGGGAGGGACCTCGAGAAATAACTTCCTAAGCTTTAATATTTAAGCAGTTGGTTCTGAAAGAAATGACAAAGTTTGTCTCAAATGATCTTCCCTCTCTGTTTAACACAGAAGTCAGCAAGCGACTACAACAACTTTGACAGAGAATTTCTGAGTGAGAAGCCAAAATTGTCTTACAGTGACAAAAACTTGATCGAGTCCATGGATCAGTCTGCATTTGATGGATTTTCTTTTGTTAACCCCAAATTTGAACAGATGTTAGACAAATAAGTCTCTACAGAGTTGGACTTTAAAGCAGAGTTAAATGTTCTAAACTGAAAACTTCCAAGTGCTCGGTGTTGTGCGTCCCAACGACATTGTCGATACTTCAGAATAATACACAGCAGTGTGATTAATTATGTCCAACTGCTGCTTTCTTGGCAGTGTTCTTCTATGCATGGTTGGGTTTAAGGTATGTGAGTCGCATATTATTTTCTCTTTTGGGGAAAATGTAAATTCTGTTTGGTACTTGAATGTAGTTATGTTATATATATATGTATGCTGTATATTTTGCTCAAGAGAAGACACTGGGGAACACAAGATGTCTTTTTAAAAAGTGTTTGAGCCCTTGGTTCTTTTATTTGTCTTCAATTAGAAGTTACATTAAACTTTCACTCGTGGCTTTATGATTTTTTTCCTAGAAATCTGCAAACCACCACAAGTATTTTAGGAGAATTAATCAAAATGAAGCATGAGGCAGGAGCAGATATTTACAGTGTTAACGCTAGCTGCTGTGGGAAACAGCTGGGTTTTACTGCGTTACTGCTCTTACTATGTTTTTATAAAGGCTGTGTCTCACTCGGAGCAGTCAGGGCAGAGCAGAGCCAGGCTTCATTGACCATTCTACACATTTCTTTTGAGGCAGTGTAAGCGTAAGACAGTGAGGCGTAAGTATCCTGCGGCGGGCATAGCACGTGCTACCTGAGAACCTGTGTTTCCGCTGTTGAATGCCACTTCCTATTCACCTATTACCAGGACAAAATCATCAGGTAACGACGGTGCAGAGCACCAGCTCCACTTGCCTGGCCTGCCTCAGAGGAAGGGGCTTGCTTAACTGCCAAGCACAAAATCTTTCTTCCAGTTTTATTTGCTAATACAGCTGCTGTGGCTCCTTCTGCTTGCGGTAAAAAGGGCACAAAACTAGATCCTGCTTTATTTGCAATACCTACTTCTGCATTTTGATTTTTAACCATTAATGAGAAAGAAAAACTAAGGTGATGACAGCAAAGCTGTTTCCAAAACTTCTTGCAGTCACCTTGCAAAATAAAATACAAAATGAAGGCAAGGTCCCTCAGACTTCTCAAAAGCTTTCTGTATCTTCTAACACTATTGCAAACGCTCTCATTTTCTCAACCATTCAACAGGCCAAAAAAAGAGATATACTGGTGAGCATCAGTTTGTCCAACACAGTTACACGAGGCTGTAGAGCTCTTATCAGCACCCTTAGCTTCTGCATAGTTTCAGACTATTAATCCTGCTGAAAGAGCAGGAGAAAACAATCACCTGCCCCGCTCCCTAAGGCTCCCTCTGGACTCAAAAAAATACAGTGCCTTGTTTTCATTCTAAAGAACAGCTCTAGCTTATTGTAATCCAAGTTCTACTGCCATTACTTGAATTATATCACCTAAGCGTACGGTAGATTTAGGCTGGAATAGTCACAACACAGGTGGCACTTCCAAACAGGTGGTGGTGGCCTGGTTACCACCACACGCACTCACACAAACCTCTATCACGGGGAACAAACACGCCGCTGTGAGTCGCTGCCCGGGAGAGCAGCAAACTTGGATTTTTCCCCTTGTAACCTGTGAAGTCATTTCTGTTTTGCCATTTGTCACTAGACAGTTACTCTGCTCTCAAAGGTGAGTGCTGGATGCTTTTCTACGCAAGAAGTTACAAATGCCATTGCCACCAGCGGTGGGCATTTGGACAGCAAGAAGCTGTAACGAATTACAAGAAGGAGCGGTTGTTGCCTGTGGATGGGTCTGCTCGCTGCACTTACCTGCCTTGCTCTGGAGCAATGGGTGCCAACGTGCTCAGGAGGGACGCTGGTCTTCACACAGCAACTCTTTCAGCTGGTAGTTGACCACCTTACCCGGAGCCTCTCCTGCTGCCACAAGCGCACCTTTCAACAGCCCGCCTGGGCAGAAGAGAGCCTTTCCTCCGCAGAGCAGTGACTGGACTCCCTCGCAGCAGCAGCACCAGCACCATACTGTTTAGTCGTCTGCATTGTTAACGGCGCCACCTGAATGAGGAGCTGCCCTGCTACAGCCATTAGCTCATTACAGCAACCACAAATGACAGCTCTGCAGGTCATACAGCTTCGGGGACCTCTGTGGCTGAACTGCAGTGCCCGAGGGCTGCCTGGCAGACAGCAGTTGGAGGGGTTCGCTCAAGCAGGGAGGGGAGGTATTTATTAAAGGATTTTGTCCAGAAAGCAACCCAAAAATTCTAAAACAAAAAAAAAAATTACCTCCCACACAAACATAAATACACAGTAGCATTAAAAAGGAAGAACACACTGCTGCCACCCTGCCAGGAAGATACAAGAGGTTACCACCCAAGAGGATACAGTGATCGACAAGACCGGAAAATCTGAGTACCTAATTCTAAACCACAAAGTAGTAATTAATTTTGTCCTTATCCTTCAGAAGAACAAATTTAATGCGATGTACCTGACCTATACGTACTAAAAGGCACCATTTTGCTGTTGGTTTTCAGCTTTCTCAAAAAAGCAGCAGCAGCTGGAAGAGAATATAAGACTAGCATAGCTTTGAGAGCGTGGATCAGATCTTAAAACACCAATCCCAGGTAAAATTAATAAAGCCTTACCTTTCTCCTCCATTGCGTGCAAATCTTGACTTGTATTTACTCCATAGATTCCTCCATTATGTGTCAGAGTGAAGCAACCAATGGAGCAAATCAACTTAATTCTTACGCCTGTGTATAAGCTCTCTTAACCAAGCTACAATTCCTACGCTTCCGAAAGCTGTGGAAACCTGCTGACCCGCAGCAACACTCACCTGGCACTTCAGCTGCTGTGAACGGGCACAGAAAGGAAAACACATCAGCACACGTTGTAGCATTTGATCTTTATTACTTGGATCAAAGGTCAAATCATTACATTTGTCTGAAAGATTATAACGAAGGCCAATGATGTAAGAAAAGACAGTTTAATCCCATTTGAGAGACTGCATCTGAGCCAGCAAGTGCGTTAACAGTCAGAAGGCAGTAAAATAAACGTGGGTACAAATATACCAGGTCAGGGTGAGGGTTTTCACCTCCCCTGTCAGTGACGGCTCGGGCGGGGGGGGGG
>VZSC01009412.1:713311-734933 GCA_013398225.1 Steatornis caripensis
GGGGGGGGGGGGGGGGGCGGGGACATACGCAGCTTTTAGACAGCGACACTAATCTGCAATTCTTGACATTGCCTTTCTGGAAAGGCGGTTACGCCCCAGGGAGAACCGATCGCTCACTTCAAATCTACATTCTTGCCTACACTTGCTCTCGCCAGCTAGAAAGGGCCGGATGCAGTCATTGATTTAGTACCTTCCTAAAGCAGAACAAACAACTTCATTATTTTTTTTTCTCTTCAAGTATCAGCACAACAGTTTATTTACACTTGTATACAATTCTTTTTACTGAACACCCAACTCAGTAAAACACTCATCACAGTATATTCAACAGCAGGCTATAAAAATACCTACTATACATAAAACATTTAGCCTCAAGGAATTTTACAGCACCTCTGAAACTTGAGAGGTAAAACAAAGAAGGGGAGAGAGCAGAGACTCCTCAAGCCACACTTGCCAGTGAAAAGAAGCGGCCCGTGGGCTCAGCCCTCGCTAGGGGAAACCTTTCCTTCCACTGCATTTCCTCAGCCGGGTCCGAGCTCAAGAAGTACCGCAGTCTGCGGGTAAAACCCCACTTTTCTAATACAGTCTCCCGGGATTTGCCCTCTGTAACTATGAATAAACTCTGACTTTCTCAATTTAAAAACTGTTTAACAGCTCCTGGTCACGGCTGGACGGTGGCGGTCTGGAAGAGCGAGGGCTGCCTGGAGCACAGCCCAGCTTTCCCACGCTGAGCGCACATCGAATCAGGGGGGGAAAATTCCACATTTTTGCCACGAAGGTGGCCTTGTTAACAACGCATGAATAAATTAACTTCTCTGAGCAGCGCTGTGTGGTCTCCCTCCTCGCAAAACAGCTACGGACACAGCTGAATTAATAAAGATTAATAAAGATGAAATGGGCGTTACCGAACACGCGGATGGCACACACAAAGCTTTAGACAGCAGCGCTTGAAGCAAGTGTTTCTGGTCGTTCCGTACGTACCCTACGCGTCCCTCTTCCAAAACGGAACCCAGCGATATGGTATGGCTTACTTCCAGAGCTGAATATATTGCTAAAATTAGCTTATTAAAACAAATCACAACAGCAGCATGTTATTTTATAAACCCTGCACAAACAAATGACAATTCAGCCCTTGCCTGCGAAACTGCCTTACGAGGGCCTGGTATTTCACATAGGAATTGAGAAAAAAACCCAAACAGCAAAACAACCCCAACAACAGACATGGTAAAAGCTCAATTAATTGAAGAGAAGTCCTTAGAGAAACATAGTCCAACTACCAAAGAAGAGCTCTCCTCGTTTCAGAACTAAGAGCCAGCAGCAGTGCTGGCAGCTCGCTTCAGTTGTCTTGTAACACACATACAAAACACACAAAGATTTAGTACAGTTAAAAGCTCGTGGCCTCAACAGACACAGAAAATCCCATTTTTAGCACTGGAGTTTCACAAGGTATAAAAGAGCAGCGAAGAACTGGGATGGAGGAAGATGCTTAAAAACGACACAACAAAGGCAGTTGTGCCACGTTAAAAATAATTTCAGAATTTACCTGGTGTTTTTCTCGCATGAGCTGTTAGAACGGTTAAAGCACCTAACCCTTCTGTACTGTTTCCTGATGTACGTATTAAATGTGGTTATAAAAGGGAAACATACACTTTTATGTTGAAATTCATTCCAAAAATTACCTAAAAAAAAAAAAAGTAATCGCAGCCCTAAGAAGTCAAGCAGCTTCTCCAGCCCCTGACAGTCTGAATTCTTTTCCCCTCCCTTCCAGTCTCAGAGAAGCTGCTCATCCCCTCCTGTAACCGCAGCAGAAAGAACACTTCTCTCTCTCGATTCGTCACCCAGGCTGCCAGCTATACTCACACTCGTGTCCCCACTTAAAACCGTGTCTTCCACTGCCCTCTCAAATTCAGCTGGCCCCTTGGAAACATTAAAAAAAAATCTCGCTAAAAGATCAGAATCTTTCGGGTGACAAGTCTAGTTTTAATGCCTTTCTTTTCCAAAGGGAAAGTCTCCCCATTTCAGAAAAATTTAAGCTGCGGTCAGTAAACCACAGCTCAGTTTACAACCCAGAAAAGCTATCAGAGCTGATCGGTTTTCCCATCTGAAGTAGTTTAGCAACACGAAGCCTCCAATGCTCAAAATGCAGAATTTCACCTATGTTAAATATGCCATGAAAAAAATCTCCATGTAATTCTAGGCGATCATTCACAGTAAAAACAAGAGGAACACTTAGAAAAACACTTAAAAAAGAAAGTAAAGCCTAGTTAAAATCTGACAGTAAAACTGACATGGGCAATTAACCATCTTGCAGTATCCACAGATGAACAATAAAAACCACCAAAACCGCACAAATTTACATAAGAAAAATCTAAAACCAACTCTACTCTGCTTCCCGTAAATCTTTTTACCAATACCTTTCGGCACTGGGAGTTATCCACAACTACAGGTTTTCTCCAAAGAAGCTGAATTACATTCGAAATGTCTTAAAAGGGAAGGGGAGGCGCGTTCGTTCCAACTCGCTCGGCGCCCAGCGATGCCTTCTCCATCCTCCCGGACCTGAGCTGCTACTGAATGCTCTTGCGCTGGACGAAGGGCTGCCACCCCGGGAACTGGAGCTATAGGTGGTTAGGTACTGTCCTCAAAGCTTCTTCTCTTGACCGATCCACGCCTACATTCTGCAAATTTAAAGACCAAAAAAGAGTTTAAAGCCAGGGTCTCACGGTCAGTCGTAGTTTTGCTTAACACACGGCTATTACACAAGCAAAAGATGAGCCAGTTTCAATGCTTATTTCCTAAAAACGTTTTGTAAAACAAAGGAAAGGTCCCAGCCCATGAGCAGAAGACAGAAGCCAGGCTTAGACCTCGTCCCAGCCGCTACGCGCTTCACTGAGCCCACGTCTCCGATACCTGAACACTGGCTCTCTCCTGCCAGGGAAAAAGCATCTCAAAGACACGTATTTACACAATGTTGAATTTTTAAAGACTTTTTTTTCTTTAACCGCTGTTCTTAACCACATTTCTCTAATCCACCATCTCTTCTTGCCTTTCCGACACGCATATAATATAAGAAAAACATAACCATGCAGCAGAGGTCATAAACCACGCAAGAGTTGATGAAATCTGGAGGGAGGGAAGCCCACCTCTCCTTGTTTCGAGCACACTCCAGGAAACGACTCCTTAACACCAACAGCTCCAAAGCTAATTCTGATCCTGCCTGTAAGCGGCTAAGTCACTGGAAGGACTTTGAGTAACTCTCTAAAGAGCCGGTAACAAAGTTTAAACGCACTTCAGGATACACGGGCACGTTGGCAGATGTCACACTGACATCCAGTGATGTTTCAGCGGTTTTTCACCCACATTTAATAGCGTTTACTTTGGAAACAAGCCTCTTCAGTCCAACTCAAGGAAAAGGAGAGCCCCACGAGCACACAGCGAGGGGGACGCGCAGCGCCCGCTCTCAGACAGCATGCACACAACTCCATCAGTCAAAACACATTCAACTGAAAAAGCAAGTCGTTCCCCTCCCCAGCCTCTGTTTGTAAGATTTTCAGCCATTTCTTATGAAAACAAGAGATAAGCAAGCAGCGCCAGATTTGATTTGGGGGTTGAAGCGTGCCAACATCACTTCCGCCCTTACCAATCCTCCTACGTTTGTGTCAGCCCTTTCGTTTCTCACCAGCCTTCAAGCCCGGGGGTACGTCACCCCATTTTCCATCACGAACACACCCCACCAAGGTTTCCGAGAACACACACACGAATGCTGCCGGGCAGTCATCCAAGTCCTGGAAATCTCTGCACCCCCCAGCACACTGCCCGACCTACTCTCTGACCTCTGTCTCCGAAGGAAAGAAAAGCAACAGCCTGGTTATTTCCGGAAGAAGCTTCTACAGGTAGCACCTCTTCTGCGGCAAAGGACACACAGAAAGCGTCAGCATCTAAGAACGTGAGGAGGTGCAACACAAGTCACACTCCGCATGATTACAAGGGGAAAAAAAAAACCCAACAAAACGTGCTGGCATTTGTCGCATCCGTTTGTAATTTTCTTAGCGACTGATGCAACATACCCAGAAATTCCGTGGGACTGCGGAGATGTCTCCACAGGCGCTCCTAGAGTATTGGCTGAAATCTTTTAAGCTGAGCATCTGATGTTGATTCAAAGAAAATTAAATGGAGCATGAAATGCGAGCATCAATATGGAGGAACCCAGAGGTGCTAAAAATTAGTCCACAAGCAGCAAGAACTAGACAGCTGCAACGTAAAACTAAAAGGAAACAAGGTGGTCAAGGCAAGGCAAAGGCACAGCTTATTTAAGTCAATGAGAGGTATCAGATGAAAGCAGCACGTTAGCAACTGAGAGAGACCCAAGAGGGAGTATCAATGCACAGTCAGGAAAGCTGAAAGCAAAACGTGCTTCAATTTGAGTAAATGTGAAGGAGAACAGGCTGCAGAAGCCAAGCACGCTTAAGAAAGAAAACTCCCATCTGGGATAAACCCTAATGAACACACCCCTAGGGCTTATCAGGCAAACACGATGCCTAACTGCAAGACCAGGTAAACTGAAACTTGGAGAGGGACTAGTATCCTTATTAACGATAAACGGATTCCTACTCCTAGGAATCACGTTACATTAGACCACGGCATCTGGGACTGTGTCCGTTTCCGGAATAGCCAAGGGCATTGAAAGAGGAAAGCTGTGCAACGAGAACAGCGCTGCTGCTTAGAGAGACGACCGAGGTTTCAGCCTTACTTCTGGGACCAAAACGCATCCCTGGAACTGTTCGGCAGTGCCTCACCGAAGCACACACGGACGTGCTGCCGCCCTGCAAACAGCTCTGCCGCGGCCACACAGTCTGGAGGGCCCGGGGAACACGGCAGTGGGAACACAAACACCACACACCTTGTTTAAACACTATTTCTACCAAGGCACACAGGCACTCCCTCGGTCAGCGCCGGAACCCGCTTGCCAAGGAGGTTCAGCGCTCACCCCCTGCCTTACACAAGAGTCCATCTCACCCAGTCCTCTCGGGAGAAAGACTCAGAACACACAGATTAACACAAACACACTCTTAGACCACTTATACCTCATTACGCTCCCTTCTGCTTTGTACGTGTTTTTCATACAGAACAGAGCCTCCCCCAGAAACAAAGCGCTACGGGTTTCTGAACAGGACGGAGTCTGCCATTTCAGTTTTACTCTGATTAGCTCCATGGGATCTTCACAGCAAAACTGTAAGATTTTGCATGAAGACTCCTCTAGGGAAGAGGGCTCTGAAGGGCACCGGAGCCACAAAGACAGCCGAAGCAGACGCAGGTGACAAGGGCCCTGCGCAGCTCAACAACCAGCACAGGCAGAAAGGGAGAAACGAACAGCACAACGTGAACGATCCAGTACCCTTGTCAGCCAGCCCTCCATCGGCGAGCTGTGCCACAAACTCACTGCTGCTTCCCACCCAGCGTCAGGCCTTTCTTTTACAGAGAAAGTAAGCCAGAGAGGACTATTAAGCAATCCTGCCATAATAGGAGATTCCTTAGAGCGCAAAATTGCTTTCAAATACCCACTTCGCTCCGCTGCACGCATCAGCACAATGAGCATTAAGCTCAGCAAAGAGAACACCACACAGACACAGTCGCAGGAAACCGGGCTGGCAGCAGCTGGCAGGGATGGAGGGTCCTGGGTGCTTCTGCTGCTTCCCCTCCCCTCCACAACCTCCGTCGCCACGGAGCAGGCAAGCCCGGTTTTCCTCTCTGGCCAGCCTCCTGCCACTTCCATCCTCCCCCTCCGTTATCTCCGACAGCCCAAGCATTCTGTTTTTAAGCAGCAAAAGTCAGTTTTTCCACAGCAGATGCCTGCACAGGTTTTGGCTCCATCAGAAACATAATGAGTTTAGTTTAAATTTGCACCACATCTCCTTAGTCGTGGCTCGCGGAGGTGACGGCGCTCTGAGCCATCTCGGCACCCTTTCTCAGTACCTGACTACAGCCAGCGTCCCTGCGACCTCTCAGAGACGTCACCTCAACTGTCAGGTCAAAGCAACTGGACTCACTAAGTGCGCACTTTAATGGCAGGTCTTTGGCAGATCGAGGTGAGCATCGGCAGGCCCCGATCTCCTCCTCTGTGACATTTTTTCCATAGCAAAGCACATGCCAAGAGGCTGGGGCAATGAGAAGTGACAACACACTCCCATCTCACAGTCACACAGAGAGAGGAAAATAAACCGGGTTCCCTCCAGTCCAGGCCTATCCTGGGACACTGGTTTAACTCAAACCAAGTGGTACAGCGGGGGCTCTCAGGCCAGGAAGTTATCTGGTTATATCAGAAATTCCCGACCGCTATAAACCTCTGAAAACTTCAGTGTAGTTTTAGAATTACAGCTGTGTAACACTTTTTTTCCAAAATCCCTGTTTTGGAAACGTGTATCACCTGAGAAACCTAACAGATAAAAGCTTTCCACAACACGCCACTCTTGCTTACTGTCAAGACTAAAAGACCCCCTCAGAAAACAGTTCCAGGACTCTCGTGATTTCCTGCCTTTCCCAGACTCAATGCTACTTAAACAAAGCTGCTTCGATGGCACAGATGCTTCCCACCTGCCCCCTCGCAGAGAGGAGCCGAGGCATGGCACCACATCTCGAACAAGCTGCGGTCTCCTCCAGCTTGTGAAAAGTTTTGCTGTAATTCAGCTCAGAATACACGCCCTGCTGGTTTGAGATCCCGTGCCTACCGGAGGGAGGAAAACCCTCCCATTTCCATCCCTTCCAAGGCAAGTCACAGCCCGGCTACACAACAATCAGACTAACTCAGCTTCCATGTTCTAAAAGGGTCGACACTGCTTATTGCAGCCTAGATAAAATCTGGGGACAAAACACACAGAGCAGAGCTGTAAATGCTCAATCGCCCACCTCCGTACAAGCAGCAGGGAAAGAGGAAATTTAAAATCACTTCTGCAGGCAGGCAAACCCTCGAGCCTAGTTAATGCAGAACAGCTGTTAAGGAAAGTCGTATAACAAAAACATTTATACGCGTTCCTGTATCTTGAATAATTGCTCTGGAACTAAGTGAAAACTTGCTACCCTCTTCAAACGGCACATCGTTAATTAGCACACGTAAAGCATTAGTGCTACGGATCAGCAGGATTAAGGTTTTACAGTAACTACGGATGGTTATTTTATGCTACACAGCAGTCCAATCACTCCCAAGGGCGCTAAAACAGGCAATACTGGTGCCTAGAAAACAAACCTCAACTTTTTCTTATCTCACATAGGATGTTGTGTTTCATGGCTTCCAGAAACACACTGCACCTAACGTTAAATGATTGCTGGCCATTACAATCAAACTTCATGCTGCAGGATCTTTAAATCAGAGCAATTTACAAAAACAGCATTCCACTGACAGCCGGCCAATGTTTGGTAACTCATCCACAATAATTAACCAGCGCAACATAGTTTTATTGTGATTCGATCCTCACCCCACTCCCGCCCCCCAAGTCATGTGCCATACAAACATTTGGTTTGGGGTTTGATTTGTTGGGTTTGGGTGGGGCTTTTTTATTTCAAAGTGATTGGAATGATTGGTTTTTCAATTTATTTTGAAGTAGCACGATGAAAACAGCACCCCAAGTTCAACCGCTGATCAGCACACAGGATTCACTGATGAGCAGGGACTGTTACAAGAGCGTCCTCAGGAGGTCTGGAAATGTCTACGTTCTGCATAATAATAAAAATACAGAGGAGAATATTTATCATGCAGCAAGCAGTAAGAGCGACAAAAATACCAACCAGATTCCTTCACAAGTACACAGCTGCATTTATTTAAAAGCAGAGATTTTTTTAACCCCCCACACCACAAGAATGCATCAGACTTGACAGCTGCTTGGTATCCCAGAACCAGACAGCAGGAAAACATATTTTCAGTAATCGCTGATCCCATGCTGATAACATTACCATAAACTCAAGTCGTTCGTGTTTCGGAGGAAGCCTTTTACAGGCCCAAGCAGGAATCCACTTAAACACGTGCTCCAGGACATACACATCTATCCGTTAAGAAGCTTCCAGTGCTTTACTGAACTCTGCCATATCCTTCTTTCCCAAGGGAAGACTTTAACATTTGTTCGTGTTACAGACAACATACTACACCTGACAGAACAGAAAAAAACCCTTTTCCCAGACACCTTAACCATTCAAGACTGATCACACCAACTAGATCTCACCTCATTTGGCACAGGCTGCAGGAAAAAAAAAAAAGAATTACATTCCACGCAGCAAATTATTCAAAACAAAACGCTGCGCTAGGAAGCACAGCTTCGAGTGCGGCCGTGCAGAACCAGGCTGCCCCGCGACCATCTCATGCGAGTCCCAAAGACTGTGCAATTAGTATTCTCCCCTCTACCAGAAAACTCTTCTGAAGTTCCTCCCAAGCTCTTGATCTAAGTTTTGGACCGTTTCAGGCCAAATCATTGCCAGTTCTTCAAACTTCGTGCTGAAGGGCTTCACGAGCCTTACTTACACCGCGGTAAGCAAGCTCAGCTTTCGCTAACATCTCCCTCTCCCCTTCCCCCCACAAAATCAAAAACGAGATCTGCATTTCTTGCTACCATGCGCTCTCCCTGTCTGTCACTCGCTAAGACAGAACTGCAAGTAAACATTTTACCCCAGCGCTTGTTTTCTGGCCCGAAGAGGGGACTCAAGCAACAGCTAAAGTAATTCCCCTGAATTATTTTCAGTGAAAAGACTACAGACTCCTTCATTTGAAAAGGTCAGGAACTTAAGGCACTACAGTGCCGACAAACACAAGGCTTCAATCCACTTCAGACAAATCATCCTCATACAATGAAGTTTACACACACTATAAATAAATACTCCAGTGCTTTGCCTGCCTTTCTGCAATGTGAAAATAGATCCTTTCAGCTGAAGGCAAAAAGAAGTGCGCTGTTCTGAAACACGGACTACAAATTACTTGTGGGGGCACAGAACAGCACACTGGGCAATTCTTAATCAAATAGTTTCATTGTCTAACAATGTAGTTATCTGTGACACTGTGTTTAATTACATGCTTAGACTTCAACAGACTATTTGAAAATATAATTTACAGAAGTAATTAACATTTTTGTAGGTGACAGAAATGAAAGCTTTCGAAATTTTCGTAGTCCTTTGAGCAGCATTTAAATGCAGACAGGATCGACCGGCCTGATTTTCATTCAGCCCTACTAAACGAACAGCGTACCATCACCCATACTTCAATGGTCTGGGTTTCTTTGGGGGCAGAGAGAGAGGAGTGGGATTTTTTACAAAGATGCCTCTGCTCCTTTTTCTCTTCTTTAAAATTCATTAACTCAATTATTTCTGTTCTAAATAAACAGCTTTGTATCCACATGCAATGATCCTCTACACGCACGTGAAATACAACGACCCAACACCAGCATCGGCATGGCCACATCACTTGCTAGACATGCTAAGAGTCACTCGGTGATCCAGGCAGAACTTTCCCCCCCCAAGAAAAATCTTCAGTTAGAGAACTGGTATTTCCAACTGCAACTTCCAAGATACTTTACCAATCTGTAAGTTCAGCAGCAATATTTTATCAGCCAAACTAAACATGTTCAACCGATTCACGTTATTTCACATGGACAACTTAACGCCTGCTCTAAGACAGCCTCATTCATTTTCACCGTGCTTCTCCAACGCCTTTTAGGCACTGTGAAAAGAGAATGGAGTTCCTAAACCTAACAAACCAAACTAAGATGCAAAAGTGGTAAAGCACAACGACAAAGGAGACGGGAAGAGGGAGGAAACACGCAATACGACTATCTGAGAGAAAATATCTTCTCTATGAACGACCAAAAGCCAGTATTTTCGGAACTCAGAATGCCCACGTCATTAAAATAAAACTTCTCTGCAGAGGACTTTTCCAGCATGAAATCTGCACATCTGCCACAAATGTGGGCCCTTATGTAAGAAAGTCATTTTGTGTCACATGCCTTACTGAATACAAACATAAAACCACATTTATTACAATATTCCTTTTCACCATAAACCACTGTTCTGAAAACCACCACAAACAGCCCTTTGTTCTCATGTTATCAAACTGATTTTTAATCCACCAGTAAGCACAGCTCATAACCTCAGCAAGGCAGCAGTGCCATACCCATGCATTAGCATGAGGATCTGCAAGGGAAACAGAATTTTTTAATCATGACGCATTTTACATAACTTTCATAATGCAGCAAAGGAAGAACTTTGAGCGAGCAGCAGAATCAACCTAAGATCACGTCAACGCTTTGAAGCACACAGAACCGCGTGCCTGACACCGGGAGCACGAAGCTGCTGTGGCCCAACATCTTCTCTCTGCTTACATTTTTACAAACACACGCAATTTCCTTTTCCTCAGTTGTTCTGCCATGTCCCAAGATCTCGACTTCCTCTCCAGCTTAAAACACAGGCGGCATCATCAATTCCTCTTTTTCATTTAGAGTGATGAAAAAGCTGATGATTTCATTATTTACTCTCTCCAAAACAAGTGCGGCATTCATAACGTACTTTTTGACTACACACCTCTTCGGCTGAATGACAAAGCCTGGAAGAATTTCATAGTTTTTAGATCGATACCGTATCTTCAAATTCTCATTCGTTTTTTTGAAGATAAAACTACTCTACAGCTAGAGCTCGTACACAAGATAAATGTGCGCAATAAAAAGGATTCCACTTCCCCTCAGCAAACTGGTAGTAAAGCTTGGTATGTAAAATTAAATACGCTCAGTTGAGCTGTCAAATAATTTCTAACCACAAGGACAATGGCAATCAGCTCACATAGTACGTTACATCAACTTCTCCAATTCAAAAAATATTCTTACCTCGGGTTTATCTCTGTGTGTGTTTACAGCTTCAACATTCAGGAATATAGATTCTACTTTACATCCTGTTGACAGAAAACACATCTTTAGGATTGGTCTGTTTTAAAAATAAAGTTATATTAAAGATGCAATCTAACTTTGAGTTGGTGAAGGTTAATCACTTCTCCCTTCTGATTTATACTAGTTTCCCAAATTCTGAATAGCTAAAGTTATTGAAATGAATCTATTCCAGTAGGATGAAGATTATTCTCAATTCGATAATCCACCTCCTATTCTCACCTTAATAATTTTTTCTCTGAAACAATTCCCAATGTTAAACACGAACAACATCACTCAGTCAGAAAGTTCTCATTTCTATCTTTTTGATTTTTTAAACACCCTAGGCTTCATAGAATTTCACTGCAAAACAAGAAGATAAATACTGCTCTCATTTTTTAAAACGTGAAAATGATTACGAGAAGGCATACTGCATGTTGTTAGCGACTCCGTTCCTCTACGTATGCAAAACAGGAGTTTTAACCCCCAGTTAAATGGAACTTTCAAGTTGATTTCTGACAAGGAACTTCTCCTTTTCACTCAAAAATTGAAAACTCCAGAGAAGCAAGGAAAATGTTAACAGTCAGAAGAGACAACTATCACTCAGGTACTATAAATTGACGCACTTACAGAATTGTAATTACTCAATACACCGTGGCCACACCATTTTAAGCAATATCTGCTTGCCAGACACTGTCTTATCTCACATGAACACAACTTTTACAAGCTGCCACTACCCTACACAACATTCATTAAGAGTCAAATTCCTCCGACATACCACAGAATCCACCTTCTATCACAAAGAGGTTTTCAGATTTTTCTGCTCATTTATTTCCTAAAGTCGTAACACAATCCATAGAATTACTACATGACAGAAAAGGGTGATTTTAGCCTTTTCTTAGAAAGCCAGTGCACTTTAAAAGAAGGAATATAAATTAGTAAGGCAAATATTTGCCTTTCCTTAGGGAAGCCTATTCTGAGAAACGCCATTTGTCATGAACACTGTGAGGAAACACTGCAGGAGGGCCAGCACCCAGAGAAACAGCCAACAAGGATCAGATTTTAAGGGAGAAAAGCACGCATCTCCAAGCGGAAGAGTACTCTAGCCATCCTTCTTTCTGTTCACAGATCCATTGCGATCCCTGACACCAAGCAAAAGCAAGCTCTGATCCCTGATGCTGGCCACTACTAAGAACTGGTTACACAGCAGACAGGCTTCCAGAGAGCTCTAAGTCCCTACCGCTAGCTGAGTTTAACACCTGAAAAAAGTATCGTTGTGGAAGGCTTTAAATATCAACTAAAGGGACATGAGTCACGCCACAGTAAATACAATGTGCGTATTCTCAACTCATTTTTAATTACTGATGTGCAAGTTCATACCTACAGCAAGACACAGTTTCTCTTTCCTGTGTGCTCCCACACAGACCACCGCTGTACTGGATTGTTGGGTAAAAGTCTAATTTATCCTAATCCAACTGTCAGGCCCTAACAGATGTCCCTACTAAGGATCAGACGCATAGGGTGGGAACGATGCTAGCTTTACACGCCAGGATGAGGAAACCCCTAAGGGAGGTGTTACCCTAGAACAGGATTAGCTGGAAAGTATTAAACGCTCCACGTTTGATCCTGCATCCTGCCTCACTGGAGCCAAGTGACACACCAAGTTGAAATAATGCCATAGACTATTAGTGTATAAATAGTTCACACAGCCATTGTATTTTCAGACAGTCAAATTCCAAAAAGTAGGTCGACTGAAATGTGCGAATCAGACACACGTATCAAACACTTCAAAAATGAACCATGCCATTTCTTTCGCTGAAGTCAAAAGGTTATTTCATACCATTTATTTTCCTTCCTCATTTAGTGGGTGAGTAAACACCATCAAGATCCAAGTCCTCTTAAAATTTAGGAACAGTCACCCAACTTCCCGCTAAAACAAAAAAAACCACCCAAAACCAAAAACCTCGCTGTGGAAACAGGCTGGGCTAGCGAGTCAAGAGAATCCAGTCTCCAAAAACTGACCGGGGCGGGGGGAAGTTTTAGCTGTTCTAAATTTCTATTTTCAAAACTCCAGCTTGTCATGCAAGGCTAGAACACCAGATGTCACCAAAACATAGACGGTTATTACTTACTGCAGGACCTCACTGCAATGAAACGACAACAATCTCTTCAGACAGATTTTGCGGTCTAACAGCTAGTTACTCGGTTCTCCATTTTATTGAAACTTGACAAAAAACGAAGTACAGGTCTAGACTGCTCTTTTTCAAAGCTGATAATCAAAGACAGATCTGCATTTCCAATTAATAACTCGACTAGCGTTTTTTGGCAATCCATTTCCTGGTAAACTGTGCAGATAGTTCTCTTTGTCTATAAATAATCTTCTGAAGTGTGATGAGATCAGAAGATACAATTAAGCCATCACTTAAAGAAAATTAACAGCAGGCACGTGTTAAGCTGAGGCTGAAACACACACAAAGCTTCATTACCAATCAGCCTAAAACCCAAGAAGCACATGTTGCAACCCATACCCTACACAAGCTCGCGGCAAATCTCAGTTAAAGGCCCTGAGAAAAGCACTGACAATAGCTGCCGGCAACCGTACGCCAACAAGAAGGTAAGTGCACGTGGTAGTGTGAAGGTCCACAAACACATACTTCAGGAAAAGAGAACAAAGTTATTCAAGGGTAAGGGGAAAACCCTTTGTAAGACGATAAACCTACATAAATGCAGATCTGCCTGTCTTCTAAAAAGCAATACCCTCAAACACATCAATAAGAACAGAGATGTTACTGTACCAGACGTGTGTAAATGGCACGGGTTTGCCAGAGGAATTAGTGAAAGGGCATATGAACTGAGTACAAAAGAAAATTGTCCACCAGCAGTTACAGTAACTGGTAGTTTCAGGCCTTCGCTAATACATGCGTATTTTCTGCTGTAACACAAAGCAAATGTAAACCAAAGGATTCCTTGATTCTAACAAAGCTCTACAGGCATACGTACAATGTCAAACCTAATTTTTCAATTTTCTTTTAGAACAAAGTAAATTAAACATGCGTTTTAACTGACTTCACAAAAAGCTTCACAAACTTGACCGATGACACAGACGTAAGTAACAGTATAGTTACTTATGCATTATATAGACTTAATACTACTCACCATAAGCCACCGGCGTTAGCTTTAAGACAGTGTGCAGCGGGCACTTCAGGTAAGGCAGTTGTTCTGAGAAATCGAATAACAAATTACATATGAAATACAGATTATAAAAACACTTAGCTTTTCTATTATGTTACAGGTCAACCACTTAAAAGTCTCTCTAACAATGCATTATGTTTTCTTCCCTAGCGCTGCTATTCAAACAGCTGCAGAAAACCAAACATTAGCCTTTCGACACGGGTAGGTCAAATTAAAAAAAAAAAAAAAGTTACACTTATGTACCTGCCTAGCACAAACACTCTCTGATGAGAAAGGAAAATTGTTAGCATTCACTGTTTGGAACTTTGATTTGTAAATTTGCAAAAAAATAGTCCGTTTGTTATGTATCAAGGAAGACTTACCTGCAGGCTTGTCAAGAAAATACGCGAGCAAACAGCGCATGACAGCTTGGTGACATATGACAAGCACATTTTCCTGCCTTTCAAGTTCCATAATTACCGGCTCCAGTCTCTGAACAAGATCTTCATAGGACTGGGTGGGAAGGAGAAATACACAGCACATTAAAAAGGGAAAACTCTTTGAACAGTATATGTATATACAGTGTATCTTTCACATTATTCATCTTCTAAATTTTGTATTAGTGCATAAATACTGTAGTAATAATTTTCCTTAAATTAAGAACACAGTCCAGGTCTTCCAGACTATCAAAGAGCACACATGTAACAAAATATAGCTTCCTCATGGAAAACCTTTATTAAATTAGTTGCTATGATCAAGAATTTCCACAAAATCCCTAGAATTTAACTCACAACAAATGCAAATGTATAGGTTAAGTCTTTTCATACCTCATATTCAAAAGCATCTCACTTCCAGGCAAAAACCCAGGAAGCCCAGCCTACAGTCAGCATACAAACAGTTCACAAAGTCTGATTTGTTCAAGCTGCCCTTTAAAGACAAACCATGTGCTTGATGAACTGGCCTGGCAATGGCAGCCACCATCCCATCAAAAATCACAAAGCAAGGAGGACGTATTTCTCTTGCAACCTGTGAATCTGCTGCTGCAGGTAAACAGCAGGATATTCTTCTATATGTGCATGCTTAATTTAATTTTCACACACACAGTAAAGACACTACTTCCAAAACGTGTCATGCATTGCAGACACACAGAACACAGGATGTCACCCAGCAGGGCAGGGAATAACAACAGCAGAAAGCCTTCACCCTGCTCCCAAGGCAGTCACGGGGGCTGCCCGGTTGGAAAGTGTCACTGTTGGTTCAGACATGGCAAGAGAAACCCAGCTGTCCCCAGTGAGGCTGTGCAAACCCCAGTGACAGAGAAACTGCCTTTGACAAGCAGCTGAGATCAACTCATCACCCCAAGGCGATGGGGCAGTTTGACATGTTTGTCACCATCCTAGAGGACGGCAGCAGTTTGAAAAAACAAACACTCCTTGTTCAAACGGATTAGGAGAACTTTGCAGCTTCATGACCCTGATCAGTAAGACAGGGGTCACACACGCAAAAACACTGCTCTTACCACAAGCTGCTTGAGCACAGTGATTATTCTTGACTGCTGAGGAAAGAAGAGCTCAGAGCTCCGCTTCCTCACGACACAAACAGCAGAGCAGCTGGTCCCATTACTCCTCCGCCCTGCTGCCCTGAATCCCAAGCCTTCAGCACCCACAGACAGGCCGTGTGACCATCTGGTAATTGCTGCGCTGTAATGGGTTTGCTTTTGAAAAACTGTCAGCAAGTTATTTTCCCAGAGGCAAGAAGTTTATTAAAGAGAAAGACCAACGTGGCTACAGATTTCCCTAGCATTTCAGCCAGAACTGCATGCAAAACAGTCATTAGCTACATCAAGGATGAACAGAAAAAGGCAGTCTTGGCGCACATGCAATAGCTTGAAGCCTCGCAATCATTCTTCCTGCTTTATCTCTGCAGGACCTGCATAGAAACCATGCCCGCGAGATCAAAGCTCTCAATTGTTTTTCTAAATCTGTTGTTTTCTTTTTCAAGCCCTGAATGAAATTAAATGGTCTGGGCTCAATCCTTGCAAGGAACAACATTTTTATTAATTTTTAATTTTTCTTTTTTTTTCCTAAAGCCAGCACGCATGTGTTCAAGATGACAAGGAAGCCCCTCACTTTGAGAGAGAAATAATACCAGACCTCTCCTTTAGGGTATCTGTATCTGTATTTGTCTTGGTCTCTCAGTGCAAATTCAAGCGGATAATTTTCCTGTATTTCTTCATATGTCATTTCTTCACACACTCCCTATAGGTAATAAAAATAATTAAAAGCATGTATTTCCAGCACTGCAAAAAGTAAATACCACTCTTAAATAAAGCCATACGTAAGTAACCTTTAGCAATTGTATTTTGTTACTCGGACACTGAAAGACAAAATTGTCACACATGATGAACAGGCCACTCAGCCGGACTGAGGCGTGGTTAGAAGGCATCATTAAATCCCTGTACAAGTGGAGTTACACATATCGGCAAACAAGGTCACCGGGCAAGGTCATGTTGTATCTGTTGCACCTACTTGCGTATCTTACAGGTGCAGCTGGAAAATGCCAATTAGCAATGCTTTATTTCTTTCCAGCCCTCACCTACCAAAAATTTCATAGCATCGTGGCTTCTACAGGGGAATACTTTACTGGGAAAGACAAGCCAATACTAAATTAATTATGGCAAATTTTAATAAAACACTTAGCCTTGCTAACATTGACAATTAATGGCAAGTTTTTCCAAACTCTAGAACCAGCTTAAATGACTTTCTATCCCATAAAAGGCACATCATCACAAAATCAAACACTTCCTTTGTCCCTAGCAAACAAAGAAACTTAGTAAACATGTAGAAAAGAAGAACTTACTGCATCTATCTCATTCAAAACCTTCCACTGCTCATAAGGCACTCCCAAGGCTTCAGCAGTCTGAATTGTCCTTTTCATCTGGCTGGTCCAAACTTTCAGATCTTTTATATTTTGCTCATTAATAAATTGTGCCAAGCTTTTGGCAAACTGAAAGAAAAACCATGAGACACTGGATGAGGGCTCAGAGCCAACACACTGTGTTCAGTTTGGAACATACAAGCTCTAAGCGTCTGTAAACTCATTAAAACTTTTCCAAAAGGCTCTGTTAAAGTCTTTGCTAAGAAACATAACACATTCTGTTAAGCCAAGAGCGACAGGGGAGGGAAGGAAAGGAGTAAAAGGAAGACACAAGTCTTATGCAGTTCCCATCTTTACCTCCAAGAACTTTCAGCTTTAACTTGTTGGACGATTGGGAAGGTTCAC
Organism: Steatornis caripensis; assembly: GCA_013398225.1. Lineage (NCBI taxonomy): Eukaryota > Metazoa > Chordata > Aves > Caprimulgiformes > Steatornithidae > Steatornis > Steatornis caripensis. Next base: position 730,645 of record VZSC01009412.1, read on the forward strand.
ACGCCCTGATTTTACAAAAACACGGTTAAAAAATAAAGCCCTCTTGACAACTGCTTTGTGCTGTATGATAAAAAGGAATTTCAACCAACAGAACGACAGACAGATAAAAGAGCACGTACCAAAGCACAACAAAGTGTTTCCCATCCAGTTTCCACTACCCACATACGCAACTAAAAAAATCCTTCCAAAACATGTTAGGAGAAAAGGGGCATAGAGGAAGAAAGCTGTAATTACACAGCACAAACTGCACACAACACAAAACCCAGTCACACTTGTTCGGACGTACATACTTCTTTCCCCCTGACAGACAGTCCAGGATCTCCTCCTATCCTCCCTTTCAGATTGAGTTCACTTTCTCCATGTCGACAGAGGTAGATTGACCGAGGAGTCACATGGATATTCATGAGGTAGTAGACAATCCGGCTCTGGATGTGATCCATTACTCTGTTCACAAGGTAACTCCTTCCGACATCCATAATTTTAATGTAAGAAAGATCTCTTTCACAAGCAAACAAAAGAAAAAGAAAAAAAGTAAGATTCCACATAGTTTCCATTAGGGTGTACCACAATCTTCCCACTCTCCCTCTCATTATAAAACAAAGGGGCAACAAGCCAAAGCAATAAACAATCACCCATGAAATATGCGTTAGTCCTAAGAAACAACGCAATACTCCAAAGACACAGGATGAACTCTATTGCTTTCACATGTAAGCTGCTCAAATCACTTTTTCTGTTCCCTTTACTTGCTTGCACTTTTGTTTCTCAAATCTGGAACCTACTCTTGGAAAAACATAGCCCTCCCACTGAAAGGAATATACAGTGGAGTCATTCAACTGTGGTAGCTTCAATAAGATAGCCAGGTATTTTACCATACGAGGTATTTTTCTCCAGGTTACAAACACTTCCCTCATAGCAAGTATTTGTCTGACTGCACCCAGGGGCCAAAAGGCACGGGTCACTACCCATCTCACCTACCCTTCCAGAAAAACCACAGCGCCAGAAACACCAAGGACGAGCCTGAAGCAAGACATTTTCTCAACCACTCTACCAACAACTACGTATTAACAGTACTGATTTATGCCACCACTACCTTCTCTCAGCATCAGACAGGTTATAATTTAAATGTTCACTGTTTATCCTTTCCTATCTGAGCTATCATTTCAGAGTAGCATCTAGTTCAAAGGAGGAAAAAACTCTAATAAACTGAAAATAACCACATATTGGTTTCTAGCAATGCATTTCAGACATCACACCACAGTAAAACAAGAAAACTTCTGATAAAAACAATTGGAGGTGATGAGGAGCAAGCACCATCACCTCACCTCTGATAGCGTTGTTTGGAGTTAATCATTATTGTTTCGCCCAGGCACAACCATTAGGTCCATCACAGAAATTACATGCATGAACTCGTCTGATTGAACCAGCTTCACACTGCTTACACTCAATTACATTGAAACGCAGCTCAGCCTTCTCTACAGCACTGGTCCTGAACCAAACCAGCAGCACCTGGTACGAGCACAGCTCAAAATTCCACACCGAAGTTCTGGACTGTAGCAAGAGAAACAGGGCTCCTCCTCACATGGTTCATCCCTACCTTACTTTCAAGTGTTGAAAGTAAATGAAAAATAGATGAATGATTCGGCATGAGTGTAAATAATCTAGCTATCAAAGTTTCTCACAGCCTTGCATCTGCAGGGTAATTTGCAAGCACAAATAATTAAATTTAGAAGTCACATTTTTATGACTGATTGTTCAAAATTCACATGAGCCATGTCAACAAATGAAGTTATGCTTACAAATCACTCAGGTCTCCTCTACATACTGAAAAAAAAAAAAACCAACAACAACCAACCACTACAGCTAGTCTAGAATAATTTCTAAAGGCTGGTTCTTTCACAGAAGAATCATGCCATTCTCCAAGTGGGAGAATAAAAAAGAATATTGTCCCAGAGTAGACTCAGCCAATTTTCCTCAAGCAAGCAAGTTTCCAGGCTACACTCCCAGAGCCAACTCCTTCTAACTTGTCAAAGAAAAGAGAGCTCAAACCATTAAAAAAACATGACTAGAAAGCCCTAATCCTAATCCCCAATATGGGATGCTCCATCCCCTAAGGAAACATCTTAAAACAACCCAGCTGTGATCACAGTGTTGTTTCATCACTTACTTGTCAAGAGTTTCATCTAACGTCTCATACGAGTTCTTGTAGCACTCTATCCTTTTCATGAAATCTTCTGTTGCTTCATCATTACTACAATCAACATAGTCTGGACTACCCAGCTTCACTTGCTGTTTAAAATAAAAACAGGAAAACTGTACGTAAGGTTCTTTCCCTTTTTAACAGAAGTTTAAAGAAATAGGAAGGGAGAGAACACAACACAAAAACTTATTTTCTGGAAGTCAATTCAAATACATACAAAGCAAAAGGAGCTATTCTTCATAGAATTGAACTTCCGAGTTAATATACAAACAGACAGGAAAATAAAAGTGTTCCATTAATGGAAGCTAATGGGTTTTTGCTATTGGAAGTTCTTATAACTTCTACAGATACTGAGATACTTTAAATGTCTTGACTTAAGGCAGTTAAAGCAAACTTTCCTATACTCACCACAATGTTTGCAGCAATGACCTCTGGATCTACGCATACTGACTCAACAAAAAAAGTCTTCAGTCCAAACGGCACGTCACACATACACAGAAGGAAGGAAGAAAGAAGATGCATTAAAACGTCGCTGGGGACTAACACACGAGCGCTGCCAACTTCCATGCTAAGCATTGTTTAGAAGATATGCCTTTCCTCCACGTACTCAGGTTTCTCCAGATCCTCTCATCAGAAACTGTTGGCTTACCATTCCCTGAAGCATCATGCTCTATGCTATTTTCCCCAATAATGCTTATTAAGTGGAAAAAATTTGCAGTGAGAAAAATTTAGGATGGAATAGGAAGAAGTAAATGGGGAGGATGCAAGCTCAGACATGCCAACAGTACCTAACGCTTCTGAAATAATAATTTAGAAGTCTTTCAACTGATCAAGTAGCCTCACATAAAAAAGGTCTGTGTTTTGCTGTCTCAAAGGTATATTAAGACACAAGTTTACAAGAAAATTGAAAATCACTGAAAAACAGCTAAATGCAAAATAATCCTGGACAGAAGGTAGAAAGTCACAGAAAGTTTCTGGTTTGTGCAGAACACACACAGAATTATGTGTTTCTGCAGCAAAAACCCAAACTGCACTAAGAAACATATTTTAAATAGTTCTTGCTGACAATGCACTCAGAGCTACAGGTCCAGGATGACAGTGAAGCCACAGCATAAAAGAGATTAGCTCTGAACAGTACAAACATTAAAGACAAGAAAAATGAGGAAAGCTTGACTTTTCATGACAAACAATGCTTGAGAACACGAAATGCTCTATTCACTAAACATCTAGGAAGGATGTGGCTTATATTACTGCACTTAACGCCGAGCACTGATAAGGGCAAAACTATCACTGCCCTACTTGCCTAGCCATTAGCTTAGAACTTCTTTGGTTTTGACTCACCTTATATCCATTTTCTTCACCAAATTTGTAAATAGTTTCTCTACGTTCTCGAGTTGTATTTGTAGCATCAAAGACCTAGGAATAATTGGGCAGAGGGGAGAGAGAGGAATTTAAAAAGCATCATAGCCCACAAAAAGCACTGTGTTAGTAACAACAGAAGTAAGGGTTCAAAGTCCCTCAATGTGAAGGAAAGGAATGAAAACACTTCCCCTTCTCTCTACCCTGCTACCTCAACACGCTCAGCAGAAAAGCAAAAGATATTCCTACTTTACGACATGAATTTTCCAAATACAGGAGATAAAAAAAAAAGAGTAATATTTGGAACCATTACTAACAGATCACTGTATTTGGAAGAAGCAACCAGAATTCAAGCCTAACACATAATACAGGACACAACCTTCCTCCTGCTCCTATCAGCATTAAATACTAATGCCTATTTTTTTTGTGAACTTATGCTACACAAAAAAAGATGCTGCAACCAATATATTCAAAATGAAAGTGTAAAACTTCTAAAGGGCAGAAGATCCGCAATACTTGTAGATCTTGCCCGTGAAGTACAAGATACATGCCACCATTCTTCTAAGAACTTAGCATTTATCTCTGAACGCACCAGTGTTCTACCAAAGCATCGTTTGCCAAAGCTTACCTCATTTCCCCAGCAGAACTTTTAGTCAATGAAAACACCAGAGTTGTCAGTTGTCTTAAGAAAAACGACGTTATGCATAAAATATTATTATATTATACATATTTT
>VZSC01009413.1:0-10052 GCA_013398225.1 Steatornis caripensis
CCGTGATGCCAAAGCTCCTGCTCAGCCTTAGCTTCACTGACACTGGTGGCCAGGCGTTAGGCCACCGGGCCCCAGGGCTGACCCACAAATTTGGGATACTCAAGCCACGCACTGGAGCAAGGAAAAGCACTGCTGGCCATGGGAGCCAGCCTCAGCACAGCCACAGGATGGACAGGTGTCTCTGCTCCAGCCCTGTCTCCAAGCAGAAGTTAGGTGCAATGTGTCTGGGTTAGAGCAAGCTGCTCAGGGATGTGTCCTGGTGGGGTTACGTATCCTCGAGGGTGGGGATTCCACAGTTCTGCTGTGCTCTGTCCTCATGCTCATCCCGATGCAGTGTCACCTCATACCAGGGCTCTCCCCCACATCCACATGGGTGAGATGGACCCCCCCTCAATGTTCCTGTGGGCGGCCATGCCCAGCTCATTCTCCCACGTGGGGCAAGCTCAGCTCATGCGGGCAAACAGCAGCCCTGAGAGGGCACTCTCCGCTGCTGCCCTTGGGCCTCAGGAGTGGGCTGCCTGCCTCCTCTACCGCAGCAACGCCCAGCATGCTCCTGCTCCCCACAACCGCTTGTCCCCTGAACCAGGGAGCTTTCCAGGACACCGTGGCCTGGGCTGGTCCCACAGGTGAACCTGGGGCAAACCCCTGCTTGGCTGCCACTTTGTCTGCCCACGCCATTGTATCCCTGCAAGGCTCCTCCTCTTGCATGCCTGTTCCCATTCACCTCTTATTTTTCTTTTGTCTCTGGGAAACTTAGATTTTTCCAGCCCCTTGCAGACCACTGGAGGAAGTTCTTCTTCCTGGCACCAACCAACCCACTCAGCATACTAATAGTTTGCTTCAAGCATTGTTATTCAGGTTAAGTACACTCCGTTGTCCCATCTCTGGTGGAGAAACCTAAAGGCCTTGTCAATGAAAGCCACACAGAGGGGGCACGCTGTTGTGAAGCCATTTTCATAGCAGAAGCTCCATGATATGGCAGAGAACTGAGGGCCGCTTCTCCCAAATTGTCCTGCTGGTCCAGCACTGACACCTCCTGCGAAGGTGCCGGATCCTGCAACGACGCTTGGGGACCACATCGCTTTTTGCTGCCCAAAAGCAGCCAGGCTGCTCGCCATCGCAGGCAGGGCTGTCAGATGGGGGGCACAGGTGGGAGCGGAGTAGCAGCTCAGTGGCTGCCCCAGCTTTTGAGTATCTCACTTGGGTGCTTCCTGAGCCTCTCTGAGCTCCTCAGGCATCCGGAAAGAGATGCTGAGTTTGGGCATGGTGGAAGGAGATGCTGATCTTGGGCATAGGGACAGGAGATGCTGAGCCCTGTGGGCCAGGAGCCAAGCAGCCCTGGTGTGGAGTGGGCTGTGGAGCAGAAGGCAGGCACGTGTGCTCCAGTTGCTTCATGGCAGGGAGAAGCCACTGCCATGAATGGTTGGGTGCGGGGGCAGTTGGGAGAGACGTTTCAGAGGGTTTTGTGGCCACGGCTGGAAGTCTTCTTGGACGGCAAGAGGAAACAGGTCAGTTCTGCCTTGAGGTGGGACTATAGTGTGGCCTCTGCCACTGGGACCTCAGGGTGAAGCTTTGCAGGGCTGAGAGGGGGCAGTTGTTAGGAAACAGCCAAGATACGGGTGGGCACCAAACTGGGACTGGCCGTGGTCAGGGCTCGACGATAGACAGACCCCCTGGCAGGGGAAACAAGCAGAGGTGTGTGAGGGGAACTGGAGTCACCTGGTTGCTCCCCAAAATTTCAGCTGCTCCAGAAACCTTTTCCTTTGTCCTTGGTGCCTGCTAATTTGGGAGCAGAGGTGACCCCCTTTTGCACGTCTCCCCAGGGCCTCCACATCTCAAGGGGCTGTGGATGAGTCAGAAACCAAATTAAATATTCTCCAGGTTTCCCAGCGTGTGCAGGTGTAGTCCCAAAGACGCCGCATGCCCCGGTGGGGTGGGAAGGGCTGGCGGCGGTGGTGGGGAAGGGGACGGTAACACTGTGGGATGACTGGCTCCTCAGCTCAGGGCAATGGGGAAGCCCCCAAGCCCAAGGAGTGGTGAAGACTGGTGAGACCCAGCACTCCCAAAGAGCAGTGCCCCCAAGCAGCCACAGACACGGGGCACCCCAAGACAGAGGCACCCAGCATCGAACACAGCGATTAACGAGAAGAGAAATTGGCAGAGCAAAGGCTTTCACGAGCAAGTGGCTGCGGTGCTGATCATGCATCAGAGCATCTCACTGGAAGGACTAAAAATGCACAACCTCCCCAGTTTCATGCTCGCGGTGGTTTGGCGAGGACAGCCTTGCCCATACTTGCTCCACCTCCTGCTCTCCGGCAGGCACCCTGGCCATCAGTTACACGTCCCAATTACACACCTCTTGCACATCCTCTGGCAGCTGAAGGTTGCAGGGTTTCTGCCCCTTGGGGCTCTAACTCGTTTCAAACCATGGAATGCCAGCCGAAAACTAGAGGCCGATGACTGCAGCGCCAGGAGGTTGTGCTCCTGTCGTGGCTTGTCTGAGGTGCCCGAGGGCTGTGTGTGCTGCTGGTGGCCCCGCAAGAGCCTCCCTATGTCCCTTCCCCATAGGGATGTGCCTGCGTGGGCAGCGAGCCGCTGGTTGGGGCTAGGGATGGCTCCTAAATCCCATAATGCTGAGGCAGCCTCCAGCTGTGGAGAGAACTCAGAGCCCTGACCTTGACCTACTGGTTGTCTCAGCCTTTTTACTTCACCCTTTTTGCAGAAATCTTGGGCTGAGGAGAGATCTCAGAGCCTGGGGCACCAGGCTTGCTGGTGCTGCATGGGCATCCTTGCCAAAATGGTCCCTGCCCGCGACACCCTGAGCTCAGCTGCTCCTTCTCCCAGGGCATGCTTTTTAGTGACTTCATCTTTAATATGTGGGATTATCCTGGAAAATGAAAGACAAAGAAATGAACCAGGCTCTTTCCTTCCCTCGGGATTGATTTCCTGGAACATCCCTGTTTGCTCCAAGCCAGGAGATGCTTGCTGGGGCGATTCCCAGTGCCGGGGGTTGTTGCCTAGTACCAAAGGCTGGTGGCACACTGCCGGCCCACGCAGATGTGGGGCCAGGAGCAGAGGGGGCAATTTCTGACAGCAAACCATTCCCAGTCAAAAGCCCCCCGGGGGTCTGTAACTGCCCCCCCTTTGCTTCCCAGGTTGCAGACCCACGTGCCAGGTTACCCTTTCCCCTGACGCCTGCCCGCCCATCCCCAAAACGGAGGAGCCTGCCGACCCCACGATGTCGTCAGAACCCAGCGCCCCACCAGCGGTGCCGCCCCTGCACTCCCCCAAGTCGCCGGTGTGGCCCACCTTCCCCTTCCAGCGGGAGGGCAGCCGCATCTGGGAGCGGGGCAACCTCCTGCTGCGGGACCTGCCCAGCCCACTCCCCACCAAGAGGACCAGGACCTACTCAGCGTAAGTACCAGCAGCGAGCGGGCTTGGCACCGTCTGGCTGAGCAGGGGGCTGTGTGTGGTCACCAGCAGTGCCTGCAAACCCCTTTATGCCTGGTGCACATCGCTCATCTTCGGCCATTGTGGCACCTGGTGTCACTGCACCCACCTGCTTGGGGTGTTTGGGGTGGGTGCCTTGTGCTGCCCTGGGGAACGCCATGTTTTCATAGCAAACGTCTCCCCGTGCTGCCCTCCGGGCAAGTGCTGCTGGTGAGATGTTTCTCCGTCCCTTTCCTGCCACAGGACGGCGCGTGCCTCCGCTGGCCCCGTCTTCAAGGGCGTCTGCAAGCAGTTCTCGCGCTCCCAAGGCCACGGGTTCATCACCCCCGAGAACGGCACAGAGGACATATTCGTCCATGTGTCTGAGTAAGTCCGGGGGTTGCACGGTGCTGGGACACTCTGGGGGAGCTGTGCTGTGAGCATGGGGCTGGAGACCTGTGGGCTAGGGTGAGGATGTCTCCATGGGGTGGGGGTGGGACTCTGCCTGTCCTCTACCCCCCATCACAGGTGGGTTTTCTTTTCCAAAGTGCAGCTTGTGGGTTGGGTGCCTTCCTCAGTGCTGGGCAGTCCAGGACAAGGGTCCAGCTCTTGACCCCAGCCCCACCGCCTCTCCTCTCCTCTCTTTTCCTGCAGTATCGAGGGGGAGTATGTCCCGGTGGAGGGGGATGAGGTGACGTACAAGGTCTGCCCCATCCCTCCCAAGAACCAGAAGTTCCAGGCAGTGGAAGTGGTCCTCACCAACCTGGCGCCCCACACAAAGCATGAGACGTGGTCTGGCCAGATCATTGGCTCCTAGGCGCCTGGGGGGGGGCCGCCGACCACTCGGCCCCACGGTGCAAGCCTGCCCGGCCACTCACGGGGGGCGTGGGGGGAGTCGAGGCGGCGACGGGGCCGGGGCTGCCCCAAACACGCAGGCGTTTGCGTTCGGCGTCTTTTATAAGGTTATGGTTTCCTTTCTCTGTGTGTGTTTGTAACTGTCTGTTGAGGGGAACGGGGGAAGCAGAGGCCTCCCATGCTGCCCTCTGGCTCCAGGGGGCAGCGCGGCCCCATGTCCCCTTCCTTGCCCCAGAGGCCATGGGGAGCAGGTGAATCCATCCTACCCCCTGGGCCCTTGGCTGCCCCGGGCTGAAGCAGGTGCTGAGAGCAGGAGGGGGGCGGGGTAAGGCTTTTGGGGGGCCCAGCTCATCCTCCTGAACCCCACTCTGGCGAGATGGGCACCCCACTTGGTCCTGCTGCCCTCCGCATGGCAGCTGCGGGGCATGCCGTGGGGCTGGGGGGAAATGGGACAGCGTATCACTGTGTAGGGACTGGGTGGCAGAGACCCATCCCCATTGCTGGCAGCTCATAGCACCTGCCTGAGCCACGTCCCTCCATCAAAAGATCTCAGGTCAGCGGTGCCGCAGGGAGGTGAGTGGCTCACAGAAAGGAAAAATTTAGTTTTAACAGGCAAGACGGCTGCTGGCAGGGCACCAGGGGTGCTCAGTGTTGTGCCCAGGCGGCTGTGCCTGGGCACGGGGCAGGGGTGCACTTGGCATCTCTGTGCTCCCTGCCACTGTGGAGCCAGTAACGCACTTTCCTTGGCTCGGTGCTGACGTTGTTTTGACGTTGTTTTGCCCCCTTCTCCTCCCCTTCCCCTTGTCCCCCAGGGACCCCGCTTTCCACGTGTGTCCACACACGTGTGTGCATGTGTGTGCGCATGCACACATGTGTATGTGGTGTGTGTACACGTCTGTGGCTTGCCATGGGGCGAGGTGCTGGGGGTTTGGTAGCCTCGGCCATGGGGCAAGCGTGGCCCCCTCCTCCCCAGTCCCTCGGTGTAGGCAGGTCTCGTATACAAAGCACAAACTTCGTTTTTGGTTTTCTCTGCCATACCCTGGCCAGGCAGGCTCCCACAGTCCTGGGAGGGACAGGGTAGAGGGCGGCAGGATGGGGACGGCGCCTGCACGGACGTTCCGGGAATTACCAGCATCTTAAAGGTTTTATTTCAAAGCGGGACTGGGGACAGTGGGGTGCCAGCAGCCCCCTCAGTGGGGCAGGAGCCGCTGGCGCTCCAGCCCTCAGCACTGATGGAGAGGTGCCTTTTCCACCTTTCTTGCCGCTGCTGTTGCAGTGGGGACAGGGATATGCCATAGTGAGGAGAGGAGGAGGGCAAAGCTGGTGCCGCACGGGGCAGCTGGGACCCTGGGGATTCGGCAGGGCCACCGTGTGCTGCCCCAGCCCAGGCTGGTGTGGGGACTGCCCTGGGACCCTGCAGCCCATCTCACTGCCAACCCAAAGCCTGGCTCACCCAGGGGCCATGGCGATGCCAGCTCAGGCCCTGGGCATCCCTGGGACACGCAGACAGCTTGGCCAAGGCAAACTTTCATTCTTTTTTTTTTCCTCTCTCTCTTTTTTTGGAAATAAACTAAAACCTTAGACTCGTTGGTGTTTTTACAACTCCAGTGTGGTTCCCGCCTGTCTGACCGTGTGTCAACCTTTGTAACATTGGCAATAAACCATTAAAAGTGACTTTCCCACGAGCCCTGCCCGTCCTGACTCTGTCTCTGTATGTGTGTCGCAGTGGGGATGCTGGTGGCTCTCCCAGGTAAAGGACCTGGAGCACCCAGGGATTTATCCAGACGTCAGGATGGACTCGCCCACCTCGGCACAGCATGTCCCAGGGGTTCCTGGACTCCAGCCCTGCTACAGGGGAGCAGACCCTGAGCCTGGGACGGGAGGCTGCTGCCCACCCAGAGGGTTGACTGGGACCAGGGCTGGTCCCCAGCTGCTGTGGTGTTTGAAGTGCAGCTGCCTGCCGTCTGCCTGCATTTCACCCCAGCAGAGCCCGGCACAGAGCACATGCTGCCTCCAATTGCTGCATGTTGTAGCTTTAATAGGATTAATTTTTTTAATATACATATATATATATGTATTTAAATATATTTCTTATTTAACAGTTGGTATCAGCCAGACAGGAGCCACCTACCTCACACAGATACAGAGCCATGTGGCATGACGGTCCCCAACACGGGGCCCACCATGTCCACTTGCTCACAAGCGGGCAGAAACCCCCACTTATGCCGTGGGCACCCACCAGGAGAGCAGCATCATGGCAAAGGGGTCTCACCTCCCCGAGGTGTAGGGCTCCCACCCCAGCACTGTGCCTCATCCCTGCCTGCAAAAACACAGGGCAGGCAGACGGGGCTCTTGGTGGCCCTGCTTGAGCAGGGGGGTGGGACCCGACGACCTCCAGAGGTCCCTTCAACCTCAACCATTCTGCGGCTCTGAGACCCTGGGGCTGCCCCAGCTACTTCTGATGCCATCCTCCTCCTCCTCCTTCCATCAGGACAGGGTATCCTGGTGGGAGGTGCCCTCAACTAGCCCAAGCTTGGTGTAAGACAGAGAAAGGAACAGCGAAGGTTCCTGAACTTGATCCCACCCATGCACACCTGAGCTCCTGAGCAGAGAAAGCAATGGCTGGTGCCTTGAAGGTCATCCCTGCCTCTGCCCTGCTCGCCCTGCAACTGCTCCCGACCCTGAACAAGGGACTTGCTGCCATCAGGAGCAGCCTTGGGCAGAGCCTGCCCTACCCTTCAAATATGCAAGGCATCTCAGCCCCCAGGGCCATCACGGTGCCTCAGTGCCTCCTGCCTTCAGGGCCAGGCCCCGCTCATCACTCACCACTAAGCTCACTAGAGATCCTGCTGACTTTGAATAGACTTACAGGAAAAACAAGCACCCCAAAACCCACACATAACCTGATCTACAGTGAAACAGAGAAGGAGGAACCACAAAACACACAATTCCTCCATGAAGGTTGCAGTGGAGGGCCAAAACCAGTGGCTTGTGAAAAGGGTACCCTGCATCCAGGTGTCCCCAACAGATCCTCTTCTCCCAAGCAGAAATTTTCTCTGGGTAGAAAGAAGAATTTGTGCATTTGTTGCGGATTTCCAGATGCTGGGCAGACTGCTGCGCTCATGCAAACATGATGCATTACAGACCTGATGTGTTGTAGAGATAAGACATGCAGTCAGGCGGAGGAGACAGCACCCCGCTGGCACTGGTCACACAGCACCCTCGCTCCTGTGCCTGCGGCCAGGCAGCAGTGCCGAGGTCCACTCAGGACTCTGCCCTAGGCAACATGGGAGCCCTGCCCTGGGTCTAAAAGCACCAACGCATCTCGCCCGAGGAACATGGCCCCTTGGCTAAGTGGCAGTAGCCAGCGAGAAACTTCTCTCTGCAGTCCACCTGCTAGGTGGGAGATGAGGAGCAATGGCAAGGAAAGTAGGAACAGGAGAAAAAGAGGAGAGAAAACAACAGCAAGAGATGGGGCAGTGCCACAACAGCAGCGATGTGCTGAGAAAGGCTCCCAGGGAGCAATACGGGGAGCTTTTGCAGGAACCTCCAGCACCACCCAGGCCCACAAACACAAGACACAAGCGCCCTGGGGAGCTATAAACAGGACACCTCCCTGAGGGGATCCCTGAGCTCCTCTTGAGCACCGAATTGTGACAAGTGTCGTCACTGGTGTGTCACACACCCCAGCATAATGGCCAGGAATAGAGGGGCAGCATGAGGGAAGATGTCAAACGCCAAAGGAGAGATGTGGTTTTGCAACCCATGAAAAGAGAGGAGCAGGAGGACATGTAACGGCTGCACTAGAGAACTTGTGTCCCTAAAGCTGACCACGTAAACCAAGGGTGTGGGACAAGACAGGATGGAAAAGCAAGCCTGGAGGACACTCTTGAGTGTGTACCTCTGTTGGCACTAGAAATCATGTCTGGCCTGTGTTGGCCCTCTCTGAAAATATCTCTGGCAGCGTGATGGAAAGCCGAGCACTGGGAAGGAAGGGGACTTGGTCCGTTATGAATGCCCTGGGTAAGGTTTTACACACCTAATGGACACGTGGGATGTTGGGAAGCTTTCTGCCCCCAACAGCTCCACAGAGCACTCTGCACACACCAGGCACCCGGGGTCCTTCAACGACGCCAGGCAATGTCTGACTCGACAACTTCTGCAGAACATGGAAAATAAACCCATGGTAGCCTTTTTTTTTTTTTGTAAGCTAAAGACAGAGTTAGTTTCTTCATGCACTTGAGCAAAGCTCAGAGCAGGAGCAATTTTAAAATTGTCATTCCCAGGTCACCTGTAGGGACTGGCACGGTGTGGCACCGAGGTGAAGAACACAGTGATCCTCTCCTTTAGGATGCACAATGGTGCAATGAGCCGGGGAGCAGCTCTGGGGAAGAGTGCCCGGGGCCTCAGCAGCCTCATCCTCCCCAGACGAGGTGCAAGGGGGAGAGAAAGGCGAGACACGTGTTCCCTCGTGCAGAAGGGTTAAGAGAAGCAGAGGGAAAAAGAAGAGAAGAGGGGGAGGGAGCATGGGATGGGCACACACGCTCTCGTGACTGGCTCTTTCAAATGCTTTCTGACCATGAAAGCGTCTGCATCGCTGCCCACCACGGCCCGAACTGTCAAGAGAGAAGTTTTGCTGGAGGTGAGGACAGTCTGGTCCCATGAGCCCCAGCCGTAGACGGGGAGTGCCAAAGGGCTGCTCAGTGAAGGCCCCCTCCTGCACACCCACCCGTACTCAACGCGTTACATCCCGACCAGCTCTGGGAAGTGGGTTTTTTTCGGGCTACCCTGAGCAGATTCCTCAAATGAAGGTGCTTTTCCGGGTGAGAGGAGAAGGTGGGGCTGGGGCACGGCTGTGGGGACCTGGCAGTCAGCACTCGTTTGCTCTTTCTGGAAAGAAGATTTCACGGCATCGCTGGACCGTGTCCTGGGGGGACTGGACGCTGTGTCCCACTGTGCGGGGATCGTAATAGATTTCATAGTCGTTCCCTCCCTGCAGGGGAATAGAAAATAGGGAAAAAATTAGCAGGGTGTTGACAGAGCATGTGCATCCATGAATCTGCATCTTGCTCCATCCTGTGAGGAGCTGGGGTGGGAACCAGCGGTTGCGCAGGCAGGGACCTGCTGGGAAGGGGCTGCCAGGGCTTTGCTGGCCCAGGGAGGCAGAAGAGGCTGAGCCAGAACCCTGCTCCCTCCCACTTGCCTCCCCTCTTCAGTGCCAGGGGAGGGGTGTAAAAAGGATGGGAAAGGTCCTAGATCAGCAAAGTTTGTCCTGGAGCCTGGGGTTAACCCCTGCCCTGCCTGTGGAGGGGCTAGCAGAAGGTGGAGTGGGCACATTTGGGTAGCAGAGGTTGCCACCATCTGGAAAGAGCCAAGTGGACGGCCAAGGTGGTCCACAGCAGCACGGAAACATCATCCTCCACCACTCTAAAGAGAAAGTGAAGCTGTTCCTGCTGTTGAAAAGCCTTCTCCTAAGGGCTGGGGGCTCGTGCTTTGGGTGCTGCAGGCCACAGGAGAGGCTACCCCCATCCCAAGGGTGCCAGGGGGAGAAAAGCGATGCTGAGGTGGACCTGCTCCCCAGCACAGTGAACCCAGGGTGATTTCCCCATGACCCAGCAGGTCTGCCGCCATCACGAGCCTGCTGCAAACATGCGCCCCACAAGAGCATCTCTCCCCCTCACACTGCTAGAGTTCTGTGTTGGCCATCGGTGGGCCCCATGATGGAGCAGCTCCACGCAGGCTTGCCATACCAAAGAAGGGAAAGCAGC
>VZSC01009413.1:12282-39777 GCA_013398225.1 Steatornis caripensis
CCTGATGCCAGGTGGAGATGGTAGAAAATTAAAGGAAGAGATGGTGTGGAGGACAGCCAGCACTGTTCCTCACCTAGGTGGAGCACGAGCCTGGGGGGCTGCAAGGAGATCTCCTACCAGCTCTGGGACTTGCATCCTCCACAGCCTGGGACAAGGCACATGGAGCCAGCTTGGCACGAGATCCCCGTTTCTCCATGTCCCTGTTTTTGGATGCCTGTATTGAGACACCCCACATTTTCTTTGTGGACGAGCGGGGGGGCCGCAGCTCCCCTTGTCTTTAAGCTTTTACACAACGGGCTCTTCACAGCTTCTCCCCAAAGTCAGAGCAGAAAGGCCAGTTGTTCTGCTCTCGTTCCCTGTGCCTGCAGCAACATGGTGTCAGGGACCTCATCCTTCTCTGCTGTGACAAACGGTGTGTGTCAGTGCTGCAAGCAGCACAGGATGCTCCTGGCAGAACGCTGAAGGCAAGGAGAGGCTTCGGGAGGAAAGCCCTTGGAGAACCAGAGGGCCAGACCCTCAGTACTGGCCCACACCGGGTGCAGGAGTGGGCTGTCACCTGCAGCCTCCCAGCCTTGTCACCCCCTTGCCCTTTGGCTAGGCTGCCACATCGCAGCTTCTTACCTCGCACATACCCATCCACTCTGTGGAGGGTCTTCTTCCAGTGTCAGCCCCACCACTTACACACCTTCATTTTCCTCCCCGTCCTGGCCAGACCCCCAGGACTGCTCAAGCCCCTCCTTTGGTTCCTCACCTTTGGTAAGCTGGGTCTAAGAGCCATCCCAAGAAGAGGCCCTGCAAAAGTGCATAGCATGGAGCTGCAAACTCCTTGCATCTCAGCAGCTCCTCCTCCAGGAATAAAGATGATTCCCTTGTAGCCAACCCTCCCAAGAAAATCCCAGAGCTGAGACATGCACGAGGCTCCTGTCTCATTCCTAGAGAAGAGTGCATGTGCCTGGAGCTCTGATGGCCACCCTGCTGATAATGCTTGAGCCAGAACAGACCTTCTGGGCAGGGGTGGGCTCTGCAGAGCTAACAATTTAAGGCAGGAATAACATCACGGGACAGAACTTTTCCTGTCTGGCTGATGCCCAGAGAGGCAAATCTGCAGCATGGTTTATTCTCTGCTGTCACCTTGCCATGGATGTGAACGTGACATCCCTGCAGCAACTCTCCAGGACTAGAAGTTCCTTGTGCTTTTCCTGGGGTCTCCAGGCCCCCAGAGGGAGCAGCTGGGATTTCTGCTCCCCTTCCCAGCATTTTATGGGAAACACAATAAAGAGGCCAAGGCAAAACCAGGGATGCCCCCTCCACTCACCTCGAGAGAAACGCAGGCCTTTGCCAGCAAACTCCCTCTGCAAGGCTGCCACAAACTTCTCTCGGATCCGCTCTTTCTGCAGAGGTGAAGAAGGAAAAGGAAGAAAAGAGACTTTGAATAATTAGATGTTGAAGTCTACCAGAATCCACCATAAACTGTCTGCTGGGCAACTCTGGCTTATTGCTCTGCTCCCTTCCCACCTGTGCCAAGCCCCAGTGTAACGCCATTTAGCCATCTTTCCCCAGCCCTGCCCAGTGTCCACATAAAAGGCCACCAGCTCAGGGCAGCTCCAGCATGCTCCTGGGAAGAGCAGATCCCAGCCCTTCCTTGGCAATGAAATGCAACTGCTTCAGTTTCCCAGAAGCCCAAAGTTCATAACCCAAAGTATCCAGCTTTGCTTAAAACGTCTTGCAGTCAGACTATCTTTCAACCCCAATACAGCTCCCCGGGCAGCAACTGCTGCGAGTATGGGCCAAGCACTCCAGAGATCTGCCCAGCAGATCCACCGTGGCGCTCCCAGTCTGGAAAGCCCATTAGTTCCAGCTCTGTTGAGGCTGGGAGAATGGGAGAGAGAGGACAGCTCCTGGGTCATCTTTGGTTACTGTAAATGAGGAAACACCCTGTTAAATAAGTGCCTTATTCCCTGGGGCCCTCCCACAGCACAAGGAATCCCGCTGGCCACCGCACTGCATTGGCGGTCCCCAAAGAAGTCAAATTTTCCCATTCATCTCTGTCTCTCCTTGGGTTTTCTGACCCTCAGTCCTGTCTCCACCTTGCTGCACGTGTTGGCCTGGTGCACAGCTTGGAGCTGGGCCCCCTTCTCCTCGGGGTGGGAAGCAGGTAAGACCTGAGATCTGCGGTGGTGCAAAACCAGCAAAGGGGAGGGTGAGCCCAAGCCTGGCCCATCTACCTTGTCCAGCTCAGAGAACTCGATTCGCTCCTCTGGCGTGCAGCTCCGTCCAATGGGGGAGATGTTCAGCATCCCGTTGCGAAACTCAATGAAGGTTCCTCTGCGGGTGCGCAAGAGCACAAGGTTACTGGGGCAGGGAGAGAAAACCAGACCTTTCCAGGGAAATGGCTGCTCGGTGAAGCATGCAGACTCTGCAGGGACATGCAGGAAGAGAGATGCCATAGCCACTCATGGGTGCTTCATGACAGGCAAAGACCAGGCATCAACAGCTCTGCTTAAGGTCTCCAACGGGCTCATAGTTTTATAAAAGGAGACCGTAAGAGAAGAGGAATAAACAGTTCCTGTGTGCCCAGGGGACAGGATGGAAGAAAGGAGCTTAGGTGAGATGATAGAAAACATTTTCTAATGTTCTAATAACTGCAAGGACAGCTATTGCCTGAACTGGACCAACTGCCTGACAAGACTGTGGCATCTCCACCTTCAGGAGGCTTTCAAGAAACGTTGGGTGGGCTGGGTGAAGCTGGCAGTACCTTGGGACAGCGCAATGGAACAGGTCAGTGTAAGTCACTGCTGATGTCTGGTAGCAGGCCAACGAGCAATCAGGGCCTTCTTGTGGAACACAAATCAGGTAGGACCTGCCAGGGCCTTCATATCTCCTGTTTGTCCCCTGCACCTTTGACTGCAACTCTTATCTAAGCTTGCACAGACAGGACCCAGTTCCTGCTTGCCACCATCGCCTCGCACTGGGATCACTGCTCTGCCGCTTCCTCGGTGGGCTGGTTCAAAGCACTAACCAGGCAGAAAACTGCTCTCTTCTATGCTCTTTGCTACAAACCCAGCCAGTTTTGTTGGCTTACCACCTTGGAATAACTCACCGAGGAGTCAGACAGGTACTAGCACTGGTGCACAGGAGGGGCAGAAACAACAGGGGATGGAAGCATTACCAATCTGAAAATAGACTGGAACCCTTGTGGAAACCTAGCTGGAGCAGGGAGATCCCCTTCCCTGTGCAGCTGAGGAGCCCTGAGCTCGTTAACCCTCTGACATCCCTCTCAGCTCTGCTTGCTGTTTCTCTCTGATAAAGCACTTACCACTCTGAGTCTGGGGGAAAACTCTCCACCTACTGTCTTGTAATACAGTGAAGAACATCATGGGAAACAGACACACGGGCAGCCGTGCCTGCAGCACCAAGGTTTTGGTGGCTCATGCCCCAGGTCAAGACTCAGGAGACGTGGGTTAAAGTCCTTGCTTTGCTAGAAATCCCATAAGCCTAAATCCACAGAGGCACTTGGGAGCTGAAACTTCATCGGGTGTTGGGCAATCAATCAGAGAGCAATGAGGCAACCAAAGAGCCTTGAGGGTTCTGGGTCCCAGCCCACGCTTTCGGGGGCATGTTCAGCCTGTCGCAAGGAGCCAGACAGGCCCCTCTCACCAGTCCTCATATTGCCACATGGTGACTCACATCAGGCGACTAATCTGGATCACAGTTTAGCAACTTTTACCAGCTTAATTTTGACCAGATGGCTTGTTTGCTCGGGTTCACCCTGCAAACACAAGGGATGAGCAGGAACAAAGCAGCTGGGCCGAGGGGAGGGCTAAGCCGCTGCTGTGAACAGCACTGCTGGCTCACACCGGCTTCAAGTGTTTGTGAAACTGTGGACCAAAGGGTGCTTTGACGCTGCACCCACACTACTTTAACTGCAGGCTCCCTCTGAAAGAGGTCCTCTTGCTCTCCCCTTTCACCGTCATGCCATCTGTTCCCTCTCTCTCCCTTCTGTGATAACAGGGCGAGCTGATCCATTGGAAAACTACCATTTTGTTTCCCGGCAGTGGCCTAGTCTTCCTTCACAGGAGGTGTACTGACCCAATTCACCCCGTGGCTGCTGGATCTCATGGGTGGAAGCAGACAGACAGACACGGTCGCAGTAGAGCTGGGACAGCTCTATTACCAGTGGCGTCAAGCAACACTGGGTTAGAAACAGTGTGAAACTGTGTGCTCAGGCGCTGGACCTCCCATCTTAAGAGCTATTGTTCATCTGTTTGGAAACTCATAGGACCAATGATGCCTGATGCCCTGACCAGTAATGAGCTGGCACCATTGTCCTAAATGAGATGCATGCAGTGGCTGTACCCTAATGCATGCAGTAGCTGTACCCTGCTTCCCAGGGAGGAAAATCTGAGGGGAAAAAGAGCAGGCATTATGCTAAAAAATAGTGCAGACTCTCCAGAAAAAAGACCCTCCACCATTATTCGCCCACAGTGCCCAGCTCAGCGGGACAGCGATCCTATGCAGGGCCTCTAGATGCTAAGATAACACCTAAGCAAGACAAGCTCAGTAGCGCAGCTGTTCTTAGGAGAGCTCTGGAGCCCAGAGCTCCCCAGAAATCAGTGATATGACTGCCATTTGCATGGGCTTGGGCCATTACCGTTTCTTGGGCAGCTTCAACAGCGCCATGTAGTTGAGACAGAAGTTGATTAGATCCTGCAGCAGCTCTTCCCCCAAGTGGTCCTGAATGGCCTATGAGAGGAGAAGGGGAAGTGAAGAAGAAGCTAGACCTCTGACGAAGCCCACCCAAGAACATGGCCAGGATGAGTGAGATGCTTAGATCTGGTATTTGAGGAGAAGGAAAGAGGCTGCCTATCTATCTGCCTGGGGCCAGGTGCTGCTCGCCACGGTGCATGGGGAAGGAGAGCCATGGAGCTGGACCCACCTGCTTGGAGACCAGCTGCCCGTTCTTGTACTGCACTGTACCGTTCTCCGCAAAGACGTAGTCAAATTTATCGATGACTGAGGAGGGAGGAAACAAAAGAGGAAACGTGAATAGCGCCTGGGAAAAAGGGCCAAAAGGACTGGGCTCAGGACTGAGCAAACCATCCTCCAGGTTTCTTACTGTCATGCTTGCTACGTCTCCCGTGCTCCGCAAAGGGGCCACCGACCCTCGTCGCTCCCCGCTAAGTGGGTGAAGAGATTATCTTCTGCTCACAGGTGGGGAGCTGACGCACGCAGGGGGAAATGACCCGACTGAGGTCACGGACCGAATCAGTGGCAGGACGAAGATAAGGGCTCCAAAATGTCAGGCTTTCAACCACGTGTGTGCTACCCTGCTGTCTTTCCACCCCTCCCCACTGCCAGGGTGCCGGGGCGACGCAGTTACTGGTTACCTAACTCCAGCCCCTCCTGCAACCCAGACACACAGCACTGCCGGCTCAGCAATCAGCCTCAGCCGGGAATTTCTCGGCCCCCCTCCGCTAAGGAGGCAGAGCTCGGAGCCCAGCCGCGCTCGGCATCCATGCCAGAGAAGGAAAACACGGCGGGGGGAGCGGGGGCTGCCCCCTCGCCCTCCCACTCCCTCCTCCGCCCCACGTCCCCGTTTGAACACGACGAGGAAACCCCCCCGCAGACCCCACCACGGCGCAGCAGGGAGGCAACGTTCGCAAGGGGCTTCTGCCCGCTGAGGGGGGCGGTGGCGGGGGGAGCCGCCAGACGAAGCTTGCGCGATGCCGGAGGCGGCAGCGTGGGTCGCAGCCTCCCCGCCCGCCCGCCCGCCGCCGGGGCACGGCCAGCCGTCCCGAGGGCGGGCTTGGGCTCACGTTTAGGACACGGGTGACCCCCGGGAGACCTCGCTGGCCGCATCTTACCTTCGTCCCCGTCCCCGAGCTGCTCGGCTATCTTGGCGTAGTCGGAGCCCCCCACCACGCCGATGTGCACCCTCTCCCGCAGCTCCCGCAAGAACGCGTCCACCTCCGGCTCGATTTTCTGGAGGGGAAGCAGCGCGTGAGGCCGCAGCCCGCAACACAACCTTCGCCATGCTGCCCTTGCCCCCCGCCAAACCCAGCGCCTACCCCCCCCACCGCCTTGCTACCTGCCGAGCCGGCGTCAGGGTCCCGTCCACGTCGAAGAGGCACAGCACCCGGCCCCGCGCCGCCGCCATCCCCGCTGCCCACCCCGGCCTCTGCGAGCGGGAGGCGGGACCGCACCGAAGAGGCGATGGCGGCCGCGCCGCCCTCCGCGGGCGCGATCGTGCGGCGGCTGCCCGGGGAGGCCGGCGCGGCCACGGAGGGCCCCTCCGCCACCCCACCCCCCCGTCACCTGCGCTCCCACGTCTCCCGAGGCCCCCTCCAACGATGCCTTAACGTGCAAGTGTTGAACGGCTTGCCCGCTTCAGCTCTTGCGTTAACTCCACTGCTTTAGAGCCCTAACGAAGGACCTGGGAGATTTGGGGGGTGGGGGGAGTGTGTGTGTGCGGCGTCTTCACCTTTGCTGTTATTACTGCAGTGCCCCCTCGCACTTAGGGGCTGGGGATCTGGATGGAGCTACCTGGCGAGCTCAGCTCCTCGAGGGGTTTGTGTGTCCTGCGGTAGGGGACAGGAGCAGCGTGCAGTCACCCGCTCGGTTCCCTGCCTCACCTTGCGTTTCCAACAGGGTGCTGTTAATAGCTAACGTTTTCACTGGAGAAGGGCATTTTTCAGCCTCCACCCCTCTGCACAAAGCCAAATCTGTTTCTCGCAGTAACTTTTGCTCTGACCTGCCTAGCAGTTACCCCACGAGTCATTTAGGATTTAATCAGACCATCGGGTCAGATAATATTCATACGGCTCTGTATTATGCTGGCCTGATACGTAACAGTGGACAGCCTGCCTGGCTGCCATCTCCTACAATAATTTCTGAATTATTTTCCATCATCAAAAACAACTTACGTGGAACATGAAATGCTTTTTGCTCAGCAGTTTGCTTGCCTTCTCTCCCCGGATGGTGCCCAACGTGCTGAGCTAGGTTGGAACTGGGGGGGAGATTTTTTTAATCGTCTGATTGTTCTTTCTCAATATTATTTGCTTCCAGAACATTGTGCAAGCCCTTTTTCCCAGTTCTCCACCAGATTCCTCTCAAAATGAAGCATTCAGGTGGCTTCACAGATTCTGGTTTTTGCTCATGGTTTTGATTTTCCTGCTCCTACTCAACGAGAGGAGGGTGTACATATACACAATGTTAATAACTTACCTCTGTGCCATTGCCTTGGACAGAGTTTACCAAAACATCCTCAGCTACTTGCTGGAGAAGGCATCCATTACGTCCACCAGTTAACGTCACCAGGATAGCTATTTCCACACTATTTCTGTGAGTTGCCTCCATAACATAGTAGTCAGGCAGTCTTGGATAGGTATTACAAACGGCATGTGCCCTGGCATTGATGTTCCTGCAAAATCACAGCCTCTGGGGCCTTCTGGATCAGCCCCTGGTTATGAGCTTCCACCTCTGGAAAGCTGGACTCTTTTCTCAGATGTATTGAAGCTCCCAGGACCGTTTCTCAGCACCCAGCTTCTTAGTGCTGAATTAGGTGCTGAATTTTTACTTCGGTTTAGGATTATGCTCATTTATAGGGCTTGTCTAGGTGTGATTACACATATCCCTCATTGTTTGATATGTGGATGCTTACTCCAGAATATGAATACTTCAAAGTGTGTCTACCATGGCACGCTGAAGAGCGAGTAGAGATGCCTTGATAGATTTGACTTGCTTGGCTACCAGAAGCCAAAGAGCTGCTCTCCCATGCGGCAGAGCTGTGAGCTAATGCCCAGGACTCTCAAAAGACAGCCATGGGGTCAGAGGCATGGTGAACTCCCGGGGGTTATGGAATGCAAAGCTTTATTTTTCATAAGCCACGACATAGCACGAGGATGAGACTTCCCACATCTGGGTGGAAGAGGAGTGGTGTTAGGAAAACCTGCCAGCTCACTCCTGTTGCAGCCCTGGCATCATAGCAGCGCTTGGTTCTTGCTGTAGCCCAAGCTGCCCTCCAGTTTTGTCTCCTGGCTGCTCCTACCTGCAGCTTTATTGTCTGGGAGAGACCTTCCGCCTTGCCTCTTGCACTGACATTACTCTGGACATCCCGAAAGCACGAGCTGCTCTCCCTGGGCTCAGGTGCATCCCTGCGCTGCAAGGCAGTGCAATACATCAGTGTGCCTATTTTTGCACTCTTACAGTGTCTCACACTCTTACTTTTTGCACTCTATTCAAGTCAAAACACCCTCTCCCAGCACCCTGACTGCCATTTGGTATCAGCCGGTGAGGACTCGTGCCATCTTGTTTTGCCCAAGAGTATGAGTCTGTCTGTCAGTGAAGTGCATGTTCGTGTACAGCTGTGCTTGTTCCTTCATCTGCATTAGCTCTGAGAACAGGGCCACTGCGGCTGTTTCAGTTTTTAATACCTTGCACATAAACCACTCTTGATATGTCTGTTCCCTTGATTGCTGCTCAGATTGGCAGCAGCTGTCATCACGAATAAAATCTCTGTTACTAGCAGCCAGCGCAAATATTTTGTTTGAAGTTTAGAAGGTAGGTGGCCATGAGTGCTGGCTTACACTCCATCTAGGGCTGCCATTAAGGTCAAGATTTTCATTTTATATGTGTTCCCAGGTATTTTACGAGGGGCTAGTACTCGTACTTGACAGCAAACCAGCACATCTGAGTAACGGAGCCCAAAATAACCACAATCATGAATCTTTGTTAAAGCCCCCTTCTGTTAACAATCCCTCTTCTGTATTACACTGATACAGGCCGTTACACAAACAGCAAACTGTGTGGTTTATCATTTGGATGCCATCGATAGCATTCAGAAGGCCGAACCAAGCAGAATTAATTTCTTCCCCAGAGCCAAGTACTTCCCCTGCTCCTTAACAGCTCACCAGCAGAGGCACGATGGGCAGTGCTACGTAATCCTCGCCAATATCCCCTCTGCAGCTCCAGAAGAACCCAGGCATAAAGTCTACTTCTTAAAGCTGCTTTTTTTCCTTTTGAAAGTAGTAGCACCAAGACAATCAGGAAAACCTTAGAGCCTTTTCCCTATGTTTAAGCTCTGTTGGGCCTCTTCAACAGCAGGCATTAGACACTTTATTCTTGCAAACTTAGATGAGCAAGGGCTGCGCAAACCCCGTGCTTGACAGAACACCTACTGTCCAGCCTTCATTCACCCCATACAAGCTGTGCGAAGCCTCAGGAGTGTGGTCTTGATAAGATACTGCGGTGCTTACAGAGGAAAATTTTCCCAAACTTAACTAAGAATAGTGCCTGGGACTAGTTCTAGCAAAGGGCAGTAGCCACGGCTACTTCCAGTAGCAGTACCTGGCACAAACTGCTCAGTTAATTTCTCATCTTGCACTTTCCAGCTGGGATCCCAGCAAAGATGACAACTTCTGGTCAGTTGCATTCGCTGGGCAGCTGTGTGGACACATAAATTCAAACAGGAAAACTTGCTGTATTTCTTTTTATTGTAATAGAAAAAAGCCACAAGTAAATCAAAACATCACTTTCTGCCTAAAGGCGTTATTAACATTTTTCAAATGGCACAGGGGAACCCCAGCAATACAAGACAGAATAGTAAGTGTGGGCAAAAGGGTTCCATTCCCTTTCAGGAGTTGTTTCCCTGCCCCTTTGTCAATCAGCTGGCTGAAGTGTGTCACCTATATACACTTGTCAGTCTGTTTTATATTCCTATGAGCAGGTACGACTGAGTGGAATGCTGGGGGTACAGTCCTGCAATTTACACATAACCATCTCTGGAGAAAATGGGTTTCCTAAGAGGCCTGCAAGGTACAGGGGGCTCGTTACCCAGTAAGACCAAGCCAACAGGATTCCCTCCTCCTTTTGCCACAAAACATAAGAGTAGGTCCTGAGCCCAGCAGACTCTCTAGGAGCTACTTGGCTATTGCAAACAGTATACGGCCAAGTGAAATTTTACCTAGTGACCTTGAAGTAGCAGCATTATCCACAAAGGGGCTGCTCAGGAGGGGAAAAGGCAGATTGCAAAATGCACGGAGTGAAGACCTTCCTTTTCTTTCCTGCCTCCTAAGAGGATGTAAAAAGTCCTCAAGTAGACAGCCAAGCAGAAACCAGCCTCAGGACCTCTAAAGCAGTGGACATACAGGGGATATCCTCACTGTGCAAGCGTGTAGGGCAGAAACCGTAGCACCAGTGCTTCCACTGCAGGCAGCTGCGCCTGAAACAATTGTTTGTTGAAAGAGAAGCAACCACAGCTGTGCTGCTGCAGGTACCAAACTAGCATACCTATATGTTGGGCTGCACTGATTCAGCTTGAATATACCTGTTCAACCAAGGAAGCTCTAAGATCTCTAACGTGCTACAGCATTTTGTGGCACAGTCATATGCGTATTAAGATGAGAGAGTGGTTACTCTTCACAGAATAGGTATGGGAAAAGACTGGAGAGGGTATGCATACTGAACAGGAAAGCTAAGCTATAGCTTAGCAGAAAACAAACACTTACCAATCCTCCCTCCAGAAACACCAAAAGGCATTCATAAATTATTATAGAATGCTTTCTGCAAACAGGACACTGATGGGGAAAGACTGAAAGCTTTTGTATAAACCGATGTGTACCAACAGCTACAGTTGTCTCCAAGTTCAGGCCATCAAATGAAATGTTTAAGGAGAAGCTGATGGCACAAGCAGAGAATGGTAAGGAAAAAAAAAATCTGGGCTGCAAGAGCCACCGCTGTGCACTGAGAGCAGGTACGCACAAAACTGCAAAATGGACTGACAGTGCCTTACTTCCTCTTGTGTAGTGACTCCACAAGGTGCAGGGCAACAGAGTACTTGACAGTGACTAAACTGTGGTTTTCCTCTGTTCTACCCCCTCAAAAACATGGACCATTATAGTCCAGACTGAGTAACAGCAGGAGAAACTCATCAAAACTTATTATTCTGGGAGAAAGAGCCCACCAGAGGAAAAACATCTCCCCTAGGTATGCAGGAAGTTTCCAGTGCAGGAAGTTTGAGATGCAGGACTGAACTTGCAGCAATACTTTTCACAACAAAGCACTGGACAAAGGGCTTTACATTTGCATAGATGCTTTTTCAGCAGCATCTGAGACGTGCAATCACCATTCACGGAGCATCAGCAATGTTTTGAGGTTTGCCTGATGTCCTTCTTGTGTCCTTCCTAAATGTAACTGCTATGAAATTGTTTGGGAGAATAGTGTATACATGCATGAAAAGAAATCAGAGTGCCTATTCTTTCATTCCCTTGATCTTTTCCCATTGCAAATAATTGCAAAGCTGTAAGAATCTTAAAGTAGAAGATGCAGTATTGATACAATCTAATGTCAGTCTAAGGAGAGGACTGCTTCTGCATGTATCCCAATAAAATTCATTTTTCCATAGAAAAGCTTAATTTTACTCTTCCTCATTTTCTTTACATTTGGGGAGACCTACCACCTATTTCTCCTACTCTTAAGCAGAGGCCTATCTGTGATGCGCTTCACTGCTTTGGAAAGGACAGCAATATCAAAGAAAGATGGAACTCCGACTGTGTCTGCAACTAGATACTGAAGGCAGAATTGGTCCACCTTATAGTATCACGCAGTCGCCATGATATTCCTGCCTTACTGTACTGTAACTCTGGCTTGGTAAGAAAAAAACCGCAGCTCTTATGAGAAGGTAAATAGTTAACAAGGTTCTGTCTACCTGCTGATAAGCTTACATGCAAGAAAGGAAAACATTTAACTTCATTTTACTTCCACCTGAAATTTGTTTCCACCACTTCTGCTCATGAGATTACGTTCTTTCGGCTGGTTCTTTCCCATAACACTTGGATGTAGCATTACAAGGCTCCTGGTAACCTTCAGTTGCAGCCTCCCTCCAACACACAGCTAGTCCCATCGAAAGTTTCAACTTTTAAGTGTGACACTGACATACGGTTCAGCTTGATCAACTTTCCTGCACAGCTGTGCCACTGCAAGTATTCTAATCAGATGAGTTCAGCTTTTCCCCTGAGCAAATAACGTAATGTCAATGAAATATGCAGAAGACTAATCCTGGGACACCTTCACTTCCTAGGCTACCTATACTTCCTTTGCCTTTCCGCTATAGACTTCAGCGAATAACCCCACAATACAGGCAGTGACAGGAGAAAGATACGCGACCCTGCAAGGGATAACTAGGACATCCTCTTATTTACTCCACATTGTGTCATGGGCCCTTGAATGCTCAGGGAATGAATTCCCACTTACCAGCATGGGAGTTACTTAGAAAGTGTCAGCCTACTCAGACAAGACAGCCTTTATAAATTAGTATATACTATTAGAAATTATGGCAATCTTTTTGGTAGCATTGTCTTACATGCACCCTGATAAATCCTCTCCCTAGGAAATTTTAAAACTTGTATTGTAACTTCTGTAGAGTTAATTCTGATGGGAAATTATAAAATAGAAATCTGGTAGATTCATGTTTAAAAAGGAAGAGGCCTGCTGAGGCTGGGCATGCTGGATCACTCCTGTTAGCTCTGTCCATTATGTCTGCTGAAGGTATTTCCTCCGGGTGGCTGGATCTGGATGGAGTCCAGGAGGGGCCTTAAAGCCTGTCCAAAAGGTCTGAGAAGGTAAAGAAATAAACATCTCAAGTAGCTTACTCGACGAACAACTTTTCCCATTTACTACTGAAGTGCACTCACTTCCTAGAGTGCAGTAAAACCAACACTGTAGAAGAAAATTTGAAGAACAGACTTCCACTACAAACTAAAGCAAACTAATTTAACCTGTTAAAGAGAGTCTACTGTTGAATAACTAAGAATCTTAAACAATATTTTACATAATCTAGTTCTGAGTCCTAACATGCCCAGACTGCTAATGTGGTAATACCATGTCCTGAACTGGCTTTTAGTAGTTCACTCTACTTAAGTGTGTGAAGTAAATCCCTGTTATGCAACTGCAGTGCTCCATTAAGTAGCACATCAATATTAAAGACTGCTAGAAGAATAGCCTCTAGCTCTGTTACAAGACAATGGTTCAATGCTCACAGAATAATTTCTGTTGCAATCTGTAGCACCTGGTTTATCTTTCAATATGACTCACTCTGTTACAGCCTTCATCTGATTTTGAGGTAGAGCCCAGGGTAGAAGACATGTCTCCCAAATAATGTGGTATACCATTGTTACGAGAAATAAGACCTAAATGATGGAGCCCAAATCATCCCACTGGGATCCTCACTAGCTGAGAGTTTAAAAAAAAGAAAAAGACGGTTGAGCTGAACTGTCAGGCAGTAGTTCTTCATTTCCTCTTTTTCATATCCTCTTTTTCCACCCAGTCCTAGCTTTAAAATTGCAGTCTTAATTTTGAAATTACATCTCCCCTGCCTCTTCACAAGCAAAACTGACACCTCCTCTGCAATTATGGTGCTTAGAGTAAGAGAAGTGACCTTTAACAGATACTGGTTTCCTAAGATAAAAAAACTTGAACCATTTCATGAAACTTTCTATGCTTCTCTGGTCACACATAAGAGATTATCACAAAATAACTAGTTTAAGTTAAAGACAGAAGAACAACTTTCTCCTGTCATCTTAGTAATGCCAGTGCTGGACAGCACTTGTTGTACAGTGTTGTAAGTCTTGAAGTAAAGCAAACAGCATCCTCTCCTTAATCTTATGCTGGTTCTCAGTGAGCCAGCAGAAACTGCTACCGCTGGCTCTGTCGAATATTTAAGCATTAGCATGAAGCAACACACTACAGAGGGGAGTGGCATGCATACTCACGTGGCAAGAACTTCAGCTGGAAGGTCAGTGATGTAGGAAGGGATTTTTCTTCCTGTCAGGAATTGTGCCACTTCATTACTGAAGGTGTTGCAGTTATG
The DNA here is from genome assembly GCA_013398225.1 of Steatornis caripensis. Lineage (NCBI taxonomy): Eukaryota > Metazoa > Chordata > Aves > Caprimulgiformes > Steatornithidae > Steatornis > Steatornis caripensis. The sequence goes on from VZSC01009413.1 coordinate 26,147, forward strand.
TTCAAAGAGGTTGTAAGACTCTCCTCTGTGCCACAGGAAAGGAATTGAAACATAAAAAGACAGACTTAGCAATAAATTTAACAAGCAGAAAAACTCAGACCCCTAATGAGGAACATCTCCTTACATTAGCACTTTTTTCCCACAAAGGATTCTAAGGCAAATAGGTAAAATACAGACATCGATTCACCTTCAAATTCAATTGAATCGGAGGGGAAATGACATGTCTCTGCATCACTGACTTTATACAATGGTTTTTTGGAGGATAAATGAGGTCAAGTTTCTTCAGTTAAAAGCACATAGGGAATAACGAGAAATCACAGGAATTAATGACATTGAAATATAGCCAGAACTCGAAATGCTGCTGTTTCCTATTCTTGTGAGAAGCAGACTAAAACTCTTTAACAGTCAAGACCTTGCTTTTATTCATCTGAAAGTTGGCAGCTTTACTAAAACATTTCACCTATGGCTCATGGGGCAAAGCACTATTTACTGAAATATTTCATATAGTGCCTTCATTTCCCCTGGTGATTCTCTCAAAGGCATTTCAGGCACTATTCCATTTTATGAAAAACAGTGTGAAAGACTTCCTGGCAGAATGCTCTCCCAGCCTAGCTCAAGGCTGGCACACCAGACGGTTGCCTTGCTGGTACCTCCTGTGTATCGGTGCATTGGTTCCAGTCTCGTATTTGGAGAGTACCAAATAATACAATAAGCAGATAAAACTTTGTGAGCAGGACTGGTTTCATAATACCTTCGCTCCACTCTGTAGTCCTTCCCCTAAAGGCTTTTTTTGTTATACAGATTTTACAGTACAAGCTGCTACTTACCGAAACATAGATTCCCCCAAAGAGGAAAGATATTCCAGAAAAATTTCTTCTGTGACTTCGGTGTTCCCTAGGTCAACAACTGAATCTGGGGGTCCAAGAAGTGTCCCTCCCTGTAAAAATTAACAGCCAGAAGAAAACATTAAATGGATAGACTGAATTCTATTGGAAGACTCTACTGAAATAAGCTATCGTGGCTTGTCCAGGCACAAAAGGAGGAAGGTTTGGCATGTTCGTCAAGCAAAAAGCCCCCTGTTCTGCACTCAGAGAATTAGAAGTAACATACAAATTACATTTCAGCTTGTACACTTGGCTCTTTGTGCTGAAAGCTCAAAGCTATGGCAAAATTCTGCTTTAGAAGAATGGCCTATCAGTTTTGCCTCTCCAAGAACAGAAAGGTCTGACAAAGCATCATGATTTTTTTTTATCTTAAAAAGGATGCCTTGAGTTACCAAGTCTGCATGTAAAACCTATAGATACAGAATTAAACAAGGCAATGTCTAATTAGACAAGACTCTGGCAATGCAACTGCAGAAGATGTCTTGGATAAATAGACCCTACCAGCAGAAGCATCCCCCAACCGGTATTTAGCTGGTCTTAAACCCACTGTCCATACTCCCTTTTCCTCAGATACCCTGGGAAACCATGGCAAGCAGCCACATCTGGCTGAGTTCAGAAGCATCTTGCTGCTTTTCTAAAAGACACTGACACAAGCAACTCTGATCAGGTACCCCTTTCACAAAATTATCTTATCAGAAAAGTACGTTTAACTTACAGGAGCACAGCTGGAGATTCCTCCACTGCCATAAAAGAACTCATCCTTATGGACTATTATGGAGGTGTGCCTGCCACAGAGATCAAAAAACAGGTGAAACAAAGAAAATATTTAACCTAGCACAGAAATTACTGGTAAATTTATGTGTTCAAGGACACAATGAAGTGAATAACTGAAATAAAAGGTCAATGTGCTTCTGTGAGTAGGAACAGGATCTGCTGGGACACGAATGGATATGGAAGCAATGATTATCAAGCCTACTTTAACTCTGTAAGCAGTTGGGAAAGAACAGGCTTAGCTATGTGCCCAAGCATGAAGGAACAGAAGAGAGGGACTTCCACACCAGCACGAGATCTCCAGCAGCCTCTTTCAGCTAAACGGTGGAGGGTGAAGTCACAGAGCTGCAGAGCTAGCCCTGCTACCACATTGACACAAGTGTGTATCTGATAGACCCTGACTGAGAAGAAGGTAAGACAGTCCCTAGGGATGGATCAATAGCGAGGAAAATGGATAGACAAGAGTTTGTTTTTTTTTTTTCCTTTAAGAAAAAGACCCTCAATATGAATTATAGCAAATTGAAGGGTTTTCTGTAACCAACTGTAGCCACTGCTCTTACGTGCCAGAGGCCTGATTCTGTAGTACATTCTTCCCACCTACTCTTTTACTCTCATGCTTAGTCATGCCTACGATTAGAAGCCAAGGTGCTTGGGACAAGGACAGCATCCTACCCTTGAAAAAGTGTACAAGTGCACAAAAACACAACAACTCCTACCAACGCTTTTTTTCATGGGCTCCACTGGAGAAATTTAACCAGCACCTGACTGTACAACATCTCACTGTCAACTGTATTCAGGAACAAAAAGTGCCTTGATCTCTCTTCAGCACCAAAATGTTCTTAAGATCTGAAGTATATATAATCTCATATTGAAAACACTTACTACACCACATAGTGTTTAACACATATTATGCAATTTAAATTAGTCACTTACCAGATGCCATCCAGCTGTTTCCCTGTATGCAGAGAAAAGAAGAGTTATTAGCATCATATTTTCCAGATGTCAGCCTGCTTTCTGTCAGTCACTTAGGAACCACACTTATTATTTCACCATGACAGTAATACCCAAGATTTCATCCCAGAGTTGCTTCTAAAGAAACAGAATGTCTCTTTCAAATGAACTACTCTGTCCACACTACCACTGTACTTTTTTCCTCCTGCGTGCAGAGACGGCAATGCCATCCTATACTGCCAGTACTTACCTTTCCTTGGGCTTTTGTCTACAGACCAAGAAAATAAACCTTTCCCTAAAATTAGTCTTCAGTCAGGACTAAAAGAGTTGACTTTTACAGTAATTTCATAATTGCAGGCAGTTAGCCAGCGCAGAGTATTCAGTTTTCTTTTTCAGTAGCTGATGAGAGATCTGACTTGAACACATGATCTGTGGTGATAGTCTCTAATCTATTCCATGGTTTCCTCCTTCCCGTCCCTCCCCTTGCCCTTAAAAATTAACAGTTTAAGTGGGAGTTGGGGAAGAAGTGCAGGCTTGAAATTTATGCAAGTTATAAAATTGTGTTTTGTACAAGACAGCAGCAAAGACTTTCTTCAGGCACCAATAAACTGATTATCATCGTGTCTTAGAGAAAAAGTCCCTTCTGAAATGATTCTCCAGTTCCCTAGAAACTGGCAACCTAAACCTCTCTGTGTTCATGGTAGGATGGCAAGATCAAACCTCTCTTCAAAGTGTCACCAGCTGTTACTGCTCTAGACTCAATTATTTTATCTATCGTAACCTAAAGCTTGCTGGTATCACACCCCTTTGTAATCTTGCAGGCAGCAACAGCATGCCATGACAGACGCACTATAATTTTATTCTGCCAAACAAGGTGCACAACACCCAGAAAACTGGATTTAGAACAGAAAAACTGGGTGCATACCAACATCTGTTATTCTCCCGAACCCACGCAGTAGACTGAGCGCTCCTCTGCCGTAGCTTCACGCTTGCTTGCAGCAGGCTCCTGATCCTTATAGTCAGCCTCCATGTATAAGTGCTCTCCCCTAGCAGTCCACTTCTCTCACCGCTAGCCTTTGCATCTAAGCAGCACCTCTTCCAACATGTTTCGTTATAATTGTTCAACTTTTAGATACCAGAATGTGATGTGATGATCAGCTAAATTCATCTCCAGGTTTCCTAGAGCTAGATAAAAACGACTGTAGACATGATAAAAAAAGCCATCTGAACATGAGAGGCACCGTTTTAGTAAAAAATTATTCAGAAAGTGCTGACGGGTTAACTTTTGGCCAACAGGCTTTGCTCTGGTTTGGACACCATCTGTCTGCATCACACCAGCCCCATGCGTCCCAAAGCCAGCCACGGACCTTCTTGCTTCCTGAACTCTGGGCCATTATGTCTAGATATTATCTCCCTCCTTTAAACATAGCCTCAGAGCTGTGGTCTTTTTTAAAATGTTTTGTTCAAGTGATTGTGACAATCAGGCTTTTCTTAGCTATCTTGAGGGCCACTGCTTTAACTGACCTTAACTAAAGATTTGGCTGCATCTCTCGTCACACAGTCAGCCTTGCCACTCCCTAACAACTGTTCCACCAGCCACCCTGCTTGCATTGCCACAGCTTATGATGCTGAAAGTGCACCGTGACCGCTTTTCAAAGGCTGGAATCAGATGCTCAGAACAACAATAAATTATTCCACTCATTAAAAAAAAAACTCGGTAAAAACAAAGCTCGGCTCAGCAGCATTCCCCTGCTCTTCCTCTACAATTCCCAAAGAAGAGGCAGAATATTACACACTGGGCCCCAGTTAGTGTATTAGGGGCCTAAAGCTAAACAGCGGTTTGATAGAGCAGGATTTCATCCCTCAGCCTCCAGGATGCTGGCTTCTCTGCTGCAACCTTAGGGGTCACTCTTCTGTTGGTGTCCAGTTTCTTCTACGATACCTGGTGTGGCAGCAGTGATGGGGTACGTTGACCCAGTTCCACTTGTCCCGTGGAAAGACATTCTTCGATTGTCCTTACTCAGATCACTGTCATGGAATCAACGGCCTCCAGGGAGGCAGAGGCATTGCCTTTCCCTTTCTATAGGCAGAAGGTCTTGGGGTATTTATCCTCTCCTACTCCTCTATCACAGCTGCTTTGGTCTGTGAGTGCCAGGAGTACACTACTTTGAAGCAGCAGTAGTTCTTCACGAGTTCTTTCTCTTGGGCAAAACCAACTTTCTGTCATCATCAGGACTGAGTAAAACAGAGGAATGAGGATAATCCTTCAAGAGTTCTGAGAAAAGGATGCTTATGTGTCCAAGTAAGGGACAAACAATCGGTACCATATATTTTCTGCTCAAGTCTGAAGCAAAATAGGCATGAAGATAGACACCTGCTTCAGACAAGGGTTGTGCAAGAGTGGAGGCAGGGAAAAGGCTGTTGTGACAATAGAGACATCAGTCAAAGCAAGCACACGCAGTTTTGAGGTAGGTGGACTGCTCTGTCACTACCATGGATCACAGCCAGGCAGCAAGCATATTCACTGTCAACCTATTGCACAGAAACGTAGGCATGGAGTAGGATGAAGGCCAAAAGATAGTAGCAATGATGAGAGAAGCAGCGCAGCGTGTTGCAACTTCTCAGGAGCATTTGCTGCCCCTTTAGCGTGTCCCATGCCGTTGTGCTCCTTGATCCTCTGGCCGTTGTTCCACACCTTCCCCATCAGAGCTTTCACCGTGCGCTCTAGAGCCGCCAGAAACCAGTGGCACTGCAGGCTCATCAGCCACACGCAAGGTAGGGTATAGTGCACTGCCCTAACTAGCAGCTGGCCTACAATAGGCTCTACTGCCTGGCTTTGCATAGTTAGTGTTCTGCATATCTGTTAATAAACTATTACACATTTGTTCACAATAAATCACTGTTTTCCACTAGAAACTTGAACTTTACCCTTCAGGGCAGAGAAACAAACTGTTTCAAAGGCAGCACTTACTAGAATTGTATCTGCCCTTTTGATGCTAAATGGATAAAGAACACCCTAATATTTACTTACACACACATTTCCAGCAAACAACTATGAAAGGCTTTCCACAAAGTTGCCACTTTCCACCTAGATTCTCTGTGCAGGTGAAAGAGTTATAGCAGATGCTGCTGGGAATCTGCTAGTGCAATTACACCTACTTGAAAATATCATTGCAGCAAAGGCTACCACACTTTGGGCTCAAGGGAGGTGACTCTTTCCCCCTATTCAGCATGTGTGAGACTACACTTGGAGTGCCACATCCACTTTAGAATCCCCACCAGTACAAAGACACTAACAGACTGGGCTGGAGCACTCGCTGTATTGAAGAGCAGTTGGGAGAACTGGTCTGTTCACCCTCAAGAAGGGAAGGCCAAGAGTCCTTACTGCTTTCTACAACTACCTAATGGGTATGGAGGAAAGGGAGCCTTGTTCTACTCAGAGGTGCACAGTGAAAGGCAACAGGTGCTAGTTGGAAAATGGGAAACTCCCAGCTCAGTAAGAGGAGAAAAAAAATGTCCATGAAGGTGGTCAAACACTGGGGCAGGGGTCCAGAAAGCATGTGGGATTTCCATCCTTGGAGATACTCAGAACTCAGCTGCCCAGGGCCCTGAAGAATGTGCTCTCACTGGATCTACCTCAAGCAGGATGTCCACAGGTCCCTTTCCACCAATGCAATTCTGTGGTTGTTTGAACAAAACCCAAACAGAATTCAGGAAAGGGACTTTGCATTAGACTGCAGTCCAACCCTCGGGGGCTCCTCTCTGGCGGCTACACATGAAATTCGTAGCCAACAACAGGCAGCAATTGCCAGGGCAATAACAGAACAGCTCTTGGCAAGTGGAGCTGCCTATCTTCACAACACGGGTCTGTCTGAGGTTGCATGGTTTGGTCAGTTTGTGCCAAGTACTGATTTGATGATCTTAACAGAGCTGCTGACCTGCAGTTTTCGCTTGGCTCCTGTAAGACATTAACCACACTGGCGTTGTGGAAAACACATGCCAGATCTGCAGCACTGATGACAATAAGGCATCCATGGCAGCTCTCTAGCCTGCTGCAGACCAAATAAAATCCCTTTCTACCACCGGTGGACTATGTTTGGTCAGAGGCAGTGCAAACCTCTCCAACAATAACACCATTAGGGAATCCCATGCCTAAGAAACCTGCCATTATTGGCCACATATGCATCACCCAGAGACATCTAAGACCAGGAACTTCTGGTATGCTACTCAGTCTCCCATGCTGCGCAGCTGATTGTCATCTCAACTCTGGCTAACAGAGGAACAAGTCAATGGCCACCAGCTTCTGAGGAACTTGGGCAGCTCACTTTCCCGCTCACCAAGAACCTCAATGTTGTTTGTCTGTTGCATCATGTAAGAGGCTCTGTACAGACCTCCATGGACACCATCATCTTCCTCCTGAAGTTTTGGCTGTTGGTGATCCTACATGACTCTTCTTGCCCTTCTCTCAAACTCAGACATTGCACAGAACAGGTGACAGCCCACAACCACTGCCACTCCTGACAAGCTCACGTAAAGCAATAAGGGCAGCCTGCACCAAGGAGTTATGTCTTGCCTTCTGCTGGACGTTGTCCACTATACACAAAATAGACTGCTCACAGCCTCTGAAGACTTGATACACATACCAGCCCCAACAGTATGACCAAGCAAGGATTGGCACCGCTCTGTCTCCACAGCCAGCTGCTCAAGTAAGAGCATGAGCACAGTATTGCTGTAGCAGTGCTAAGGCACAAGTTGCATCTGGGCCTTGCAGTGACACTTTCCAATAAAGCTGCTTCTGGCAGCACTGCCCAGCTTAATAAAAAGAGATGGTCAAGCTTGTCAGGGAGCCTCCCCTAATAATCCTACAGTGCAATAGAACTTACATCCCACAGGCAACTGAGTGGTCCCAAAGAAGGGACTGTAAATACCATCTGGGATACCAGCAGACATCCTCGCATTTCATGCTCTTTCACTCCTTCCCACAACACTCCAAACTCCTGTGGCGCACTGCAATGTGGGCAGAACTATACGTTGGTCCTGCCCCCAAAACCAACACATCTGCTCATAACCTGAGGCTGCCTATAACTATATAGAAAAGTCTGATTCCCCAGTTATTTCCGTTTGAGCTGCTAAAGCCTTTAAATTGCAGGCATTACCGTTCACTCAATACCTACAGCCAAGCTAATCCAAATGATGCACATAAAGCACAACAGGAATGTCTCGATGGGATGATACTCTTTTGGGCAGCTACTGCTCATCCAGGTAAAACAGGGAAGCAGCAACATGCCTAGAGAGTTGAAATACTTCAAGGGACAGAGGGCTGTTGAGCAGGAAAGGGTGTTGCAAATTTACATGTACACACTTAAATCATACAACACTTAGTGCACACGGTCAAGGTACCAGGTATCAGCTTGTCATCTGTTTAACTGGTTCTGTCCTAGCTCAAACCAAGACACAGCTGTCCCATAGTAATTGCCTGTGTGCAAATCCAGCCTGAAGTAAATGTGAAGCAATTCAGCTTAATTTGATCTGCTTCCATTACGAGCTAAAGCAAGTCAAGCCAACTTGTGTTTGTCACAGACCACAAACATGGACGTGAAAGTTACTGTGTTATATACATGAGAATTTAGGGTGATAGCTTGTCAGTCTTTGGAAATCTGATCACATACATGATCCTTAAGTGTTTTTTGGGGGTTTTTTGGTTTTGGTTGTTTTTTTTTTTTTTAACTGGCTGAGGTGCTTATACGGATCCTTCCTGAAAATACTCACTAGAATTCAGAAGGGGATGCCAATTCAGCATCGATCTGTGTGCGAAAGCATCTCAAAGATTCAAATAGTTTGAATGAGGCAGAACATCACCTGCCGAGTAAACAAATTCTTTTATTTGCTGTTCCTTTTCTTTACGACATTCATAGCTCAAATACTTTCATGGTGCTTACATGAGCCAGAAAACTATGAGAAAAATACAACATTCAAATGTATTAAACAATTACAGGATCCTCAGTTTAGTCACAGGAATGTGGAGAATGAAGTAGTTAGATTTGTTTGTTGTACAACTGATTCAGGAGACCATCATTGTTAAGATGCAAGGGTATTTTGAAAGAAGCAAGCAAGCCCGTATAATTTTAGAACATAAACGGGATTACTTCCATGCTTGGATTTATCTGGAAGGCCAAGCAGAAGGGAGATTAGATGCTCACCAATCTATTTCACTTTGCTAATCTTGAGGGCTGCTCAATGCAGTTTATTCCCATGTATTTTAAATATCAAATTAAAGCAGTATTTACACATTAATCCACATTATTAAGCTGAAGGACAGAAGAGTTCTGAGGCATGAAGGAATTCTATAAGGAGATGGGCACTTAGTTTACCCCATTCAGAGCTTAGGCCATCCACCCCTCAGCACAAGAACACCACCTGTTCCTGAGCTGTAAAGTAAAGAAATAACAGGAAGCTTAATAGGCTATTAATAGCTATTTTTAACAACATATCTATGTTCTGCAGTGGACATACAAGCCCCAGAAGACCTTAAAAGACCCCCAAAAAAGTAGTGAATTGGTCTCTTGTGGAGCTGGAAGCAACATAATTTGGTCAACCAGCATGGGTATTTCTAGCAGCGCATTACTTTGCATACTGTTGCAATTTCCTTAGGCCAATCAACTAAGATTCCTGCCCTTTTTTAATTGAAAATTATCCTAATTAGTCAAGCACCTTCTCCTATGTGATACCCATGGTGCTCAACTGAATCAAATAAACTAACGGAGAGGGAGGAGTCTGCTTCGGTTCTCCGCTCTTTGAGGTGCCTAGAGAGACCAAGAAGTAGGTTAGATTGGGGGCAGGTAATGCACTTGATTTTCATGAAATCCCTAGCAAATGCTCTGGAGCAAAGCTGATGTAATCTCACTCTGGAGCTATTCAAAGCTCTTCAGAACGGGTGGGGGAGTGGCTGAGTAATGTGCTGGTGCCAAAAAAAAAGAAACCAAGCAGAAGGTACTTCCTTTTAGCAGTTACCTTTTGCACTGATTCCTTCTGGGCTGTTAAGTTCCTACAGCTGAATGCACCACTTAAAAGTTTCAACTTTCCAGTCAACTCACCATTAATTTATACTACAGAGCCAAAGCTGCTGTGGTAAACTAAGCTCCTGCCCATTCTGTGAGTCACACGTGCAATAATTTTAGTGACAGGACAGCAGAACTTTGAGAGCTGTGAGACATTTTTCTTTAAGCCCATGATGCAACAGGATTTTAATCCTCTTTAAAGACTTCTCCGCCTTTGGACATGTACTTCAAAACCAGTACTGCAAGCGGAACTATTCTGTTTTCCTCTCTGCCCTCCACAGAATCAGGTGGATTTTCTGTCTTGAAAACAGAAATCTCATTGCATTCAGGTTTACATTTATTATTATTAGATCATGTAGTTGGACAGACAAATGTAGTCTCTCACAGACTGGGAAAGGGGGAGAGAGGGAGAACAGTACCTGTAGAGAAGATGCACGTAGAGCAACAGCACACAAACATTAAACACGCTGCGTCTGATACCAAAGGCAACTGAACTACAATATTTGGTCACGTATACTTTAGAATAGAAATATTAACTGAACAAATACAGAGAACTCACAGACAAGTAAGAAGAACAAAAGTAGCCTGATAGAAAAAGAGTAAACTTGCCAACAAAAACGAAGATGTGACCAAGGGGCACAACTAAGTCACGCTAAAGCCTGCTACGGCCGGTGCTGTATAGCTCTGCCTTCCAGGTTCATCATTCAACGACAACGGAGAGAACCAATACTGAAAAAGTTAGGATAACATTTAGTAGCAAGAGCTGATCCTTGAATGCTGTACTGACATAATCCGTAATACCTTTGGATCCTATAGCACAACTGAAGGCACCACGTGGTGATGCTCTCGCAGTTGTCAGCCCCGTAAGAAGGGATGCACCCCCCCCCAAAAGGGGGATCTGAGCTTCTGTTTTCGAGCATGCTAGGAATTGATTCTAGCACACTCAATTATCGCGTTTGTTTCTTCTCTCTAAAACCCATATATTTCAATATAGGCGATGTTACAGAATTACCGCTCAAAGCAAAAGCATTGCTTCAGTCACACTTGACATCTATGGAAAGAATACCAGAAGTAGAGATGACAAATGTTTAGCATCAAATCATCTAAGAAACCCTTTCCTACTCAATTTCTATGACTTTCCCTCATGACATACAATTTATGAACATCACTAACAAAATAAATGAAAAAATTGTTATTGATCGTCTGAAAGTTGACGTACAGAGAAGCGGCGACAGTTTTTGCTGTTCCTCAAGAAAAAAAAAAGAGTGCGTACATGAGGCAAGAACAGTACTCTTTCCATCACTTTGCTCTTGGGGCGGTTTCTAAAATAATCTGGAGGTATGACAGAACTGAGTGTAAACGCAGAGAAGATACTTAACTTGAAGGAAAAAAAGAACAATGATTTGTTTTACAGACAATTCAGTCGCTGGATCCACGTAATTCCAAATATTCTGCAGTCTGCATTGTCACTGTGACCATGCAGGCCTAATTGGCCCTGTTCCACAAATGTGCCTGAACTCAGCTGGTTATCAGGCAGTACTAGCGAGCAACACTTCCCACACTGCCGAGAGACATGTTCAGAGTTTTAAGTTTTCCTTTTCATTACTCAGAGTCCTAGAAATTTGGCACCAAACTACCTCTCAAGCACAAAGTTTTTAAGTTGTTGTTTGGATAGCATTAAAAGCACAAAAAATTAACTCATGCACTAAACGTTTTTACGTGGAAATTCAGAAAGCTACAAGATCGACTTTGTGGGTGAGAACTAAAAAGTCTTCACTTGATCTACGCAAAGATCAGCATAGAGATACATACAGTGACAACCTGTTTCTGCACAAGTCTTTGCACGGACCAGCACTTTGAAATAAGACTGGTTAAAACTGGCTCAAGTCAAACACAGGTAAATCATGCACACATGTAATCTGCATCTTAAGATTTATGACTCTTAGCACAAGATAAACCACAGCTATTATGAACTAATGGCTGAAAATTTACCTCCCCAAGGGCTACAACAGAAGTGATGCGGACCAAACAAAAGAGTTTTGAGGTTACCCCGTGTGAGAAACGCACATCTCCCAAAGCTGTCATTGTTGTCTGGCTAACAGAGCACGTGACATATGAGCTTATAATATCTTCTTCCCAACTCTGCAAGCCTATCATTGATGCATACGAAACCTCATGCTAAGAATTACTTGGACTTTCATTTTAAGCTTGCAGGAAAGCACAGAATCTCCTTGTAGGCCAGATGAGCGAAGTGAATGCCAACAAATTGTAAAACAAGATTACACGGAGCCATCTGTTCAGACACTGAGCCTGTTGAGAAGTCTCATCTCACACAGACTGCTGATCCGACAGGGGCCAGAGTCTACATGTAACAAGCGTAAACCACTCTCTAGTCGTGTTTCTGCTTTATGCTTCCAAAACTTCAAGAAAAATTCAAAGTTTCCCTCACACCCCTGGTCCAAGGTTCAGTTGGAAACGCACACGTTCTTGGTGAGACACACCCCAAACTTTCACAAGCTCTCTGGAAGAAGGTGGCTAGCTGCACACCACAAGCCGCACAATGCCCAGCCCAGTCCAGCCTGACCACAACATGGGGCCGTTTGAACTCAACAACGTTGTAAACAGCAGAAGGCTTGCTTCCAGTTCGGCCTTCCTGCCGAGGCGCCACAGCAGTGTGTGCCAGGAACCGAGCTTTCCCTCACTTCAGGGGCCAGGCAATACTTTTAATTAGCCTTTAGTAAATAGCGCCAAGGAAGCGGCAAAGGGCAGACAGGGGACAAGAGGCCCGTTCACCTGGAGCTGCCTTAGGGACAGAACTCGTCCCACGGACAACGGAGACAGGGATGCCGCACCTAAAACCCACTTCGTTCGCACGCGCCGGGCCCCCAAGCCAGGCCTGCACCCTCGGAAGCCGTGCTTCAGCCACCGGCCCGCTGCCCGCGCCCCCGGGGAGCCCTTCCAGGCGGGCCCTTCCCTCGGGAGAGCGACAGCGGGCGGGGGAAAGCCACCCCCGGGACTCAAGGGGGTGACGGCGGCTCTGTTCCCCGGCGCGGCGAGGCCGGGCCGCGGCGGTCGGTGGGGGAACAGGAGCCCCCGGGAGGGCCGGGACGGGCCGGGGCGGTGCCGGTGCCCCCCGCCGTGCTCTTACCCAGCATGAGGGGACTGAGGCGCCGCGCCATGCCCTTGGACAGGTCGTACACATAGAGCTTCACGGGGTGCAGCGCCAGCGGCTCCTCCATGGGGCTGCGGGCACGGCCGCCGGGCGGTACCCGGGGCCCTGGCAGACACCCGCCGCCCAGCGGGGCGCCGGGAAGCGGAGGGAAAGGGGGAAGGGGAGGCGCCGGTGCCGGTCCCGGGTGCGGACGGCACCAACCGTGAGGTGACAGACGGAACGGGAAGGGGCGACGCTGCCTCTGCGCATGCGCGGCAGCCGGCGACCGGCCGGACTGCGCCGTTATGCAGCGCGGCGGTTCCGGCCTGGGGCGAGGGGCGGCAGCGGGGGCGGGGCTAGGGGCGGTGGGCGGGGATGGGGGTAATTCCCCCTGCTATTGGCTAAGGCTCGGCGCCTCTTCCATCTCGCGAGCCGGAGCCGCGTACCGGGAGGGCGGAGCTCCCGCCTTCTTTTCCTCTCGGCGCAACCAACGCGCGCGGAGGGGCGGGCCGCGGCCCCCCTTTTCTCTCGCCATTGGTTAAAGTTTCCATGGGAGGTGGGCCCCCTGGTGAGTGGCAGGCAGCGGTGCGCTGGGAGCCATGTCGGAGTGGGTGTCCTACTACCGGAGCGATGGGCCGGAGGAGGAGGAAGGCGGCGAGGAGGGCGAGCAGCAGCAGCAGGAGGGGGCTGAGGCGGTCGGTAAGGGCCCACCACCCCCTCACGGAGGCAGGCCGGGGCCCGCTGGCCTCGGGGGCCAACGGGCGGCTGCTAAAAGAGTGTCTGTGTGTGTGTCTGTGTGTGTGTCTGTGTGTGTGT
>VZSC01009413.1:45425-58757 GCA_013398225.1 Steatornis caripensis
TTTTTTTTTTTTTTTTTTGCAAAAGTGATCTTTCAGAAGTCTCAATTCTGTATTTGCTTTTTTACACAGGTTAAATCTGTATCTGAACAAAGATCTGTCACTTTCTGTTGGTGTTTACAATCTTGTTCAAAAAGCTTACAAGCCCTATCCTGTGAAGCTTTATCGGGAAACTAATGAACTGGTTAAAACAAAAACAAGGATGTTTAATGCAAAAACAGGCAGCTTGCTCCTGCCTAGTGACACAAAAAGGGCTCAGGTAACGTGTTGATTATGTGGCTGCTTTTTCCTATCCGTGTGATGTGGGGGAGAGATGCTGACTCTCTTGCTGCTTTTGTTTGTATTTCATGTTCATTATCAGATGCAGAAATACATCTGTATGCCCCTGGGGATAGCCCAGTTACTTTGTAAGCTGTGCAGAGTGAGTTGTTCCTCTGGCATGACTGTCAAGGGAAAGCATAGCCACTATTGGAAGTGCACTCAGGAACTGTCGTGTAAATGAATATAAGAGAGAGACAGAGACGGAGGTGCAATTCTGAGTGAAGAGGCGTCCCTGCTTGGGGAGGGGAGAGGTTCAGGCCTGTTGACCCATTCGGTAGTTTGAATTCACATCCTCCAAATGGGGATTTCTAAATTTCAGATTTATACTCTTGGTGAGGTGGGACTAAGTCGTTCATCTCGTGTCGATAGGCCCCAGCTAAGGCTTGTTGCATTGTCAGTCACGTCTGGGGGAGAAGGAAGAGGGCTCGGTACAGAGGTGTGGTAATTCTCCTTGTTCACTGACACAACATCAGGCTGTGAGGCCTCCGCCTCACCCCTGGTGCCACTCACTTGATTTAGAGCATCAGACTGCAAAACATCGCACCTGTCCTGTTCTCTGTCTGATCAAACTGTTTGACTGTCACCCTTTGTCCAAAGATGGTGCTTATCAGCGCAAGATAAGAATGTATTCCAATTCACAATAACTGCATCAACAAGCCTAGTAAAACTTTGACAGGAACACAGTTCATCTCTTTCTGTATTGCAGAACCAGGTTGTCAGAGCCTGACCTTACGTGGCCTTGTGCTATCACTGCTGGTGTTCTCTTTTGGTTCATTGGGAACAGATTTTGTCCATTTTATTAAACATACAAATGTGAATCACATGAAGGGGGGTGGAGCTTTTTTCCAAACAAAAACAAAGGCATATTACCTTTGTTTTTTGTTATTTTGTTCTTTGCTTTGCCTTCCTGCTTGGTGGTTTGGCTGGTGTAGATTGAGCGTCACGTTCTGTTCTGGCACAGCCTTATATCAAAGCAGGATACGCAGTTGCTAGGTGTATTGTCACAAGCACACTTTGTGTGTCCTTCCATGCCAAAGGCTCTTAAAGTTGTTGACTTAAGATTAAATATTAAGCCTATTTATACTGGACATTAATTTCTTGAAATAAAGTACAGGAGATGGACAGAAAGCTGATCATTAAGTCCTGATGTTTAACTTCAGTAGCTGAACTACAATATGTTTTCGTTTCTGTGACGTATGAGTGATGCTTCAAAAGTGTTGTTTCTCGGTTACTGTTTCTGCCAGGAGCAGGTAGCTGACGTGCATCTGCTGAAGCAAGTTTAGAATCAGACCAGACCTCTGAAAATTTCTGATCCAACCCAGCCCAGAGCAAGACTCACAAAACCAGATCAGGTTGCTCAGAGTTTGTTTGTGACAGCTCTGAAGAACTCCAGGGATGAGACGTGACAGCCTCTCTGCTCCAGGGCTTAACCATTGTCTTAGGAAAGTGCATTTAGCTAATGTCTGGGTGGAATTTCCCTTGGGATAATGGTCACAGACTGTAACTTGCCATTTCAGTGTGCACTAATGATGAGAGTTTGGTCTGTCTTGTCTATAACCCTCTTTACAGTAGTGGAAGACAGCAATTGCATCCTCCTCCCACCTGCCTGCTGCCCCCCCAATATTTTTTTTAGGCGGCACTACAATCCATTCTTCCCTCATTTAGACATATGGAAACCGCCAGATTGTGCTGGAGAAAGAGGAAACAGAAGAATTAAAACGGTTTGAATCTCCGGGCTTGTTTCTGATTGGCTTCAAACCACTTTCAATGCTAAAACAGCACCACCATATCAAGCCCTCCCAGTTCATCTATCCTGAG
The DNA here is from genome assembly GCA_013398225.1 of Steatornis caripensis. NCBI lineage: Eukaryota > Metazoa > Chordata > Aves > Caprimulgiformes > Steatornithidae > Steatornis > Steatornis caripensis. The sequence continues at coordinate 47,562 of VZSC01009413.1, forward strand.
GAGTCCCTAGTGAGTGGTAAGTAAAGATGATAAGAGAAGATTCACCACCTTGCATTAGGGTAACCAGCTGGTTCATGGTGTGTTTGAGTGAGGATCATTGAGTGCAAAATATTTGTCTAACTTAAAAACTTGCTAACGTTAAAAAGTATAAAATTAAGTGTTGCTGCCCTTTTCAGCTGCAGTTAATTCTTGTTTTCTTCAATAGCAGAAGAGCCAATTTCATGTTTCATCCATCATGACAAGCAGCTAATCAAACTTTGCAGATGTAGTCCCAAAGTATTTGGTTTTCTCATTTGTGAAAGTGAAGGATCCTAGTACCTGACAAGAAGGCAAAGGTAGTTAAAAAAACCCCAACCAAACAAAAATCAGACCCCAAAACAGTGAAGATAATTGCTGCTTTTAAGTCTGCATCAGCTAGGAGTGGAAACACAATACTCAGGAAGTACGGTTGAATTAACAGCACTTTACAGGCTTGGAAAGAGAGAAGGAAAGCGTGCTTAGGACTGCTTTTTCACCCCTTTTTAAGTGTATGTGTAAGTCTGCTTATCTAGAAATATAGTATTAATCCATCGCAAGCTGTAACAGTAAAGAAAAAACTCCAGCTCCTCAATCTACCGGTAGACAAAGAGGGCTGCTGAGTAATCACCAGATGCTTTGCAGTGTTTGACTAAAGAAGAGCCTTTACACTAGCTTCTCCAGCTTAGCAGTTTCCTAAATCAGACACCTTACTTACATGTTAGTTTTTTCCTGACCACCATATCCGGTAAAATACAAAGCAAATGTGAGCCTTGAGAGGAATATTGCAATGGGAATTCTTAGTTTGCTACTTCTGTAAAAGGTCCTATGATATGCTGCTACTATGATGTCCCCCCAGACCAGAAAGAGGCTTTGCAGATACCAGTTTCCAATTTTCAACTGTATTACATTGCTCCCATGCTAGTGATTTCGTTTCTTGCACCAGAACTCTTGCTGCTTTGGTCAGGAGAGACACTAACATTGTCATTTTCGAGGGCTCCCCCTTCCAAAATTTGCTTTTTAGCTCTGGAGTATTGCAAGCATCTCAAAGAAGTCAAAGGTATTGAAAGTGTAATATCTAGGGTTATGTTCCTGAACAAAGGAGCAAAGCTGTCAATCTGACCAGTACAGTCTTTACTTTGCAGGGAGTACAACGCTATTTAATGCTTTATTGATGAAATGCTTGGAGAGGGAGGTGATGGCCTTGTGCAGATACACCAGCCGCCGGAACACTCCCCCTTGCTTCGTGGCCCTGGTTCCCCAGGAGGAAGAGCTGGATGAGCAACAAGTGCAGATAGCCCCTCCAGGTATGGGAAGAGATGCTGCCTTTCCCTGCACCATTGGATGCAATCAGCATAATAACCTCCTGTATTGCGTAAAAGTATTTTGATGCTGCTCCCCTTAAAACTGGGGAGAGCGCTTTCCAACATCTGTTTTTTCTTGAGTTTTGTCATTGTAAACATCTGATGTTGAATGTATTTTTAAAATTCCACTTGCAATCGGTGCTTGCTCGAGTGTAGCATGGCTACAGTATTTTCCCGCCTCCTACCTTTTGTTAGCAGATTCAAGCAACTGGCCTAAAAATTAAAAGCCCTTTTTTTTGTTTGCTGACTAGACGGAATGTTGTTCCCTGAATTTTATTGTATCCTTGGGTACATTTTAAAGCCTTAAATAAATAATCTCACATGCTGAGCCTCTCACCGTAGCAGCTGAGTGGGGAATGATCAGAGAGCAAAGGCAGACTTTTGCTCTTTTCCATTGTCTTACCTCTTTAATTGGAAATTCCTCTTCTGGAAAGGATGTAAAGTAGGGGAATAACACTGCTTGCGTATACTGTAAAGCATTTCGAAACAAAATGTGAGCATCAGCTCAATTTTCAACCAAGCCTTTTTCAGGCTCATTTCCAGTGAGATGGGGATGGTGCACAAGTTGATCTCTTGTATAAAAAGCAGGCGACAAGTTTCCAGCTCTTAGCTCTGCATTTGGTTTGAATCTCTTTCAAAAAGCCATTAGTGATGTTGGTTATATACAGTGAGATTGGGATTGAGCGTTAACGCTGTATGTACTAGGAGGTATTATGGATTGCTGGTGTTTACATCAAAATGGTAACTAGTTCGGAGAGTCATCAGACCTAGCTAATAAGCATCTTAAGATATGTGAATTAGTATTTGGAGGCGATGGTTCTGCATAACTGTTCTCTGCTCTCTCTTCTGCGTAGGTTTCCACATCATTTTCCTGCCATACGCAGATAACAAACGGAATGTTGATTTTACAGAAAAGGTGCCAGCCAGTCGAGAGCAGGTGAACAAAATGAAAGAAATAATTCAAAAACTCCGTTTCAAATACAGGTACATGGAGATACATGGTGTGCGTGTGTGGAGTTGGCATGGGGAAGAAAACACAATGCTGTTGCTTGCTCTGTTGCATATGGTGTTCAGCTGTGGTGTCCACAAGATGAGATTTTGATGTATTTTGATACAAATTGCTTCCCTTTGCAGTAGCTTTGTCCAAACTTCATTCTTAATTATTCTGAATACCCAGGCACCACGTGCAGTATGTAGCATGTTCTGGAGTTCTTTATAGAATTGCTCTTGTTCTCTGGATTATTGTCATTTGTTGCAGAGGTATCACATTTTATTGTGGTTTGGCCAATCTGTTGCAGATCAGACCTGGATTGTTTAAATTAGAGCACTTTAGAGAGAATAGTTAGGCCTTTTTCACTATATATGGGATAAATTTTATGAAGTGCTTTTATGGGAGATTTTTTTCTAGGTACGTGGAAAGTAGTACAACTGGTATTAAAGTAGAATGCCACTGTCTCCATTTGTCTCGCACAGCTTTGCAAGCCTCACACAGCTTTCTAATGTGGTTGATGCATGATGGGATAGTGATTCAGCAGGTGAACTGAAAAGAGAAAAAGTAGTTCTTCTGATGAGATGGATTGTTATGTGGGAAAGAACATTGAAATAGATTGGTGGCAGATCTTATGTGTCTTGTCTGTCGTCTTGGCAGTGTGCATTGACATTTTGGGGGATTCTTGACAGGCCTGACAGCTTTGAGAACCCAGTTTTGCAGCAGCACTTCAGGAATCTGGAGGCTTTGGCGCTGGATATGATGGAACCGGAAAAAGCTGAGGATCTTACAAGTGAGAATTATTGGTGGGTCTGAAGGGAGGTGGGGTAGAGGGCTCTTGACTTCGTTCTGACTCAGAGATGTGCTACTAAAAAACCAAATGGCTTTTAAAAAATATTTTAGTGGTGGTGTTTAGTTCATTGATGTAGAATTTGGGACGTGTCCATTCTGAAATATTGAAACCTTACTTTCTAATGTTGTCGTTTTTAAGATAAAGGAAAAATTGATCACTTTACCTTCCCAAATTAAAATTGAATCACCTTTTTTCTATGGTGACAAATGTTTTCTGTGAAATTCCACTCTTCAAGACTCTGATTAATATTTCAGTCTGATAAATGGGCAGAATGAGTTAGAGAATTGTTTTGCTAGGAGGCAACGATGCCACCTTGTGGCTGTGAGAGTTTCTATATAAGAATATCTTGCCAAAGAACAGAAACCTACTCCTGAAGGGGAAGGTCCTTTCTTAAAATCACGTCATACTCCAGGAATAGCCTTAGAGTAACTATTTGTCTCTTTTGAAGTGATACCTAACAAGTAATCTGGGTCCGTGTGCTAGATACCGTGCAAATAGATGACAGAAACAAGCTGTTCTGCCTCAAACTACTCGCAACCTTAGATAGTAACCTGTTGTGTTTTAGATGTCTGAGATTAGACCTGGATACAGTGCAACCAAGTAGGAGATCTTCTATATCACTTCCACTGTGTCAGTTTTGACCTGTGTACGTATTTCCTGTTCAGGGATGTGTGCTTGTCTGTTGCCATATGTATAATAAAAACTCCTGATATTAACAAGAGCTGTAAATTTCTCATTTGTGAATATCGTAAGGTAAGTCTCTGCATTTTGCATGCTTGCAAGACACTTGCGTGCTAGTTATTGCAGAAGCACGATTGTATCTGCTGCTGGCCTCATTTAGAATTTCCTGTGATCGCTCTGTTTCTGAGAAGGCAAATCTTTCTCTTTTGCCAGTGCCAAAGGCTGAAGAGATGAACCGCAGGCTGGGCAACCTGGTTGAGGAGTTTAAGCAGCTAGTTTATCCCCCTGACTACAATCCTGATGGGAACGCTGTAAAGCGAAAACAAGGTGACTAATGATGGTGCAGACGTGCAACATGGTGTCTGTGCTCTTTGTTTAGAGGCTTCTGCATTTTCAGTTTGTCTCCTAGTTTAAAGGAGCTGCTTGTGCAATAACTCTTTACTCATTGCCACAATAAAGTGGACTTATATCCAGTGGTGATTCTTGGAGAGTAGAAGATATTATGGTATCCAGCCCCAGAACTGTTGGAATGAGAAACAGCATAGTGAAAAACCAGAGTAGTGTAGGAAGCAATGTGGGTAAATTACTGTAAAATATATATTTGTTTATTATTAATTTTATAATTATTAATAACTTTGGGGTGTTCTACACAGAGTAGTAAAATCGTTCATGCTTTCAGTTTGTGTTCTTGGTGAGGAAGCAGACTTTTATGCATGTTTATCAAGTCCAAGATAGGCATCTTTAGGGCTAAATGTCTAAGTAATGCTGAAGTACGTGTGTAGTTTTGGAGTCTATGAAGCTCTGCATAAAGTGGGAGTGTTAAGTTAGCTGAACTCCCTGTGGAATCATTGCATTCTCCTGTCTAGATGAGAATCCCTTAAAAGTTTCATTTGGCAGAGGGGGGATCTTTTCATCAGAACACAAAGTTTCATGCTTGAGTTTGAGATCACTTATAACAGTGAAATATACTATATGACTTCCGTAGTGAGTGACACTTCATAAAACAAAATACGGAAACTAGGTCTGTCAGTGTGTAGGTGGCTGTTAATGTACCGCGTGCTAACGGCTGTTAACTGTGATACATATAAGAAACGTTGATGTCTTTCTATTAAGAAACTTTTTAAAATCTTACTGATCTAAAATATATCTTTTTAGCTTCTGACGGTCAAACTGAGAAGAGGCCCAAGGTAGAAGTCTCAAAAGATGACCTGCGGAGTCACGTCCAGAAGGGCACTCTAGGCAAGCTCACTGTACCTGTTCTGAAGGACGCATGCAGGCTTTATGGGCTGAAGGGTGGGGGGAAGAAGCAGGAGCTCATGGATATGCTAACTGAATACTTTAATCAGCACTAAGCAGGAGCAGAAGGATCTGGTTGGCTTCTGTCTGCTTAAAGTTTTGGTTGTCTTACGTGGATGCTGTGTCTGTTTAATCTTGCTGTGGAGGAGAGGGTGACTAAATGTTGCTGAATCCAGCAGTGGAGGAACTTTTTGCTCTTAGTTGTGAAACATCTCTGCAAAGATTAATTCTGTTCACAGTAGCCAAAGGCAGAATTAAATTCCCTGCTAACTCAGGTCACCTGCTGCAAGTAAACACAGTTGTGCCTTCCCAGTTTCTTAATAAAAGTTATTTTGGACTTCTTGCTTTGCAACACTGGCTATACCATCTTCACGTCATAAAGACAGCAAAACTCACTTCAGTGTGAGTAAGAAAACAGAACAATCTGTGTTAATGACACTGCATGAATTCAAGCAGCAGGTCAAGTCTGTGTGCTAACAGAGGGTATAAATGTGGTATATTCGTGTGCTACTCTCCAGAACAGCCAGTCAGTATCAGTACTTGTAGTCAAATGGGGTTCTTTTCCATCGTCGGTGTTATAAAGATTGCCAGCAGATCATAAAGGAGAAAATTACCGGGAAGCAGTAGCCAATCCTTTGGGCAAAAAGCCAGCACTTCACAAAGCTGCACAGCCAGGTCTTCTATTTTTAAATGGTCATAGCAGAAGCTGGTTTAAAAAAGTGTGGGGGGGGGGGGCAGGGGGAAGATATGTTCCCTGAAAAGTTGCAAGCACTTACCCCAATTAAATTACTGAGATGGCGTAGAGCTTTCCCACCTCTGTAGCGAGTATGACTCAGGCTCCTGTGCAGGCTTCTGTACTCAGATCTGTGCTTTAAAAATAAAAAAATAGCAGGTTGTGGAGGGTAGCCCTTCTTACTTCCAGTATTTTTTTTTTTTTAATCGTACTTAGGGAGGCTGCATCTGGCTGGCGCTGTTATGTTTTGGTCATTAAACTTCCATGCCTGGCATGCCCTGCTTGCCCTGCAGTGCAAGATGGTTAAACCCAATAGTCATTACCCTTGCTCTAGAAAACAGTACTAACAGTTTAGCTACTGTAACTTTCTATGGGATGCAAACACGGGATACACAAAGTGTCCATTTTGGTCTGCATGGTATATTTAGGGATTCCTGAGTTTGGCACACAAACTAATGGGCAACTTACTGAAGAATTAAGTCATGTATTAAGGTTGTGCCCGTGCTGTAGTGTGGTGCACGTATCGGAGCCAGCTGTGAACACTTTCTTGGCACTGTGGCTACCCTAGCTGGGCCAGCATGCTGCTTGCTTCCACCTCCACAGCTCCTCTCCAAAAGAGTGGCTAGCCCATGTTGAGCTCTGCAGTATTGAGACTATAGTCTATTATACGTTTAATCAGGCTGCATTATAGTAGTTATTTTTAATAAAGATTTGTCTGAGCAATCAATTTATTTTGCCCTTTGGCAAAGAAGTTACCGTAAATGCTTGTCTTAGCAGGACTTGAACACAATAAAATAGCGAGACTATCCTGTCCTTAATTCTGTGAATTTTCATTCCCCAAATGCCCTTGTTAACTTCTCTCTTGGCTTGCTAACCCCCAGGCGCACTATGTTCCAGGCTTTATAGATGATTATGTCATGTTTTGTCTAGGTTATTAGATCTTCCTCCTGGCTTTTTTTTTTTTTAAAGCAGGCTATTGCCTTAAGCAGAAGTTCAACAGGAATGGTGATGGAAGGCTTCGGAGCAGAAAATTAAGACAGTTTTGCTTGCTCATGAATCCTTTATTTCTGCTCCTTATGTGCTTTATTTTACATCAGCTGTCTTGGCATGGTACAATATGGCAAGTACTTTGCAAAGCCATCATTTTAAACACAACTAGCTCAACAGTCAGCATCAGCAGGAGGGAACAGCAGCACGGCTAAACTTCCTACAAAGAAAGGACTCTCACATCTTTGTATTAAGTTCACCTCAGCAAGGATATTAGTTATCAGCCATTAACGAAAATACAGATGTGATTTGTCTTCAGTCTTTCGTGAGCTGATTCATCTGCTTGGGATGTACTTGCTAAAGGTATGAAGTTAGCACCACTATGGAAACATTACAGGAGAATTTATTTTCCCTTCTGCTGCTGTATCTATTGGTCTCTCCATGCTATCTTTGCTTTGGTATTCTACAATAGAAGATGGGTTTGATATGTCCCATTCCACCACGGAGGTTTAGATTCTTCTGCTCAGAGCAGTAAGTGGATTTATTATACAATATGCATTTAACTAAAGCTAGCTCCATAAAACCACCACTAATCCAGAATGCTGATAGAACTTCATGCTTTTCCAGAACATGGAAACAGCTAACATTCTCTCCTTGAGACACAAGTTGTTTCATCTGAAAAATTACTTGCTCTGTTGCCTTGGCCATGACTTAAAGGGTTCATCTTTAATCAGGTGACTACAGGACAGCAGCTTTCCTAAAAGCATGAGATACATAGGTGTCTTTGTTTAGCCAGCTGTTCTACCACCCCACAACCCTTTCCCACCTGGGAAGGGGAATTGAGAAAAGGAAAGGAGACCTGTGGGTTGAAATGGAAACAGATTTAATAAAATAATAATAGAAAGCTAGTATACCAGTACTAATATAAAATACACAAGGTTATACTCAGCCGATGTAGTGGTTGTGAGCTGCATGCTCCCAGCAGTGAATGCCAGATGTCAAACCCTGCGAGCACCACAGCTCCAGCCAAAGCACAGCGGTCACAGCCAACAGCAGAGCAAGCCTCAGGAGCAGGACAGGCAAGACCCCCCAGGGACACCCATCATTGAGCAAAGAAAGAGACCCATCCCCAGCAAACTTTACAGTTTATAGAGAGCATGACATTTATGGTATGGAACATTTCTGTTTGCCAGCCTGGGTCGGCTGCCCTGGCTTACTTGGAACTGCTAGAGACCTTGATCCCTATGGAAACCCACATACCACGGCCGGCCACGAACTAAAAGTGTCTTATCAACTTTATTCCCACCAAATTGGGTGCTGCAGTATTCTCAAGAACATAACTTTCCTGAATAGAAAAATGATTGTGATTCCCAGCAAAACCAGGACAGTAGGGTACTTGTCAGCCACAGCAGGCTCCACTCTACCATGTGTTTTGTACTTAAATACCCTAGGAAGCCCAAGCTCACTGATACAGCCCCCACAAAAAAACCTGAAGGAGCGTGAACTACACTGCAATAGCTTTTAGGCAATCTCTGAGCAGTTTAGCTTTATAAGTAGGAACACCAGTTAGTTGCAAATGCTTCCCCCAAGGGAATGACAATTATATTTAGCTTTGTCAGGAATTTTATTTTTCTTAAAAAGTCAGTATTTAAAAATAAGCGAGATAAGAGATTCCCCTTGTGCACTGCCACAAGATTTACGCTCCCCCATTCACCTCTTACAGAAGTCTCTTGCTGATGTCACGAAACGGGTTATGCCATCTGTACTGATCTTGGCTCATCTGCTGTTACACAGTAGCTCCTGCCTGCCTTATACATGGTCTACACTGCTCCATCACTTAAAGCGACAACTCCATCAGTCTGCAGGCACACGCTGTGGAGGGAACCAACATGCCATAGCCTCAGTGGACTAAACCATTCAGAAACAGAGTTACTCGCCCCTGTTTGTTAGAGAGACTTAAACTTAGCAGAAATACTGCAACGCAGAGTAAGCTAGTGGGTGGGTTAAAAAAGCCATGAACAGGCAGACATGGAGATAAGGAGGGGATTTTTTTTTCTTTCTTCCTTTTATACATCAAACAGGAAATACAGTTGTACAATCACTCTTCAAGAAGTAATACAATGAGAATGAGTATGTTGGAGTGGAATAACAGAAAAGAGGGGGGAGGAGAGGCAGAAACACTTAAGAATTAAGCCATTATTAAACAAAAATCTTTGAAATGAAACAATGATATCAAAACTATAATCTCAACTTAAGCTAGACATTAATCCTCCCTGACTTCAATTTTCCTATTCCACACACACTTAAAACTTATGGGCATTTAGACCAACAGTCTTTCTATAGCTTGCTGGACAGACTGGATCTGAGGCTTTAGCTGTGATCCCTCCTTGATGGTGATGGAGCAGGCGATGACAGGCCGGGAAACACCACATGCCCGGCCCAGGGCTTGCTTGGAGCGCACAAACACGTAAGGTACGTTCTTGTCCTCACAGAGAAGAGGGAGGTGCAGGATGATTTCCAAGGGCTCTGCATCTGCTGCCATCACAATGAACTCCGCTATCCCTCGGTTCAGTGTTTTGGTAGCTGTAAAATAAAATGAAGAGTAAGTCGAGGTCCCTCCGGAAAGCACATCTAATGAAAAACAACATGAGGAGATGCTGAAATTGGCATGAGCAAGGAGATCTAGAGGTAGCATGAGGACAGGCCAAAGGAAAATGCCAGCTATAGAGCCAGTGAGGGCGTTACTCACAGGGTTGCACCTGGAGTACCATGCCCAGCGTTGCCTGCCATCGAGCACAATGGAGAGATTCACAAGGGAGCAAGGCCAGCCCAGGGCTGCCAATGGGCAGAGGGCTGGGGCACACCAAGGATGAGGGGAGACTGGGGTAGCTGGGTTTGTTCAGCCTGGAGAAGAGAGGGCTGAGGTGGGAGTGGGGTGGATGCAGCTGCTGTCTTCTACTGCTTCAAGGGGATTGCAGAGAAGGTGGAGCCAGACTGTCCTCGTCAGTGTGCAGGAAAAAGGACAAGTTGCAGACTGTGACTGTCACCTCAGGGAGATTCTGGGGACATGCTGGAATTTTATGTTATTTTTTTCCCCGCTTACGAGAGGGGTTTAAGCCATGGGATGTGGGTCCTGAGAGATCACGGGATTTCTATGCTCATGGATTGTTTTTTTAGAAGTTTGACTAGACAAAGCCCTGAGCAACCTGATCAAAATGTGACCAGAGCCACTCTCTGGGCAGGCTGCGCTAGAGACCTCCAGAGGCCCTCTCAAAGCCAAATCGTTTTCTGATTCTGAACTGGCTAGGCATCTGGTAATCCCAGTGCCACACCACTAAAGTGTGCGTGATCACAGCACACGTACCAGAAACACAGTGTGGACATCTACCAAAACTGTATATAAATGCTGAGTTCTGTCCCTGCACATTGCCTCAGCAGACCAGAAGGAGGAAGAAGGAGAGGGACACTCGCAATATCCAGATCTATGTAATGTTAGGGGCGTACCGCTAGAGAGATGAGACATTCTCTAGCCAAAGCTCCTCACAAAATCCTTGCTATGATTTCTAACACACAGGTCTCACCTTCATTGGCTCCCTTGCGTAGCTGCTTATAGTTGCAGGATTGCTGCACAAGATCCAGTAGTGTTTTGGTGAGCTGTGCATCAGCCAGGGGGTACGCTTTGGGATTGACTTCTGCCTCACTCTAGAGAAAGGGAAAAGGTAGAGTATTTCAACAGGAGCGAAGAGGGCTTTGTTCTGAACAACGCTACACATGCATCATGTCCACCACATACACTGACTGCTGGAGTCACCTCACCATTCTCAGTTGCTCTGCACATACACCAAAAATCCCACTGGATTTTATTTATAAAGAGGGATTCTTCTCATATTCCGAGCAGACACCCCATTCAGATCCCACAAACTAGCAGCAGTGAACTTACAGGGCAGCCTTCAGGCGTTTGCTACCACAGATACCAACTAAAACGAAGCGTTTCAGCGCACAGGGAACAAGCACATTAACAAACTCGGGCATGAATTTTAAAAAAACCCGGTAAGAGCACAGATCGCGTCTATTTCCCCAAATTACAAGCAGCTTCTAAACGTTAACACTAAGGGCGTAGTGGAACAGCAACGAAGCCACGAGCGGCATTAACGGCCGGCACCGGCACAACGGCAGCTTCCCGAGCTCCCCCCGCTGCAGGCGCCCCCAGCACCAACGCGGCGGCGGTGGGGGGGCCGAGGCCGCGACGCCCGGCCCTCACGTACAGCCGCGACCCGGC
>VZSC01009413.1:58839-101235 GCA_013398225.1 Steatornis caripensis
GGCCCCGACCGCTTTCCCGCCAGCCGAACGCGTGCTCCCACTCCCCGCGCGGGCGGTGCGGGGCCGGGGACACGGTGCGGGGCCGGGCCGCCGAGTCCCCCGCCAGCAGGCGCCCCCAGGACCGCCGGCCCCACGGGCCTCCCCCGCCTCCGGGGCAGCGCGCCGAGCAGGAGCCCCGCAACCGTGTCTGCGGCTCAGTCCGCGGCGCCCGGCCTCCACGTGCTCCGTGCCCCCCAGCCGCCGGGCAGGCAGCGTCTCTCCGCTCCACGTCCCTCCGCCGCGGAGCCCCCCGAAGAGAAGGCGGGCGGGAGGGCGGGATCCCCGGCCCCACTCACCATGGCCGCGGCCTGGGCTGGCGGCGCGGCGCGGCCCGCTCGCTGCTCTGGGCCCGAGCGCGTTCAAGGAAACGCTAGACCCGCAGCACGCTGCGTCGCCGCCGGAAGTCAGGCGGCCGCGGACTTGGGGGGGAGTGGGCGGGGCCAGGGCCGGATCCTCAGCGCCCGCGTGGTGCCGAGCCGCGCAGCTGGGCGTGTGGTCAGCACCTCCGTTCTCCGTCCGTAGCGGCGGGGGCGGCGGCACCGCCCTGCCTGCCCAGGGCATGGCGGGGACGCATAAAGCATTACACGGGCAGGGCCGCCGCAGCGCTGCCTGCCGTCACACACAGCGTAACCGGAGGGGTACCGAGCAATCCTAGCCTGCCTGGGGCTGACGTCTCCTCCGCCGGCCCCGGCCCGGCTCGGCACCTCCGGGGCCCGCTCGCCGAGGGTGCTCGCGCTGCGCAGCAGCGCCACCGGAGCATCGTTCCTACGTGGCCGAGCTGTGCGGGTGGCGGGGGACACCTATAAAAGGACCCTATGAAAGTACCCAGGCCTGCGGGAGAGCGAGGCAGCTTCCTCGGGCTCCAGAATGCTGATAGAANGCCGCTCCGCCCGCCGCTCTGCCTCGCCTGCGCTGTGGAGACCCTGGGCGACGGCAGCGTCTCGGTGGGCAGCGCGTGTCCCGCCGCCGCCCCTTCCCGAGCAGAGCAGGCCTCCGCGGCGAGCGTGGGCCCCTCGCAGCTACGGCTGCCGCACCCCTCCGCGGTGCCCACCCTGCCGCCGTGGCAGCCCCCTCTCCTGTGCTGGATTTGGGGCTGGGGGCTGGCCAAGGCCGTCGCCGTTGCTTTCGGCTCTCGGGCCCTGGTGGCACTTTTCTCCCCCCTCCCCGGGGTGGTGGGAGCAGCGGGGTGGCTCGGACCCAAGTGCTAACGGGTTGTTGTCTCTGATCCGTAGCTGGTGCGCAAGAAGCACGTCCTCTCCCGTCTCCATGATGCCCTGGCCTGGCAGGCGCTGCCGGTCGTCCAGCTGCTGGCACCAGACGAGAGGGTCTGCGTTCATTTGATAGGAACCCTCTTTGGTAAGAGCTCTGCTGTGGCCTAGTGTGGCAGCAGCAGTCAGAAGGCAGTTCGCTTTTATTGAAGCGAACTGCCCACCCTTCTCAAAATTGAGCTAAAAAAAAGTCTCATCTAAGAAGTACAGCTGTCCTGTTTTCACTTCCCCCCCCCCAACCCACATCTGAGGCGAAAAAAATAAAAAGCAAAAGAATATTGAGGTACCTAATTCCATACTTGCACCATTCTGTATTAGATATGTTAGTACTCCATGTGGAAAACTGCCTGTCATTTTATTTAGAATGGGTTAATTAATTTCCTTATTCCCCAAGGAGCAGGATTGGTGTGTTTGTAAAGCTCTTGCAGTTTTCCAAAGTATCTGGATGTATCTGTAAAGTCTTTCTGGAGAACAGGGTTGCCTGGCATACAACTCTTCCCTGAATGCCCTCCGTTCTGGTCTTGTGCCTCCGTGCTTTTTCATCTTGCTCAACTGTGGCATTATATGAAGATTCATACAGAAATGAAAGTGTGACCTTAAAAAGGTGTTGCAGGATTTAATATCAAATGTGCAAAATGCAAATCTACGTAATCTTTTTTTCACACACCATCACTTCACATTTGTAGAAATCCTTGTAGCTGTAGGACCGTTAATAACAGCTTCTTTCTGGTGGGTCAGCCTCACAGCAGAATAGCATTTAGTGGGATGTCAGAAAGTGCCTTTCCAGTAACAATCTGTGATCTTGGACATCTCCTACTGATTTCTCTTTGCGTAGCAGTGCTGTGGGAAAGGTCTTTGAAACATCATCTGAAATCTCGATGAAGAGCAGTCTAAATGAGGGAACAGTAAGGCAGGGAGAGAAAGGTGGAGGATATGAATGCAAGTGCCTTCAAAGAGCAAGTATACTGGATTGCTTTAATTCCATGGTCTCATTTGCACATCACATGATTATTGTTCTTTGGGGGAAAGTGACTTACAAGCCCCTTCTCCTGCCTTGATGCACTGAATAATTCAAAGTCTTTTCCCAGTTGATTTCCCAGCATAAACTGTATCGTGCATGTTTTGGAAGCAGCTTTGTTAGAAACAGAACTTTGTGCAGGTTTAGTTGTCTCCGTTGCACAAATTTTTATTGAAGCGCTGCCTGTGCTCGTAATCCTGTACAGGTGTGGAGGGAGTGGAGCTGATGGATTCAGTCCCACGTTGTATGACCCTAACACGAAATGCCCCAGAAGACAGGGGAGCTGTGCTTGCATTTCAATGCTCTTGTCTTTTAAATAACAATTCTATCTCTCTTTAAGAAGCTTTACAATTGGATGGTTTGGGGACTGGGGTTTGGGATTTTACTGTATTTGATGTAACTCGTAGAGCAATTGGAATCCTAGTCTAAGCTTGGGGCTGCAAACGATGACATGTACATTTTGGACAGAGCTTGAATGAACCAAGGCTCTTTCAGTGTAAGAGGGACCCACAAAGGTTTCAGCAATGCAGTGGAGGAAGTATTAATAGTAAATTCAGGAAAATAGGTTAATTTTTGGAGAGAGAATATTGGGATAAGCGCAGGCAGAAGACGAAGTGTTGAGAGATCAGGGGTGTAGTGTGGAGTGTTAGGTAATGAGGAGATGGTGAATTTCAGGTAAGCCTGAATTTCATGCAGCTAGTTTTGCAATGTTCACTAGTGCTGTATGCAAATCTGTTCCAAAGTCTAAGGAGGTTGCTGAGGATTAGGCAGATGAGGTAGGAAATAAGTAATTTCTTGCCATAACATTGCTGTAGTTGGTCAAATTTCTGAGAGGTCACGGAGCCTCCGGAAGTGAGGTAATTTGGTTGGTTATGTTGAAACAAGTGGTTTGGTGTGGCAGAAGTGGGGGTGTGAAGCAGATGCCTGATGCTGTAGGTACCTGAAGTTGGACGGAGTGGGGAGGTAGAGTTCCTCGTCTGTTGTGGTGTAATAGACTGAGACAGTGGCTTATTTTAATATATCCAGTCTTATGCTCTCATTGTACAAATGACTTGTGAAGTGGTGCCTTCAGGTTCAATTTAACGTTGGAATAGCTTCCATATGCTTTAAACGTGGTGTTCAAATTTGGTCTTGGGAGTTTCAGTACTGTGGAGGGAGAAGACTCTTCATGGTAATTGGCTTGAATGGAAGATAGAAAGGACAACTCACAGCTGGGCTCTAACTTCTGTCTGGAGATACTCCAAACCCATCTGGACGCGTTCCTGTACAACCTGCTCTAGCTGCACCTGCTTTGTCAGGGGGGTTGGACTGGATGAATTACAGAGGTCCCTTCCAACACCTGCCATTCTGTGATTCTGTCATTCTGGAGTGTTGTTTCAGATGTGTAATATTTGGATACATGCCGTGATATGTGTGCCGGTGGTAGCAGTTACATATTTACTTACATAGGTGGAGCCATTGACTTCAACTATGAAGTATATTAAAATTTTGCAAGAGAACCAAATGCCTTCATGTCCCTGTGTCCTGCTTATGGAGGCAGCTTTTGCGATGCTCCCTGAGAGTATCCACCTTCCTCTGACAAAGTCAGGCTGGTGTCACGTGAAGTGGGGAAAACAAAACAGTTCTGAAAAAGATTTGCAACTCTTTTTACAAGAAGGCATTACAGCACTGGTGATCACAAGCAGGAATGAGTTCCATGACTGATTGTAGTTTTATCTTTTAGGGATGTTGCATACCGTGGAAGACAGCAGTGCCCTGGACCTGTTTGTAGAAGGTAAGAGGCAGATGCCATGTCTCAATTACTAACAGTTTGTGAAGGGAGGCTGTCTTGTCTGATAACTATAGGAGATGCTCAGCTTCTACACAGCTTGAATTGGGATTGAATTATTTTCCATCAATGCAACAGCGATGAGCAGACCGTTCCAATATTTGGGGGCAGAGGAGTGAGTGCAGATTTAAATATTTAGCTTTTCTGTCACAGGTTCTGTGTATGCATCATGAATTTAGTGTCAGATGGGTAACAGTGGTGAACAATGCCTCATCTTTGGCATCTTTGGAGCTGAACAAAGTCTCAAAGCAAATGGAAATCTTCCTGTAGACTTCAGTGAGCTTTGGGATCTACTGTTTTCTCCTCAGGACAGAGAGTATTTGGGATTTACTTGTACAGGTTGCAGGTTCCTTTTTGTGAGCAGTCCTTCATTTGAAATCTGAAGGAAACACCTGCAGGGCTGACAAAGGAATCTCTGCAGTTCTGTTAACCTTGGGCACCCTTGCTAAGCCTAGTGATATTAGCAATGCAATGATTTCCTCCTGTCCAGCCATGAAAGATGAAAGGAGGTGTGACCAGCTCCTTTCAGAGGGGTTTCAGTTTTCAGGCACTTGCCTGAAATGGTGTTGAAAAGTTGAGAAGTCTTTCTGTTATGTTATCGGTCTGTTGAGAGATGGATGCTCTCAAACAGAAGAATTTTAACTTAGTGTTACCTAAGTCTTGAAAGTTTTTAGAGATTCTGAGAGTTCAGGACAAGAAAGTGCCATTAAACCATGTATAAATCATCTGTCTCAAGATATGCCTCTGCTGAGATGCATAGCTCTTTAGCTAAAGTAGGTCTCCTAAATAAACCTCCAGTATTGCCCTGGATTTACCAAGAAATGGTGAACCTACAAGTCTCTGTTATTTTTTATAACAATGCATTCCTAGAATACAAATCAAAAGAGTGTGTTTTTCAAATGAGTCATGCCATGACAGCAAGATACATCCAGGAGAGCCTTACCAAATCCTATGGAACAATGTTCTGCACAGTGTCTCAGTAAGGAGGCTGTTGTCAAAACTTCATCTGCTGAACATTCAGGTGCCCAGGTTCTAAAAATACCAGAAGAGGAACTTTGCTTCCTGAAACTGGTCCACTGGTATATGTGTGGCAGCAGAGGCAGCCTGCCAGCATCAGGCAACTCCCGTGTGATTTTGTTAGGAAAACCCCAGGTGATGTGCAGCCAGTGCCTGGTAGACATAGTTTCTTGTTGTTTCCTCTTATTAGAACAAAGCAGACAAGAGTTCTTTCAGTTGTAGCGAACCAAGAATACATGGGGCTGAGGAGGTGAACAGTACCACGAAGGTGGCTGGGGCCTTGCTTTCTGGCAAGTTATATGGGATCTACTTGCATCTTGGGGTGCATTAAGAAGAGTGTGGCCAACCGGTTGAGGGAGGTGATCGTCCCCCTCTACTCTGCCCTGGTGAGGCCACATCTGGAGTGCTGTGTCCAGTTCTGGGCTCCCCAGTTCAAGAGAGACAGGGAGCTACTGGAGAGAGTCCAGCGGAGGGCAACAAAGATGATGAGGGGTCTGGAGCATCTCTCTTACGTGGAAAGGCTGAGAGAGCTGGGTCTGTTTAGCCTGAAGAAGACTGGGAGGGGATCTTATCAGTGCTTATAAATATCTAAAGGGCAGGTGTCAAGAGTATGGGGCCAGGCTCTTTTCAGTGGTGCCCAGCAACAGGACAAGGGGCAACGGGCACAAACTGGAGCACAGGCAGTTCCACCTGAACATGTGGAAGAATTTCATTACTGTGAGGGTGACAGAGCACTGGCCCAGGCTGCCCAGAGAGGTTGTGGAATCTCCTTCTCTGGAGATATTCAAAACCCACCTGGACATGTTCCTGTGCAACCTGCTCTAGGTACACCTGCTTTAGCAGGGGGGTTGGACCGGATGATCTCCAGAGGTCCCTTCTGACCTCTGCCACTCTGTGATTTTGTGATAACTGCAGTGGGGAGGAATGGCTGATGGACTGCACTGTTACCTCAGGGACAGTAGCAGCAGGAGGAAGAGCGCTCAGTCTGCTTCTAAGGATACTCAGCAGTTTCTGTTCTGGTATCTTCTCTGGAAATAGATGTTTTTAAAGGCCAATTTTCATACTGTAGGAAACCTGCTGTATTTAATTACCAGACTTTTTTACGCTTTTTAAACTAAGGCTTTGTTTCCTTCCCTTCCTTGTTCCTTATGTTTGCTTGGTGTCCTGATGCTCAGTTTGTCGCTTGCAGTTCATTTCCATGCATGGTTTGTAGTGCAGCTAGAACAGGATTGCTGTAATGTTGCTACAGAGAGCTCGGTGTAGGCTATCAGAAGTAATAGTGCTGGGAATGTTGATGTTGCCCTGCTTTCTCAGCACCTCCATGCTCATTTAATTTCTAAGCTCTTTGCTCACTGGTCTGCTAAAGCTCTGTGGAAGATGGATTGTGAGTGCTCTTGGGTGGGAATTACTGATCCTGTTTCTTCTGCCTAGTTCTGGTGCGGCTTGTAGTGGAGCTGAAGTCAGAAGAGTACTTGCACTGCATTTTGGAGGAAAGCCAAAAAGAGGTCAGTGAGGATGATTTCCCTGCCCTTCCTTTCAGTCCTTCAGAGGTTGAGGAGATGGGAATGAGTGGCCCTGCAAGACTGCAGCTACTGCGCTGTGATGTAGCCTCTGCTGCAGTGGGACATCCTAGTGCCAGCTCCTGTGCTGCGATTTTGGCAGTGTGGGTGTCTACCCTGGAGTTTTCCTATTGTTCCCATGATGCTTTGCAGGCATATGTCTTCACAATGCTCTTGTGAAGGTGTGTGGCTTCCTCAGATTCTTCTTTTCCTACCTTACTGTTTCAGTGATATGAGGAGCTTTTCCAGCCTGTGCAATGGGCTCTTGCTCTCTTCATTCCTAAGTTTCTGATGGTCCCATGGGGTACAAAAAATTGGGAAGTAGCGAAAGTAGGGAGAAGTTCAGCTGGTTCATCTGCTCATGTAAGAGCTGGAGGGGAGAGAGAGGAAAAGGGCAACAAGAAAGAGATTTCTTGGATTAATTAAAAGACATTTTGGAGACTTAGTGGTGTGCTCAGGGTTTTCCTGTGGTTTATCCTAAGTGGTGAAGAAAACTCAGCTTAGGAAAAGATCTTATTCTGGAGGATTATACATCACTGAGAGCTTGGTGGTTTGGATGCATTTCTGCCTTTGGACTTATCCTCACCAGTGAAACATTTTCTCTGTCTGTCTGCTCTACAGCTGTGCAAAGCAACTACCATGAGAGGCAGCCTGCCCACATTCACTCTCCTGGGCAAGCTGGCAGATGCCATCCCAGGCTTTGCTGATATACTAGTGGTAGAGCACAGTGAGTAATGTGTCATGCCCCACTGAAGGGTAGTATTCACAGCCCTAATAACCATACGCATGCATGCACTCCCCTGTGTGAATTAATGACGGTCACACAAGAAGCCTGTCCAGAAGTTGGAGAGGTGTTCAGGCCTCCTGTGTTGCAGGTCAGTACCTACCCAGCAGGCTTGTCATTGTGCTCTTACCCAGCCTGGCAAAAACAGCCTCTGTGAACTGGGTTTTGAGGGTCTGCCTAGCAGGCAACATACATTCAGTTTTTCTTTCCTTGGTCCAGCCCCTGGGGGTCTAGTGAGCAAGCTTAGCTGTTTGTGGAAGTAGCTGGGATGATGGATCTTCATATGGTGAACAGCGAGCTCCTCTGCCTCTGCTCAGAGGGACAGATGGTGGTGAGCACATCACCTAACTGTGGCATTGGTTAATCTGCATACAGCAGTCTATGCAGTGGCCTTTTGCAAGTTTTCAAGGGAAATAGGTTGGTGCTTTTAAAAAGTCTGTTCATTGATGTGAATGTTTGCTGTTTCTGTTCCTCATCCTAGGTAATTTAGTGGATCATCTGCTGATGGGCTTGACGTACCCAAATGAAGGTATAAAGGCTGCTGTGTGCTACTTGTATGGCAAGCTGTACTCCTCTCCTGTTGGCACAGAACGGCTCTCAGCACACTTTGAAGAAAGGCTGTGTGGTCTCTTCTTGAATACCTTGGGACATGCGCAGACAAAGGAGCTGCAGATTAATTGTTTGGGTAAGGCATTGCTGAGAGAAACTGCAAGGTGTGAGGGAAGGCTTAGAACAAGGAACAAATCCTTTGTTGGTTTGGACGCTTTAACGTGGGTTATTCCCTAGAGGAGCTTTTTTGCTGCTTGTCTGAAGCAGCCAATCCTTTCTGTTACTCCACAGCAGTCAAATAGCTGAGACCTGCTGCTGAGCTCCCCCAGCTCTCCATTGTCCCTTGAGCTCCACGTTTGCCTAGCACTGACTGTTATTCAGGGTCTTTTCAGAGCTTGCCCTGTGGCCTGGCCTGTCTCAATTTGATGTTTCATCCTAGGAACAGATCGTACCTCAAAGTGTCCAAATGCAAACAGTATGCGCAGACAAGTGGGTTTTATAGAGCACTGGTATGGAGTCTTACGGTCTTCAGATGTGGGCATCATGTTATTTGGGTTAGAAAGCTAATGTGGAAGTGGTGCTTTCTTGCATTCATGGTTCCAACTGCACCTGTCAGCTGTTGCTGGGGAGCACAATTTCAGTCTTTCTGACATTGCTTGTTCATAATCCATCCAGGGAATTCCTTTTTCTTGTAGGAGGTAAGCAGGAACTGGATTGCTCCTCAGATCATCTACTCAGCTACTAGAAATGAATGATGATTCCTTTGAAAGTAGAATTCTGTAGCTCGGACGATGCCCCTTTTGAATTTGTACTGACATGTACTGATGATTTGCATCAATGCCTTTAGCAGTGCTTTATACTTTTATACTGAGGGCATTTTTGTGTGTGTGGATATCCTTTAGCTAAACACAGCTGTTTCATTAAGTAGAAAGTAGAAGGGGAAGACAAATGCCAGTTCTCTAGGAAGTATTACAGGGGAAATGTCTAGTTATTGTAGGGTCACTGACTATAGCTTGGAGAAGAATGCAGGTCAGGAGCTCTTCCAAGAAACAGTTTAAGGGTGGGTACTGGAGCACAGAAGACGATGTGAGTAGAGTGCTCCTGAGATCATGTACACATGCACGTCTCTGAGAAGGAACAGGGAGCGCATCAGACCCAGCAAAAAGCATCAGCAGCAGGGGGTTGCAAGACAGCAGGGCTTGTGGCAGTACCTGGGGACTCAGTGAGAAGAAGCTCCCTAAAGTGGAGGTGAGGACCTTTGTTAGGAGTGCAGGAAAGGGCAGGAAGTTGGCAACAAGTGTTAAGCTCAAAATACTCCTGTGTTAATATAATCCTTTCTATGCCCAGTATGGTGCTCACTCTTGCTCTCCCTTTTGCAGGTTTGCTAAAGGAGCTGCTGAAATCTGACCATTTTGTATCCATTCTTATGAATAATTCAAAGACAGAGGAGGAGTCGGAGAACCCTGACTTTTTAGAAGGGGAAAATCCACTGCCACTTGTTCTCAAAAAGGTGATTACTGAAGTAGTAGTGAATTGTCAGTAGATGTAAAGAATTTGCTGGCCTGTATCAAATCTTTATCTGAGGCACTTGAGTATGCTGTTGCCAACACCAGCAGTGGAGGCTGCGGGGAATGGGAAATAAGCACACCCCCGTGGATCACCTCATTGTTCGTTCCTGCATCCTGGAGCGGGGAAATTTTACTCCTGGCCTCAGCTGATTTTACTCACACTTGAGGTCTGATACAGCACTTGTAGTGCCAGCATGACTAAGCATGGAGGCAGAGCTGTTCTTACTCATAATCTTCTCTATTGTGGTTTTCCTTTTGCATTTTTTGGAGTGTATTTGGTCCAGTGTTTTATCTTGCCGTAGCAAGTTTAATCTGTGAAATACATACCAAAAGGGAGATCTTAATTTATGTTTTAAATTTTAAAACGTAGAGGAAACTGTTTCCTACTCATATCTGCATAGTTGACTTCCTCGCTCATTTTGACTTCTGTTTCCCAACAGCTTTTGTTGACCAGAGATGAGATGTTACAGGCAGCAAGTTCTCACTGTGTGGCTGCAGTGCTGGTTCACTCTCCTAGCAGATATGCTCCTGCTTTTATCCACGCAGATGTCCCAGGTGAAGAAATGCAGCAGCATCTCCCAATCACAAAGCACTCCCTGGCTGTTTGTATTAGGAATCTGTCTGGCTCCATGAAATCCACTGATGGCATAATGTGTGCGGTGACCATTTTATAGCAGTAAAAATGGCTAATGTGATTTTTAGGAATAGAAAAGGAGAGTAAGTTTTCAACTGAAAGTATAGAAGCAGCTGTCAACAGGCAGAATGGAGTTTCCACAGCAAGAATTTGGACAAGTCCTTGAGGTCAGGGCCCTTCTTGCAAGACCTTAGATACAAGGCTAAACAGGCTGGGGTTCTGCCATACCCTGCTAAATATTTTAAGTTTGCACAGAATTTGGTTTAGGATCTAGCTTTAGAATGCGGCTATGGAAGATGGTTTATTATCTCTCTGTAATCCCAAAATACTTTCATTTTACAAATTCTTTGGGAGATGTAAAAGTTCTGAGGGGAAAAAAAAGATCACTGCACCTGGTAATGGTAAATGGTAAAGCTTGCTTTTTGGCTTTTCATTTGTGCCAAAGGCTAGAACCACAATTCAGCTCCTGCCTGCTGAGTTTGTGCTGGCAAGATGCCTGCCTGTGGGACTCTGCTCTCCAGTCACCTTGTTTTGAAGGCTAGCATACCTGCAAGCAGCCACTCCGTTCTCCATTCCTGCCATTTCATAATAGAACCATTCTTCCTGTGGCTGTTGCTATGCTTCCTGGTTTCCTCCTCCTTCCTCTGCTCTGTTCTAGGAGCAGCTGTGCCGTGCTGTGAGCAGACTGCCTCTTACCAGGGTGACCTTATTTGTGTGCGTGTGTATGTGTGTTTGCAGAATTCCTGTTTGAGTGTCTCTTGTGCAACAGTGAAATTCTCATCTGGTCAGTGTATTGCTGCCTGCTCCTCCTAACTGAAGAACGCCTTTTCTTCTCGAAGTGTCACACAGTCTACGGTGAGTCATCAACCTTTCCAGCAGCGTGGCTGCAGTAATACTGTGGGCATTTGTTGTGCCTCTAGCTGAATTTCAACGCTTTACACACAATCATAATTTCCAGTCAGGATGGATAAAGGACTGAAAATGAGTACCTATCAGACATGTTTGTGCTGTCCAACATAGCTTGAATTTACAAGGTCACTGTCCTAATGAGCTTCTGATGAGCATACATTCGTTATAATAACCAGTTATCACAAATGACGCTACCTAAGTTACTATTAGGTGTTTTTGTGGACACGCCAGGAGTGGATTTAGGAAGAAAAGCTAAATTCCTTCCGTTCTTCTGGACTTAACTCCAGCAATGAAGGTTGAGGCCTATTATCAGGGAGTTGAGTGAACACTCAGCAGTTTTGGGCAGTTGTTTCTGTCAGTGGCTCAGAAGAGTAATTGTTCAAATCTTCCTTCCTTTTAAAAATTAATTTTGCTTCCATCCAGGACTTTGAGATGTTAAAAGACATCTCTGTGACTTTTCTTGAACATGTGCAGGCATTGAATCTCTGATGAGAAGTCTCCAAGATGTCCTGCAGCTGAACAACGTGGAGTTACACAAACAAGGGCTTCTGCTCTTCACTGAAGTACTGAAACGGTAAGGGAATAACCCTGTCAGGCTTGCACAAGCACAGTTTCATGCCCCAAAATGGAGGCTGTGATGGTTTTGCTTTTTAAGGTTTTTATCCAAGACCAAATATCTACACCCCCAGAGCCTTTGTGTTTGAAAGATGTTGCTGAACAAATGCATCTCCCCTATTCTTGTGAAGAAGAGCCTGATGGTTGTTTCTGAACCTCCCAGCACCTCCCAGACCTCTTTGTGCATACATCCACCAGTATATCTGCCTCTTCCTGCTTCCTTGCCAATCTAGGAGGTGAAATCTCCTTTCAGCTGTAGATAGAGCAGGAGGGAAGGCTAGCAAGGTCCAGGCATATGTGAGCAGGCCAGCTCCTGCTACATGTGTCTCTGACAAAACAGAGCACACAAGTTGTATGGCTTCCAGTCTTGTATAATCATCTGAGCTAAATTTGAACAGCAAAAACAAATTCTAAGCTGAAATATTAATGTCTTCTGTCACTTTTTTTCCTCATGTTTTCTGCTGAGGAATAACTTACCCTGGCTTGTTTTTCTTCTGTGTTCCCTGTGCCTGCCTCTATGATCTTGTTCCCGTCCTGTCATGCTAGTGACAGTCTTGTTTTTGCTGCTTAGTTCCCCCAAGAGAGCCCTTGAGCTGAGTTTTGGAAATGTCATAGTCAATTTTGTAGCAAGTGGCAGGGTAAAAAGGAGAACGAAAAGCAGCAGTGCTAGAACAGTGTGATGATGCTAGTGTGGGATCTGTCAAAAAGAGAAACCAGGATGTGGGAAACACTAATTAGAGCGTTTATGCTTGTAAAACAAAGAGAACGCTCTGTGCAATTACTCTCATTTTCTAGCACACCCGTTCTGTTTCTCTGAGCTTTGCCTTAGAAATTATGTTTTATTTAAAACTATCTCATAGTGGGGAAAGGAGTTTTATCCTGGAACTTCTCCTCTTGGTTTTTCCTTGCAGTTGGATTCTGTTGTGTAAGAGAGTCCCACACACTGGTCTTGTCAAAGTCCTTGGCAGTATGTCAGGAATGGTGGGTAGCTCTCCCTTAAGTGCCCCTTGTCTCTCCCAGCACAACCAGAGCAGCAGGCACAGTTTGGGGCCCAAAGATGAGAGACTGCAGGAAGCTGCGAGAGTGCTGTCCTTCACACTTTTCACCCAGGCCCCAAAGGCATCGTAGTGCACCATATTGCAAGTGGGTTTGTGCCTCTTGGATGAGTCAGCGGTACTCCTCCATCCCTTCCTCCCTGTGTGAGTCAGTGAAGACTTTTTTTTTTCCTGGTGTGTTTTACTTCAGAAGGTCAGCAGTTAAAGAAAGGAAATAGAGAAGATTAATAGAATTTCAGTAAAAGTAGAAACAATTTGGAAGTTCACTGCATCACTTATGGCTTGGGCCACAGGCTGCTCCTGGTGCCTGAGTTCCACAAGGCCTTTTCCTTGCCTTGCCCATCTCACAGGTTTTTCTTACAGCAGAATGTGAGGTGATTGCCAAGCTGGATTTCATCCCACTGAGTGACTAAAAAGAGTGATTTTGCCTCTGTTCATTTTTTGCTCTGTAGCTGGGCTACTGTGTAATTTCTACTGAAGTTCACTTTCCTCTCCCATTTGTGCATGGGAGCATGTGCTCCTGGCTTGCTTTAGTCAGGCACGTCTGTGAAAACTGCATAACAGGGAATACTTTTGGCTCCCAAGTCTGGCTCGTGTCATGCTGTGCTGCTTTTCTTGCTTCACTGCAGACAAGAGGTTCTCTGGCAGGCTGTTTAGTGCCTCTTGTCCGCATGTAGCTGCTTGTCTTACCCCCACCTTCTCCACTGTACCTGACTTGCCAGGAGCCAAATGAGCACAGCTTTGTCCAATAATAAGATTAATGGCTTGTCATCCCTCCATGCTCTGGTGCTGAATGCTCAAAGGCATTGGGCTACAAGGTGATTAGACAAACAAAATGCTCACTATCAAGAAGAATTGTCAAAACAGTTGGATTGTGTTTTTTTTCCTGATTACTTTTCAAATTCATTGAAGTCCGTGTCCTTCTGGCAGCATCTGGCATTAGAAGTGCTCTAGGACTGTGAGAGAAGCTATTCTTATGGCATCGTCCTTGTCCCTAGGATGGTGGTGTTTGCTTGTTTACTCAGAAATATGAATTGTCAGATGAACCCACAAATGCCAGAGCAGATGGCCTCAGCATCAAGTCCAAGGCAGAGAGATCGCTGTATTTTGCAAAGCCTGTTTTTCTTGTGCTTTTCATTTCAACGTTCACTGGTGCAGTCACACAGTTATCCAGGCTGTGGGGTTTTTTCATTGTAGTAGGGCTCCAGACCTGCTGAATTTCACTCTTTGTAGCAAACCCTCCACCTGATGGAGTTTGAGACTACCTTCTTGAGAGCAGCTAGCTCTGAATACTGAAAAGCATGGCTGGAACCACATGGCTCAGCTGTCCATTTGGTGAAATGAGGAGAGGGCACTACAGTTACTTAACTCTGACAATATTTTCCTTGTTTACTGTTTCCTCTTTGCAGACAACCAGTGGAAATCAAATTATTCACAAACCGAGGTGTATGTATAGAAGCCATTGATGTTTTGATGGAGACAGTGAACTACCCAGTGCTGGAGGTGGTACTGGAGGCTGTGAGAGCTGTGGCAGCTTTCCTGAGGTAGGCAAGAAAGTATTGGCAGGGTTTTCTTCAGATAGGTCTGTTGATACTGTGTTGGTCTCTGTGGCTCCCCTGTGGCTGTGTGGGTGAGTGTGCTCTGCAGTGGGACTTCTGGCTGAGACAGGCGTGGGTACAGCAGAGCTAGCTTCCCACCCGCCTCGAAAGGCTGCCAGGGCGATGAAGCTGCGGTAGGCAGCAAGTTGCTGTAGCAAGAACCTAGCGTCCCAGGCAGCCTTGTGCTGTGGCTGCTGTGGCTTTGTCACTCTGTGCCCCATCCGGATAGTTAAGAGCAAGCATAAGACTCTGTACAGTCATATGCTTCCTGACTGTAGTGGGAGCGGACAGTGAACGCAGTGAGGGTGTGTTTGGGCATGCGTGTGGGTGAAGGCACTGTTCACATATTGTGGCCTGAGTATGCTGTGCTGGAGAGAAGTGCCAATGGCATATCGCTGTCAGAAGAGCAGTTATTTCTGCTGGTGTTGCCTTCCCAGGCAGAATGTCCCCAGCGGGGCATGTGCATACTGTCTTTCTCCCTGTTTGTTCAGGAAGGACCATCTGAGCTCCCCTCCAGTCCCGTATGAAGAGCTGCAGAAGCTGCTGGAGGCAGTGCTGAAGCGATGTGCTGACCTTTCCCCACCACAGAGTAGCAAGAGGCATGCAGTAAGTCAGAAGTTGTTGCTTGTTGGTAGAACCAAGCAGGACAGGGATGATCTTCCTAGCACAGTGTGTGGATGTTGTATATACGTTCCGTCCCCTTACTCCATGGCTGTTGGTTTCTCTGATGTTTCTTTTGATCCTCATGCCTTGGGATGGTACCAGTCTTTGTCTTTGAAGTAGCTGAAGATGGATGCTGGTGAATGTTGTCTTTCTAAATCAATGAAGATTTGTGGGGCACCAATTGAGCACACTGCTCTCTTTATGTGTCCAGTACTCCAAAGTCATTTGAACTTCCCCTTCTTCAGGCCCCCACCTTGTAGGCTGTCTCAGTCAATCTATTTTTTTGGCAATAAACATCTCTTGCTGTGCCTTCAGGGCCATCATATAGGCACTGTGATGCCTCGGCAAGGGAGCTGTTAGACACTTTTTTAACTGCAAATTCTTTCCTGTTCCTGGAATATGTAGTTAATGTGATGTGCTGCTGGGACATATGCACTTCTGAGGAAAGCCTCGATTACAGATGGCTAAGAAAAGGCAAGGGCTGAGCCTTCTTGCTTTAGGTGTAGAGCCATGTAGGTTTAGATCACATGCCTGTAGTGGCAAGAGCATCTTGCTGGAGTACCAGAGCTCCAAATGCCGATGAACTATCTTTAGGCCCAAGTTTCTGTGTCTTCTCTGCTTGGAGAAGGCAGAACTGCTTTCTGCCCCATAGGCAGGTGTTGGTCAGCCTGTTTGCACACGCACAAAGCTTGGTGTCCCATTCAGAATAAGGAGCTTCACAGGAAGGAAACTAAGCAGATAGTGAGGACATCCAGGCTGTCTTTAAAGGGAGAAAAGGGGAGATTATTGTACCTGTACTAAGTTATCTCAGCGTCAAATGGAGAAGGAGAAGGAGTTCTGAACTGCCAGACACCAATGTGTCGCCATGCCCTCCTCTGGTAGTATTTGGGGAAGACCACCACAACAGGTGTCACAGCTGGTCTGGCTATTAAACCCATGACAGACGCTCTTTGTTAACCCCCTCCTTTTCCAAAGCAGGGGTGAAAGAGAAAAGGGAAAGAGACTTACAGGTTGGAAAAGTTAAAACAGCTTTAATCTAACTACAATAATAATGTATAATAATAATAGGAAAAATAACAATGAAATATATACAAATATATACAAAACCAATATCGAGCTGCCCCCTGTCCCTGATGACAAATACGTCACCCGGACATTGCGGGGCACGCCCCAAGAAAGTCCCGGACTGCACTCAGCAGCAGGCAGGAGCTGGATTCAGGAATGCACGGATCGGGATCGAAGGCAGAAGAATCGGATGGGGTCTTCCTTGGACGCCGGCTATAGAAGAACAGAGAGTGACCCTTGTGATCCCTCAGCTTTATACCGAGTATGATGCATATGGGATGGAATACTCCCTTTGGTCAGGTTTGGGTCACCTGTCTGACCCTCTCCTCCCCACCGCAGGGTCACAGGTGTGACCCCTTTTCTGGTCTTTCATTTCCGGCGCATAAGGAAGTTAGCAGAAGCAAGCATCAACCTTGCTCTCCATAGGGATAATTGTAAGCAAGAGCCTTACTGCATACCATTCCTACTGATGTTCCAGCACTAACTATAAACATTGAGCCTTATCATTGCTGGAAGAGGCTACTGTCTGGAAAAACATGCTGTTAATTTCAGAGAGTGTAGCTTCTCAGAAGAGACAACTAAAAAGTAAAATTACAAAAGTAAAATTACATTGTCCTAGCTCAAACCAGGACAACAGGTTAAGGCTTAAAGGCAGATTTTGAGTTCCAAGTGGTTCCCAGTTTGAGGAAATGATCAGCTCTGATGCTACAGTTCGCTTCTGGCTGAACTCAGTAGGATGCTGTGTGGGAACAAGAGCTAGTACATGCATAGTTGCTTACAAATCTGAGCCAAAGTAGAGAACTTCTAAGATTTCAGTGCTGAGCAGGGAGAGGAACTGTTCAGCATTGTCTAAAGAGTAATTGGAAGGAACAAAATTTTTAAAAATACTGAGTTTTCCCAGAAGGGTTTGAAGCTGCATTAGCTGAGCTGTTTAAAACTCAGATTAGACCAAACCATGGCAATACAGACTGTAAAGACAGAGCAGTGTGGAACTAGTAGGTCTGTACCTCTCTGTCCTCCCGAGGAAGAGCACAAAAGCTCTCTTAACTGTGCCCTCCCTGGGGAAAGCACAACAGTAAAAAAACAGTTAGGTGAAAGAAGTGAGCGAAGTGAAATCTGTTGTTCCTCCTGCTGCTGCTATCAGAGAAGAAAACTATTTTTCTGACAGTGAACATAAGATTTTAAAGACTTCTCTCCTTTAACAGGGTAATCTCCTATTCTCAGTGTCTCAGAATCACCCAGCAAACAGAAATCTGAGCAGAGTTCCTCAGAGACAGGGCCAGTTCTTGCTCAACACCCTGGAAAGTTTCAGAAATGCTTGCAGGTGAGGACAAGCCAGGGAGGTGGGTGGGTGGTGAGTGCGTCCATGCCTGTCCATCCTTTTCTCCTTGTAACTGAGTTGCTCTATCTAACGCCAGCACTGAAATATCACAGGTGAGTTCAACGCATGGCACTTGTCAGTGAAACAACAGAAGGAGGGATATGTAGTGATACTGAAAATTTTGTGGCACCTGTATGTGTCTCCCAGGAAATTTGCCTGGGACCTATTAGTTTATTTCATGTCTTTAACCTTTGAGGAACTGCTTGAAAATTAGCCAAAACTACTGACAATGTAAGAACTTAGAAGGCATGTGTGAAACCGTATGCCTGTGCCTGGGGGTATGTATATTTGCTCCAGATGGTGGCCTTGGATTTGCTCATATCTGTGACCTGTTACTTCACGTGGGTTTATAGGCACCAACTTTTCCTGTTTTGCTGGATGAGAGCTATCTGTTGCCCTTAGCTGCACAGCAGACGGTGGTAGATGAGTTTGTGTATGAACCCAGATCTGTTGTTAGGGAAGTCTGGCCAACCTAGTTATTTTGCCTTGCATTGCTTGCACTTGGCTTGGCTGAGGTAATTCAGTCAGAAGCAGGTGTGCCTGTCTGCACTGACCCAGTGTCGTGGGGTGGTGTTAGAGGGCACTTGGGTTTTGTCATGCTTTTTAGATCAGCTGAATGGTCCCCTTGCTGATTTTCACGAGGCTTGCTATGTTGTGCTCCAAGCACTCTGGCCTGGCTGAGAGCCTTTAGTCTTGCCACACTAGGCTTCCCACAGAAGCTACTTTCTTCACAGAAGCTAAGTCTTCCTTTTCCAACTTGTACTGTTGTGCAACACTGCTGACTTGCAATAGCTTGGTTCAAGAGGTAACTCTGTGTGATTGCCAGATTCCTGTGCTTCCAACCCATCAAGTGTTTGTGGGGTCCTTAATGGTGGCAGTTGTGATGGAAATGTAGTTATCTCCTGACTTCCTTTACAGACTGAGGAGGATTCCTCTCTCTGGTATCCGCTGTGTGTTTGTAGGTTAGCGGTGGAATTCCAGAGTGACCCCATTGCCCAGGAGAACGCTTTCACTGCCCCCAACTCTGAGAGCAAGGACACACTGAGCAACTTCTCCGAGTTCCTGTTGAGGATTTGTGACAGTCTCTGCATCCCCATGGTCATGGTAGGGTTTCTTTTGAACTTGGTCTATTTCTTGGGTACCTGGAAAGGTGCTTTCAAGCACCAAAGTGCATTGCACAAGTATTTTTTGGGGAAGAGAGCATGTAGAGTAAACCAAGAACAGCTGTGGCATTTGCAAACCTCTCCAGAGCCAAATGTGGCGTTATACAGTTCATGAAAAATGGGAGTGTGTGGTCTCAGAGGGTGGAGAAATTCATAAAGCTTCCATGTAGATGGCAGTGTCTTTTTTCACAGTGTGGAATCCCCATAGGCTACCTGCCATGCTGTCTAATCCATGGCAGCTCTGTATGTTGCAGAAAATGAAGAGTGCCTGAACTGTTGTTTCCCCTTCTGCCACTTTTTTCAAAACTTGCCTGTGTCCTGGAAAGCAGTGGTATTTTGCTCCTGCAACTTCATTTTTGCGCTTCTTTCCAGATGGTATTGATGAGTCTACCCAGCAAGGGCAGTACTAAGCATTGTGCCTCAGTAACGCGAGGGACATGGTTTGAAAAGCAGCTGTGGAGAGTCAGTGTGCTGTAGGGCTCCATACAGACCTGTCACTAAGACACCTGGAGCAGAATTGTCAAAACTGTGGGACTCTGGTTGTGGTTCCAAATGTTGAGTAAATTTGGCTTGTGCTTTGGCGCAGGTTCAGGTGTGTGGATTCTTGCAGTTGTTGGGAGCTTGGAGATGTTTTGTTTTGTATTTTCTTAACCAATCTCTCGGTAGGCAGCTGCAACGGCATTACTGTTCTCCTCCCTGAAGGGAGGGTGCAGTGCATGTCCAGTTTGACAAAGCTGGAGTCAGTGTGCTGTTTCTTGCTCATTCAATTTGGATAAGAGTTAATGGACTGTGAGAAAATTGTCCAGTGACCTTCTGCAAGAGTGAGTCAAGTTGTTCTGTTCGAAACAGTTTAGGGCTGGACTCTGCAGAGAGCTTAAACACCTGTGCTTGCCACTACTCAATAAAGTGCGGAAATACAGGTGTTAAGCGTTACTGAAGTCAGCTGCACTTAAGCGTATGTCCTGTGTTGTATGCCACGCTGGAGAATTGGCCATCTGACCTGTAGGAGCAGTTACTTCCAGGGCAATATGGGCAGTAATGTCAGTCACTGTGCATGAAGGCCTAACAGGTTGCCAGCTGGAATCAGGAAGAAGTTTCTTGTTTGATGTAATGTCTTGCAGAGTTAGCAGCACAG
This sequence comes from Steatornis caripensis, assembly GCA_013398225.1. NCBI lineage: Eukaryota > Metazoa > Chordata > Aves > Caprimulgiformes > Steatornithidae > Steatornis > Steatornis caripensis. The sequence continues at coordinate 78,688 of VZSC01009413.1, forward strand.
CTCATAATGTTGGCACAGGGGAGTGTTAGTTGCTTTCAAAGAGCTCTATAAGCCTGTGTACTTGCTGCCAGGCATTTTGGTAGAAGAGCTGTTTACTCCATTTGTTTGGATTTAGAAATCTAACCTTCTGGGCAGGCAGGAGGCTGGAAGAAAGCTGCTGCTTTCAGTGTTCATTGCGTATCATGCACCTGATCTTTTTTTCTTTCCACAGAACTACCTGGAAAGGGCTGTCAGCCCATCAGTCATGGAGGTTTTCATCTCAACACTTAATACTCTCTTTACAGTGGTGCCGAACATGCGGAATAAGTTCTCCAGAAAGCTGGGTATGGGAGTAGTGTGGGGATCGTGTTCTCTGTGCTCTTAACTGATGGAACTTGCTGCTGCTGCATATTGCTGAGGCAATGAGCTTAACGAGACTTTGTGTGGAGGATTATATTACGTGTTTATATGAGTAAGAATAGAGTGCACAGTTATTTGGTCTAGCAATGATGATGGGACAGATTTTATTTTTGATAAGTAAGTTGTCAGCTTTACCCTTTCCTCTGGAATATGTAGAATTGGCTGTTCCTGTAGACAGGGATTATGCTGGAATTGCTGGTGGGATTTTACTATGTAGAAATCCTATTTACTCTGTATTCCTTATTCTTTGCACATCAGAGAGGTGGTGTAGATAATTCCTTTATTTTAAACATGTGAAGCTGACAGATCTTCCCTTCTCCTCCTGAGAAAACAATGAATCTCAGATTCTTCCCTCCAAACCAAACACAGAGTAGTTTGCTTTGGGAGAGAAAGCCTAACAAATGTATGCTTACTGAGATGGCCTGCCCTGTTCACCAGGTTTGTCTGGGGATGGTTATGGGACCTGCCAGCTCTTTTCTCTTACTATACGTGTGCTGTGCTCCTTTGACATTTTTGTCTTGCTTTTGTCTAGCATCCTCCTCCTTCATCCAGCTGACACTGGAGCTGAAGGCCAGATATTGCTCCATACAAAGGTATTGTGATGTGTGTATTGTAAGCGAGTCAAAAATTTCCAGATGGGAAAGCAGATCATACCTTATCTAATGCACCTGATTAGGCAAGATGGGAGGCTGAAAGACCCAAGAGTGGTTGCAAAAAATCTTACTGCAAAATGTAAATGGTAACTGACAATGGAAAAGCTGGATGTGGGATAAGGGAGAAGCAGTCAGGTAGGGGCAGTGGATTTATACAGCATTGTGAGAATTCTGTGCTCCATCATGAGTTGCGCAGATAAAGCAGCCTGACTTTGGAGTAGTCAAATCAGTGGGCATTCTGAAAAGAAGTAACGGTAGCATCAGTTCCGTCTGAGCTCTGGCTTCCTAGGCACGTATTACTACTATCTTTGTTCCTCATGGTGTGATAATGTGTAAGAAATGGGAGGGAGGAGGAAGACTTCAACATCAGGCATTGCAAAGGGTCTTCTATAGCCTCTTAGGTTGGAGAGGACTTGGAGAGACTCTGTGGGTCTGCAGAGATGTTTTACCTCCTCTTTCCTGTGACTGCATCTCGGTAAAAGAGTAAACAAAATACACAGCACCCCTAGTCCAGGTTACCACTGTGGAACTTAGAGTGGGGATGTTTGTGCCTGTGCGTGGTGTGTCAGGGCAGTGATCTAGGCCTCTGAATACAGTGGTGTGGGGCACCAAGGGTGGTGTGTTACAGTGCAGCAATGTTTGGTTATGTCCTGTTCTGCAAGGAAGTCATTGGAGAGAGAGACATACCTGGAAATAGGGCTGTTCTCACCCTTTTAGTTAATGTTTTGGCATTCTTCATTGCTCATCTCTGGAAACACCATTGCTACAAAATCTCCTTACTGGTGTTTGCCAGTGGAATCGGGTATCGGGAGCCGCCCTCAAACAACTCCGATTCTTCGCAGCGTTAGGGGTCCTGCCCTTACAGGACTCCCTGTGTATACCAGGTATGACGACTGTGAGAGTACCCTACTGTATTCTTATTGTCCCAAGGTACATGAGAGCACATTTACCGTCATCACCATGCTCACTCGCAGCATCTGTGAGCTGACTGTCCTGTGGGAACTCCTCATTTTCCTGGAAGCCCAGGTTGGCTCCTGGAGTCTTGTTATGATGGGGCAGGTCTTTGTATGTGATCGTTCAGTAAACTGAGGTTCTGGCAGACAGCGTATGATATTAGAAGTATGAAAAGGATGTTTCTAGCCGCCTTCACTGTATCTTTCTGCTCTTCTTCACAGTAATCCTGCCTTGAATCAGGCCTGTTCCAGCTTCCTCTGCAGCTTGTGCCTGAGCCTTTACTCTGCCACAGAGAAGGAGAGAACTTCTTCTCAGGAGGGCAAGTTTGGGGAAGCAGACAAATTGCTTCATTTAGTTCGAGGCCCTGCCACCTTCTATTTAGGCAATAGGTGCAAAAATAATTGAAAAAAAAAAAAAAAGGACAAAGGAGGAAGGAAAGGAGGACACACCTAAGCTGTATTTTGAGATTTTTTTTCTCAGCTTTTTTTAAGCTGGTCTAGTGAAGAGACAACTCTCAGAGAATGCCTTTTGAAGAGTTTGAAACCCTACCTGAAAGAATCTGTTTCATCTGCCTATGCTTTTGTTTACATGGTGACATTTATTAGCACAACTGTGCAAGGCTTAATTGAAGCTATGTTACTTGCCACATAGTCACCCATATTGCAGATTAAGGTCATTTTTTCCTCTGGGATACTCTATAAAGCTTTCCTGTCTATACTGTAACTTTCCGTAATAGGTAAGTCCCAAATAAATGAGATGAAAGTTTCCACATCACAAAAGCCACTTTTCCCACTGACACTGGCTGGTCACCATACAGGCAGCATCAGCAAAGAGCTGGGAACCTCAAACAGAAGTGTCTTTTTGTTCTCAAAGCCAGCTCCATTAAATCAGGGCTCATTGCTCTAGTCATGCCAAATCATAGAGATGCGCTTGCTATATGCAGACTGTGGGGTAGTAGGTTGGCTTTGATATTTCTTATATCAGGCGCTTCCCTAATTTAATGTGCTTGAGTTAGGGCAGGCAGGTGCTTCTGTCCTCCTGTTCCACTCTGCTCTGTCGTAGACATTCCTCATCACTGCCTGCCTGCTCATATTAGTTTTATTTCTAGAGCAAGAGATGTCTGAGCTCCTGCAGAAGGGTCTGCCTCAATTAAACTACACGGCTGCTGAAGGCCTTCTCCTCCTGGCTGAAGCCCCTGGGCCTTTCTCTTTGGATCAGTCTCTTTGCAGCCACCAACACTGCTTCATACTACTCTTATACTTTGCCTACACCCTTGGAGACAGGTGAGCCAAGAGTATACAAGGCAAGTGGTTTTGTGGCCACTTACTATTACATACCATGTATTGGTAGGTAAGGCATGTTTAATGTTACTGTTTCCACTCCAATCTCCTTGAATGCAGGTTTGTCCCAGAAGCAGAATTATTTTTAGCCGTAAGAAATTTCCTCGTGTCAGCACAGGACCATGGAGACTGCCCCCCTCCATACATACTCAGAGCTGCACTTTACCTCCTTGCTGTCTGTCAGGACAAAGGCGAAGCCCTGGACTTGGTACAAGAAGATTTCATTCCTACCTCTTTTTTGTTGAAACTAAGGTTTCTCCCCACTCCCATCAACCCTCTTGCAGAGAGTATTTTGACATAGGTGGGGAGCAGTGAATGAGTGACGAGTGTGCAATGTATCTACGCTCTGGAAAGTTAACTGTGAAAAGCCACTAGGGAATACAGATTTGACTAAATAAACTTATGTATGTGTGGGAAGTGTAAATGCGTTGGATAGGCAGTGAATTCACATATGGAATGTAATAAATTTCATAGCTTCAGTCTCCTGAACACATCTACAGCAGCCTCTGCAGCAGGCTTTCTAGTGTTCCCATATGGCTCTTTGCTGCTGCACAGCTTTGAACACTGTATAAAGCCTACAAGTTTCTTAGCCTTTGTGATGCAAATGGGCTTTACAAAATGATGTTTAACTGATATATTTGATTGTCTACTTAAAAAGCAGTGTGACTGTTTCTCACAGTAAACTCTCATCACTTCAGCTTTTCGATATTCAGTATCTAGTGATTATTTTGTTCTCTCTCCCCCTCCCCCTTTCCCCCCCACACGCTTACCAGAGGTCGTTGTGTACCATAAGGAGGATCCTGGATAATCTTCCAGATCTGAGCTTGGTCTACGTCCATTGTCCTCTCCTGCCAAAATTCTTCCTGCGCTACCCTGAACTTACGGGGAGATTTGGACACCAAGTCCTCCAACTCTGGTTTTCCTGGGGAGACTGCAAGCAAACTGAGACCAGAGAAGCTGGTTTTGGCATGTCTGATCAGCTGAACAGTGCTAACCTGTTGCTTCCCATTCTGAAGAGCAATTCCAGCATTCTACTTATTTTACTGGTATGTGACTTTCACAAGGACAGGCTGCTATCCTGGCCCTGATTTAGGGGGCTTTTTGGTTCTTAAAGCTCTTAGTGCTGTTATGAGGCCAAGGATTCTGCGAGAACGGCCCATGTGTGTAGGCACAGACTTCCACCTCCCAGGGAAGCCTGATACGGAAAATGGGACTGTGTATGTTTGTTAGCTTTTTCTCTGTCATCCATCCACTGTGATAGAAATGAATCTTTTGAGAGTTGCCTAGGAAGGGATCTGAAGGGTGCTGCTGATGTATGCCGTGAAAAACCCCACTCCTTTCTCCATCCAGATATATGGCTGGATACTCCAGATTCTTCTGTGGCAGCCTTTCTAGAAGCCGTTTTGCTAATTTGGGAGTAACAGTTTACTACTGATAGATGAGAAGGGTATGAGGAACAAAGAACTTTGAAAAAGCAGCGTGCAAAGAACAGATCTTGAGAGCATGGCTTTCTGTTTGCTTGGGGTTTCGATTTTGCTTGGGTTTAACTGAAGAGTCTTGTCAGAGATTTTTGCAGTACTCTTGAGTTTTCAGTGCTGCAAATAGCATGTTCTATTGCTCTTAAAAGATAAAATAAAAATCTTGGGACAGAGAAAATTAATCAGTGCAGGGGAGAAAGGGGCCCTGAAGTAGCAGGACTAGTGTGTTTGCCTTTAGCTGGCGTAGTGAGCTCAGTTAACCTATGTAATCATGACAGAATCCAGGTCCCGATGGCTGCTCCTTCTCTCACTTCCACCTCTCCCACCTGTCCTGTCACCCCTCCCCATCAGTGTCCACTTGTCCCATGACTGTTCAACCAGTCACATAGTAAATACTTGCTAAGATTTCCACACAAGAACATGAGATTTGTCTGCAAGGGCAAAAGGTAGGAGCGGTCATGTTTCTTCTCCAGCCTATTAAGAGAAATTAAAGCTATGTATCATTGAGGATAGAAACCCATGTCAGCAGGCAATGAAGAAGCAAGATTTGATTCGGAGTAGGCACCTGTCAGGCATTACAGACTGGCATGTGTTTGTTCTGATCTAAGAGGCTATGAAGAAAATTTTAATATCCTAGGTTACTGGAATGACTGACGGGAGGGCTGTCATGTAGGGCAGTTCTTTCAGTCAGGGTGATATTGCAGAGTAGGTAGCAACATCCAGACATTTGATACCATTGCAGAGCATTAGAAGTGATCAATGAGTTGACATATCAGTACAAATTAAGGAGAAGTGTCACGTGAGACTTGCCTATGCTGTTACCTTTGGCAGTAATTCTGGAACCTATCACTCCATAAACTAAAGCAGATGTATACATCACAGGTCTATCAATAAGCAAAAGAGAAACAGTGGCTGCTTGCCTGAGTGGTACAGCATTCCTGCTTTCCCTTGTCTGTCTTGCCATGTGCTCTTCCAGAAATAAATTAATTTAGCTCTGTCTCAGTCTTTAAAGTGAGTTGTAATAAATCACAGGCTTTGACAATTCACCTTTCGGTTGGGAAAGAGCATAATCAATCTGAATTTAGAAAGGCTAATAAAACTGTGCAATATCCTGGGATAAATATACTGTCAGATGTAAACAAAACGTATGAGGTGAATAATTTCGGCCTGAGAACGCACTGGTAAAATGGAAAGCTCTCTGCGTGGTACAGTGAAACAAAAATGAATGTCCTTCCAAGGGTGATTGATTTGCTTATCTGCTTTTAATAATTTTCTGGATTAGATAGAACAGATGGTAAGTGGCTTCATCTGAGACCTTGAGCTCCTGAGTAGGAAGAAGACACTAACACAGTGATGCATTTAACAGGACTAGGAAGGCTGTGGCCCTTGGTTAGTGCCATTTTGTGCTGTGTGTGTTCATCTGGGGGTGAATGCAGTCGTGATCACACACTGTCCCACTTGTCTTCTCCATGCTCCAGATCTGAGCTGCTCTCTCAGAGAACAGAGACAGGCTGACTGATGTTAGATTACATTTCTGAATGTCATGTGGAGCAGATCTATGTCAGCATTGCTGATTGTGCAGACGGCTCCCTGCCCCTTACTCCTGAGGGTCTCAGATATGGACAGAAATCACACTCAGAACTAGAGAGGCTTTTCTGGCACAGTCAGCTTGTTCTTACCTTAACTGCTTTCCTCGGGTATGGGGTCCCACAGCCATTTCCTCTCCATCATCCCAATCTGGATGCATGACTACTGTGTGATAGGGGAAGGCAGCTGGAAAAGGCAGTAGGCTGTCCTGGCAGGCTGTAGGCTTGGTTGCTGAGACCAGTTTTCTGTTTACCTCTTTCAGCTGTACCATTTGCAACGCAGTAGCCAGGGCTACTGGGGGAGGAGAGAAAAGGTAGTGCTGACATAAAACATGTTGAGACGATCACGTTATGTCAGCACTACCAGGCATTTTCTGCCTGATCTTTATGGAACTGTATGTGAACATGCTGTGCAGGTGAATTTAATGTTAAACACCTTAACAACAAAAGTATGCCCAAACTAAGGCTACTGGCTGTGGGATTCAGCTCAGAGCTCTGTAGTCAAGAAGCAGGCTCGTGGGCTGAATGCTGTGTACGTGACTCTTCCATTTTCCGTGACTGAGTGATTGCTTCTCTGGTTTACGTTTCATGCAGTTTAGCTGTTATGTTGCTACTGCAGATACAAGGCTGCCAGCCTTTTGAAAATGAGTAACTATGGACTGACTCATAAGCTTGGTTTTAGGTAAGCATCTTTAAATATGCAACCTGGTTTTTCAAACAACAAGGAGAGCAGAAGTGCCAGAGGCTTTGTGCTCTTGGAAACAGGGCCCTGGCTTTGGGATCTCACTTGTCTAAAACCTTGACCTTAAATGTATGTTACCCCTACAGTTGCATGCTGGACAGGAGTTACATAGCCAAATGCATTCTTTAAAAGGGGTATTACTCAGAGGTGCCTATTGGACAAGAGTCCATCTGCTTTATTCAGTTCTCTATTGAATCAGGACATACTCAATCTGAACGGTGCTTTATTAGGCTGTTTCCCGAGGCACCAGATTACCATAATGGTATTAAGTAACAGTGACTCCTGCCTAATCAGGGGAGAAGGGTTAATGTGTGTGCTCCTTCCCTCGCAGGACCTGGTCTGCTCAAGCTCTGTGGAGGTGGCTTGGAAGGTGTTGATGACTCTAAGGACCTTCCTGGAAAGAAATGAGGATGTCCTTGTCTGCGACCTCCTCCGGAGTCAGTTCCTACAGATTCTGCAGCAGCTGCTGGTAGAGAGCAGCTCAGCTTCTTTACAAGGTGACACCCCTCTGTGACTTGGTCTTGCTGTATGACCAACTAGCAGGCTAGATGGCTGAAACAGTCTAGTCTGGGATAAAGTGGTTTTGAACTGCTGATGTAGCTTCAGCACTTATCTGCATGAGGAAATCTACAGGCAGAACTGTGCTGATTTAGTTTCCTTCTCCAGAGATTCTTGTTTTGAAGTGGCAGAGTCTTTTTCTGATTTAGGTTGTTCTGGCTTCAACATGTGATTGTTAAACCAAGGCAAGGTTTTCTTATACTGTCATACGTGTTCAAGTGGGGAGCTGTGCTGGTAAATCTCCCGGCTTGAACAGGGGCTCAACTGGTAACTGAAAGGCATCCTCCTTTTTGCCTCTTCTGTGCAAAACAGCTTGGTGTGCCTGAGTACACTTGGTTCCCAGGGTACAGGGACCACAAGAGAGATTGTTTGAATGATTCATGACATTGGTCTCCAAACAGGAACTGTGGTATCACCAGATCTCATAATTCTGTTAAATCACTGTGGTGCTGTGCAGAGCAGTCTGTGAGTTTGAACTGAAAAAGGGAGCAGTGCTAGGATGTCCTTGGCTCCCCTGGGATAGGGGCCTAGCACAGCTTTTGCTTGTTCCTGAGGGGGCCGCTGACACTTGTAACAGCCCTGCTCTGTTTGGGGTGTTGTGCTGTGCAGCAGTTGGGACAGAAGCAACAACAGGGAAAATGTTTTTGCCTTCCAGCAAAGTCAGTGGCTGGAGAAGAGTGGACTTGAAAGCAGGAGCATGGTAGAACATGAGGCTACAAGGTTATGGATAAAGAAGGCAATGTTGGCATCTGCCAGATCTGATCTTGTTTGGAATTGTGCACTTTTGGAGCTATGGTGTCCCTCTGTCACAGATCTAAGGGTGCTAGGGGCTGTGGGGAGGTAGACTGTCCATTTCCTGTTGCAGGAGTCAGACCTATTCCTTCAAACCACTGGTGGTGGAGACAGGACACTGGGCTAGAGGGGCTTTTGTAAGATTAGAGCCCTTCTGCTGTGTCTAATATCCCCAGCTCCTGCTGCATCTTGAACTCATTAGCTGAGTTACTGGCAGCTCCATCCAGAAAGTCAAACACCAGATGTGCTCTGGAGACATGACTTCCTTGTCTCCCGGCACACAGGCAGCTCTCTGTGAGGTCTGGGGCAGATAAGTCCAGAGGATCTGCATCCCTGTTCAAACAGTAGCCTGCTGTTAGGCAACAAGAAGGCTCAACAGTGGGACTCCATCAAGAATATGTTAACATTGAAGATACCTGTAAATGTTTCCTCCTCAAAACCGAAAACTCCTGAGCCTTTGTGGAGACATTTTCTGGAGGCAATAGTTGCTTGCTGTAGGTACGTCTGTATACAGTGCAGAATCTTACCTGTTTACAGTGCTGCAGAAGAGTGAATATACTAGGGAGGGAGTTGCCCTGGGGAGTTGGTGGTCTGAGCAGCTCCGTTCTTGCATACAGACCTGCTATGTGGGGCTCTCGCCTCTACCGTCTCTGCTTTGCCCGGTGGGGCAGCATGGGCAGCATTTTCCAGCCTCACAGGATGCTGGAGAACAAATGCTGTGCATCTGAGTGCTCTGTGGTGCTGGGCTGCTGTCAAAGCATGGGCTGCCAATGATGGTCAAGTAGATGGGAAGAGGGCAGTCTGTAAAGGGCTGGTGACTTCTACTTTGTTAGAAATGTCAATTTGAATGTGCAGTTACCATGCCGCTTACATAGTTCACTAAGGGTGTAAAAAAAACCTAGCCTCCTTTTCCCCCGTTTTCTAGTTGTTCCTAGAACGATGTTGGCAGGATCCAGCACTGGCACTCAGGTCAACCCACACTGGCAAAAAGGGAGCCTGATCCAGAGAGGACTGTAGAGATGATAAGTTGGGAGCATGGGTGTGTGTAAAGGGGGAATACTTCCTTCCCATACCCACCCTCGTTCCTGTGCTGGAAAATTAACAGTTCTTGGCATGCTTTAAGGTACAACAGTTTAGAGTTCACTGACAAGCTGTCTGCACCCTCCTTAGCTAACAGGAACCTGCCTGTTTTGCTGAGCCTCCTTTTCCTGGTGCAGCTGAGGAGCAAGGGTGTGAGGGAGCTGGACAGCACAGACTTCAAGCTGCTCCACCAGGGTGAGTCTGTGCATCCATCTTCTCCCAGGGGGCTTTGATCTGTGTTTGTTAGTTCTGTAAGATGATTAGGGGCTGAGTCTGACCTTTGAGAGAAGGTGTACCTTGCATTACAGTTATGGTTGCTTTGAGATGCTTTCATAGCCAGTGTGTTGCAAAGAGCCTTGGTTAACACCAGTTCAGTCAACAAAACCCAGGTTCTCTGCCTCTTGCTTTTACAATACATTTGTTTTCTGAAACCTCACAAGGTGGCCAAAGTATTCTCCTGGCTGTGACATGATTTCACAGGCTGTGACTGTTGTTGACTTGGCACATGACAATATTGCTGATGTGCTTCCTGAAACATCGTTCCCCGTCCACATTTGCTAACCCACTCTTGTGGGGTTCAGGCCACAGGGGTGTCCTGTGAACCAACCATCACGGACCAGCCAGCCTAGTGAACCCGGGGTCTCCCTGGAGTGTGAGTCCAGAGTATATGGGTCCCAACCAGCTGCAGGACTTGCCCACCGCACCCCGGAGACATAGAAGACTGGGCTGTGTTTACTCACCATACCATGACCTGCTCTGTTGTCTGGCGATCCTTATTTGCTGATTTTCCCCTTCTTACTTGGCTATTGAGGGTTCATGCAGGCTGTGAAAAAAGAATAGATACTAGGAGGAAGTTCAGCTGATCCATCTTCTCGTCTCTTCCCTGCTCCGACAAATTGATCTCTCCAGCAGACTTTGAAGGACAATCCCCTTTGATTTGAAATGTTCCATGCCTCAGGGCTGCCTGTGTTGCCCTTGTAAAGAAGCAGTGTTTCTCAGGCATTCATTAGCCAAGGGAACTGGAGGTGAGGAAGAAGAGTGTCCTCTTTATACCAGTCCTTTTTAGTTTCTGTGATTTCAGAGCACAGCTCGGCTGCTCCCAGGAGTCACAAGCTCCTTCTGCTCTTGCTTTCTGCTCTGTATTTTTCAACACAACTTTCTCCATGCCCCAGCCACCCCCCTCGTTCCCTGCTTGGCTCCCCAGGCTGTGTTCTTCAGGGGTGGGTGTGTAGGGCACTCTCCTCTGATGAAGCCTACGTAAAACCAGCTCGTAGATGGAAGGGGTGTGGGGAGGCGTGTTGATGTGTGTTTTTTGAGAATTGCTTACTCAGACTTTAAGCTTTTCAAAAGATCTCCTATGACAGTTTTGCTGAGCCCTGCAGTCCTGGATTTCCCTCCCAAACTCCTGCTAAACATTGCTCCTAAGTGTTTGATGCTTACAACAAACATGGCGTGTTTATTCCTGGTGTGAGCAGAGTTGGTTAGAGTGGAGGAGTGGAGCTCTCTGTGCCATTCCCCAGTCTGGTCACCTTGTGGAACAGGCACATGGCTGTTTATGGTTGACCTAGTATTAGGATCAAACTCACTCTCTGGAAACAGGTAACATAGTTTGTTGCTCTTGGATTCATTACTGCCCGATGTGATGCCCCTTTAATATACCCTTTCCTATCATCCTCCACTGTACTGTCTGGTCTAAAGCAAACACTCTGGGGCAGATGCCTATTACTTTGTCTGTACCATGCTCTGTTTATTTTTGCTTCAGGTTGTGTCACTGTTGTCCGAATTCTTTCCCCACTGACTGACTTTCTTGTGCTGAGGTGCTCTGTTATGTTGGTGTCTGTGTTATGCACATTCTTTTGTTTCCAGTCAGTAATCTCTGTGGGAAATGCAGGCCTAGGGACACTGACCTCCTGCAGCCATGCCTGAATTTTCTGTACTGGAGCCTCCATCAGACAACGCCTTGCAGTCAACAGAGAGGTGAGGCGAGACTGTATTGATTGCTAAGTTAATCTCAGCAAGGTTGTAGCTTGGCCTTCAGAGACTGAATTCTAACTGCCTCAGCAGGTAGGGTGGATTTTTCCACTTCCAGACACAGCATTACAGTTAACAAAGACCATTTTGTATTTGGGATGAGGTTTTTTAGGTTGAATGATTTGGCTTGGTTTGGTTTGGTTTTGCTGCCTACTGATGATTCAGGAATTGGCTGCTGAGAGACAAAACCACTGTATTTTTCTTGTCATAAAATACAGCAGTGGGGCTTTGGTGCCATGTTTGAAATGTCCTGGTATTGCCGTGGTTCAAAACATTAAATAATAATAGACAACAGCCCTAACCAACAGCCTTTCCAGCTGTGTTAGCTGAAGGCCGAGCGGTTGCTTGTGCTGTGGGAGATGAATACCAGTGTAGCTGGACAGCCTTACTCTGATGAGCTGTGGCAGCTGGGGTGTGCTCTGCACTTCTCTTCTGCTTATCAAGCTGGTTTAATCTGTGCCATCCCGTCAGCCTCTCTGGTTATGTTTCTCCCACGCAGCGGTGGCTGTGCTGCTCTCCAACGTGTCCTTGCTAGAGCTCCTGCAGAAGGTTTTGGAGTGCACCTGGTTGCGGTCTCCTCCCTCTGAACCTGCTTACCTGTCATCTGAGGATGCCTTGCTGTGCTCTGGATGGCTCTTGGTTGCATCCCTCTTACTTTATCAGCATCGCTATAATACTGAGGTTAGAACCACTCTGTTGTTCAGATCCAGGGAATGGCTAAACCTTAACAAAAAAATCTTCATTAAGAGAGGGAAGTGCTTTGGCCTGGAATCTGCTTGCCTTGGTTGCTCTTTTGTTATTGTCCACAAGTTATTCCCTGCTGCACTTTTCTAGCAGGACTGGAAGCTAGCATGTTGCTGAAGGCTGAGACCCGAATCATTGAAGAGTTGGAGAGGAGCAGAAATCCTGGGGGGAAAAGTGCATACCCAACCCTCCTGATCCAAATCGATTTCCTCTTTAGGACAGAGCAAAATACATTCTAAGGCCTTTCTCACGGGAAGCCTGGGGGTAGGAAACACAGCTTTTGTGTTGTAAACTGCTTTTTTGGTGCTAAAATGATCAATAGTGGAACAGACACAATCCAAACCTATTATTGGCAAGTAAGTGTTCAATATTAGCAAGCTCCTATGTATGTGGGCAGCTGTCATTGTATTTGATGCTTTGCAGTCCAACAAGAGAGCTAAGCTGGAGTTGTCAACTGATGTTGGAATTACAACTTTGAGAGAAACACTTTCTAATGCAAACACAACCGGATAATGTTTCCTTTTGAAATATCTACTACCCAGGCCCCTCTCCCTCTCTTGATACAGAGTTAAACAGCACATCGTGTGTTGTGAGCTCTGCCCTTGCAGTTACGCCCAGCAGAGTATGTGCTTTGGGAGTCAGCGTAGCTATTTGCAGATGATAAAACCACATTAAGGACATGTGTGTATCTGCACGGAAAGGCAAGGGTTGATTTTCTAATGCTGAGGGAAGATGTTTTCCAAAAGGCCACCCCGGACTGAGTCCGCACCTGTTGCTTCATGGGTATGCTGCCTCTGCTTAGGTTTTACAGCGTGGAACTTGTATGGACTCTCAGCTGTGTGAATGCATAGCAAGACCTGCCTATCCCTGCTCCATTGACGGCTGAGAACAATTTATCTTCTCAGTTTCTAAGTCAGGGCTGTGTCTTGGTGGTCAGTGGTGTGCCAGTCCCGAAAGGGATTAAATTCTAGTGGCTAGTATTGAGCTTCATCTTCTGGGATGGACTCTCTCAGCTCATATTGATCCTTGAAGTGCAATCATTTAGTGGCCTATAAGCCTGTTGTTTGACTTCATCAATACCTTACTGGCTTGATGTGCCATGACCTGCAATCCAGAATCCTTCTTGCACCAGAGATGGGGAAGGAAACTACAGAGAGCCTTTGGCCTGCATGGCTGTGAATGTGAGCTGATGCCAGGCTGTCTCCCTGAGCCTGCAATTTTTCAGAGGGGAGCAGTGGCTCTGAGAAATGCCCACATTCGTCTCAGGCTGATATTAATAGTGAGGATTTGCCTGGCCATAGCAAGCTTGTGTGTTAACTGTGTTACTGCTACTGGCTTTAGCAGAAGCCTGTGGATAAACATGGGTCATGCGTGGTAGGCTATTAAAGGCTTTGGCTTGTTAGTTCTTAGACAAGTAACCACTGCCACCCTGTTGCAGGAGGTACTCCTAGCTCTCCTATTGAACGTTTCGCTCCTCAGAAGATAGTTTGAAGGAATCAGCCCTGCGGTCTTTACGCCTGCCCTCCCTTGCCAACTCTCTGCCTTACTGAAGAGCTTGAACCCTTCTAGGGCTCTGTGACGCTTTATGCCATTGCTGCTGAGTGGCTGCTCTGTGAGGGAAACAGTGTGTTGCAGACTGCTCTCTCAAGCCCACCTTTTCTGTTTCCCCTAGTTTCCAAGCCTCTAACCTCCTCTGCCTCCTTCACCCATGCCATAGTTCCTAGCCCTGGGCTGCCTGCAGGCTTCCCAGCTCCAGCGAGCAGGGCCAGATTCTTGTCATCGCTGCTGCCTTTTGGCTGCCTGGCTCCTCAGTCTTGCTCCCTGGCTGCGGGGCTAAGGTACAGCCATGTTTGGTGATGGCTGTTCTTGCTAGTCCGTGTGCCTGGCAGTCTGCCAGCCATGTGCCAGAGGGCCTGCAGGGAGTCATGAGTGCGAGACAGGCAAACAACTTGCATTGTGACTTGGAAGCTGTTCAGTGCTGGCAGCTGGTGGTGAGTGAAACTTGAGGGCTTAGTGATGTGACTCTCCCTTCTGGATCAGACTCCTGAAACCCTGTTACTGTTCCCTTGTTTTTCAGTTGTTGTCATGGGGTAGTGTCTAAGGACTGACAGGAGCTTTTTACGTGGTCCAAACCAGCACCATTTATTCTCCTATATTTGATTCTCCTCTAGGTTCACCAGACACTGTCTCTAGACCTAACAGAAGTCCTGAACGCAGTCATCTTCAGGAAGAAGAAGCCAGTCCTGCTGTTAGGTATTTTGCATCTGTTACAGGGATTTGACTGGAAGCAGCTGCTAGTACCATGCTACAGGCAACAAGGGAGTACTGGTGACTATGGGATGGGATAGTGCAGGCCCTGGTAGGAATCTGGAAGCTTTGGTCCATTTGGCTTTACGAGTACATAACTGGTGGTGAGAAAGGGCTAAAGGGAACTGTCTGGAGTTCTGCTGTGTTTGGACAAATCTTCCTTGGAGGTTGGTAGTGACATCTGGAACTGAGCATGGACTGGGGTAGCATCTCACAGGGAGGAGATGAACAAGGGAACTCATGTTGCCATTCCTGCCTGCGGCTGTTGAGCAACTCTGGTGGGCCCTTAAGCCCAAATTTTCTCTCCTCACCCTCTCCCATGATATTGCATGAGCACCAACATACAGGGCAGGGGAGAGGAAAACACTGACACACACTAATAAGCGATTCCCTGTCTAGTGAGCATCATGCAGTTCCTGAGAGCTGTCCTGCGACAGAACTTCTCCTCCTCTCTGCTGGTGATCGTTGGCCAAAACACAGCCCAAGGTGCTACACAACCACAGCCGTCATCGCTGCAGGATGCTGCCTTGCACCCCCTTGCCACGCAGCAGATCTTCTCAATTGTTGTCAGTCTGCAGAACCTTTTGGTGCATGTCCAGTTGCAGGTATATAAAGTACGACTTTTGGAACACCACTGGTGTTGCTGGGCTTCAAGCAGGTACACAAACCTGAGGAGAAACCATCCTGTTGCAGAACCTAAGGGCTGCCTTTTTTTTCCTTCTGCCTGCATTTTCCACCTCTTAAAGACATGTGATGAGGAGGAGGGAAAATGTTCTTGCTGCAGCATGGCGCAGTGCGAAAGAAGGTAAATCAAGCTATGCGGTACTCCCTGCTGCTGAACTGGATAGCTGAAATTCTCTACTGATGACAATATCTGTTTTCCCATCCCTTGCTCCACACCCATAGGGACAGAGGTGGGAACAGTGTAACAAATCCCAGTCCTTCCCCAATGCCCCTGGCAAGGTGCTTTGGGAGGTAGTACATCTGTGTATGTTTAACTTGCTGTCATTGTTTAGCCAGCTGTTCTATCACCCAATGATGCCCCCCCTACCCGGAAAGGGGTAATCAGAGAAAAAGAAAGGAGACCCATGGGTTGAAATGGAAACAGATTTAATAAAATAATAATAAAAACCTAATATCAATGCCAGTACTAATATAAACCACAAAGTTATGCTCAGCCCATGTAGTGGTCATAAGCTGCATGCTCCCAGCAGTGAATGCCAGATGCCAGACCTGCGAGCACCACAGCTCCTGCGAAAGTGGGTCACAGAAAGGTCACAGCAAAGGGGAGAGCAGGCCTGGGGAGCAGAAGGACAGGCGAGACCTTCCGGGGACGGTCACCATTGAGGAAGGAGGGCCATTGCCAGCAAACTTCCCAATTTATAGTGAACGTAGGGTTTATAGTGTGGAATACTTCTGTTGGCCAGCCTGGGTCGGCTGCCCTGGCTTTCGCTCCTCCTAGCTTTTGCACTGGGCTAACCTGAACTTGCTAGAGACCTTGATCACTAAGGAAACCCACATACCATGGCTGACCACGAACTAAAACAAAGTGTCTTATCAACTTTGTTCTCGCAGAGCTGGGTGCTGCAGTCTTCTCAAAAAATGCAGCTTTCCTGAATAGAAAAATAATTCTGTGATTCTATTCCAGTGAAACCAGGACACTTGCTCAAGTGATGTTGGGCTCCACGGGATAGTGCATCAGTTTACATTTAATTTTCTCGAGTGATGTTGGGCTCCCATCTTTATTCTTTGGAGGCTGCTACTTATTTTTTGTTTAGTCTCAGAATACATAGTTGTGCCTTTGTCTGGCTCCTTGACATGACAGATAATTTGCAGCACGTTGCATCCCGTGAAGGAGATGAAGGGTGTTATTTTCCTCTGCTGCATGCTCTTCAAATCCTGCCACTTTATGAATTTTCCTCTTGCAATAGCTGTTGACTGTTTTGGTGTTTTTCCTTCTTTTTTTTCCCCCCTGCTTGGTATTCCAGAAAGACTTGCTGCTCTCTCAAGCTGTAGTTGCCTGCCTGGAAACCTTAGTGGAATACCTGTATGTGAAGAACCAGGATGTTGGTAAAGTCTTCCTGCTCTTTCTTCTGTGCTTCTCTCCTGCAGTGATTTTGAGCTCTTTGTTCTCCATCCAGTAGTGCCCTGGAGCAGATGCTTAATTAGTTTACATCCAATAAGAACAGTTATTTGTATGCCTAAAGTTAATCATGTGCTTTGTGGGATGAAATCACAGTGCCTGGCTCCCCTGCAGGCATGAGCCTTCACTTTGGCTCTGGACACCAAGATGGTTTCCAGAAGGAAAATAGTCACTCTCCACACTCCTGTATGGTAAGAGTGAAAAGTTTAGGAATGGACAATTTAGGATTCCAGGCCACTTGCAGCAAACCTTTAGACCATAAACATAGGGTAGAGAAGATCTGAATATGATCTGGCTTCAACACGGACAGTGTTGGTCACAGTTTGGCCCTGAGGGAGGGGAAGGGAGAACAGGGTACTAGGCAGCCTTAGGGAATGGAAGCTGGAAATCCTAGATTTCCAGGGGCGAATGCAGACCTTGGTTTCCAGAGTCCATGTCAGACTTAATGTATACCATGTTAGCAACGTAACATAATATAACAGCGTTTTACAGTCAAGGGGAAGAGCAGACCCTTCTGCTTATTGTCAGCCTCCTGCCACAAAGTCCAAGTACTGGGTCTGATCTTAAAACAGAGAGCAAGTTCTCTGTACCCTGACCTGTTAAATTCAGTCATTTAAACCCTGAGAGAGAAGGGGATGGAGTGAATGAACACCGGACAAAAGGGACATTGGTGGGAGAGAGGAAGTGGTTGAATGAAAATGTAATACTGCAGATGAATGACAGCCAGTAGCTGAAGGGAGGCTATTAAAAGGCCGGGTTTAAAAAAAAAAAAAAAGTGGCACGCTGATTTGGGATTAAGCTAATGAAATGCTGCTTCGGCAACAGCTGAACCTGTCACTTTGGCTGCCTAAATTCTTGCTGTGGTGCAGAAGTTCACAACAGCAATAACAGGAGTCTCCTTACTCTGAGCAGAATGAGAGTCATAGCTATGTTTGACTAAAGATGCGAGAACACTGCAAAGAGTGTGGCCTGGACTCTGCCTCTAGGAGTCACCTCCTTTGAGGCTTTCTAAAACCCTCTCTAGCTCCAGAGATTTTTCCAGATGTGCAGAGCAGGCTCAGTGCACAGTGCTGGTACCTTCTCATTTTCACCAGCTAAAAGATACCCCCCAAACATTTTACATTATTTTTTAGTGTTGTTTTCCCATAGAAAAGATTCTTGTAGTGGCAATAGGGAGGGTACATGACTGCCAGTGGAAGAGGGACCTGCCTGAAACTCTCCTGACTTGCCATGGTGTAGCAAGTTGTATCAGCTGACCTGTTGTAATTGTTCATCCTATGCAAGAAGTACATCCTAACCTGCAATAAATACAAGGTAGTAACACCTAATTTTAGCGTTCAGTGAGAGACTTCACGCTGTCACAGATGGTGACCCTTGAGCCTTATGTCCGTTGATCATATATGCTCCTTATTAAGAACGTTACTGATTGTTTGCATTGCTGCCATCGGCTGGGCTGGTCCCAGTAGTATGCTCTCTGATGCAGATCCAGGCTTGATTTGTGCAGCTAGTGTTATAGGTCTTTCTTCATTCCCCAAAGAATATTCTGCAGCTAAATAAAACCCATCGTCAGGAAACGTGTCCTCATATTGAAACCAGAGCTTATTATTTTTAAAACCCTAGGCTAAAGATACACCCTTACTATTTTATGACAGGCACCCCAGGAAAAGGTTTCTCTTCCTGTACGAGCACAAAGATGGACAAAATGTATTTTTTGCTTTAAAAAGCTGTTAAGCTTTTGTCCTCATGACTAAACTCTTGCCCAGAGAGTGACAGATTAAAAAGCAAGTGAGAACAGAGCAAAATATCCCCATAGTGTTTCACAGTGTGGAGTCTAGAAGAGAAAACTTGGAGTCAGTATTGAAGACTGTCCTTACCCAGGTCCAGCCTGTCACTTGAACGATTTTAAAGCTGTCTTTGATTGGCTTCTCCTTCTCTCCCAGCTCTACATGTTGCTTCGCAGCCCTGGCACCGATTCCTGCTCTTCACACTACTCAATGGAGGCCAGAGGTCCTTTCTGCAGCCAGAAGTTCTCAGGCTGATGACTTTGGTGAGCAGGGGAAGGGCAGGGTGTGCTCCATTTTTTCCAGTATGTTGGTGGAGTGCATGCGGGTGGGTTATCAGAACTTAACCCCTGCGCACACACAATCTCAGATACTGCTGTGGCTTTGTCTGTCACTATATTTGTGCCCTATAAAAATGATACTTTCAAGTGAACTTCCCTTCCACACCCTGCAGAAACTGACTGCTGTTAGTGAGCACATCCTGTTCTTCTGGTGTTTGTAGCATTTATTTATATAACCTAGGACTCCTGGGGAGAGAGGGGAAACCTACAGAGAACATGCAACTGCTGTTGCCAGTCAGGGAGCATGCTGTGGCTCTGGAGAGCAGAGCTGTGCTTGGCGTCATAACTCGTCTCCCTGTCTTTGACCTTAACAGACCTGACTTTTCAGGGCAGGGGTTTACGGCAGCCTAACCACCCTGCCATACCTGGAGCCTGCCAGCAAGAGAAGGAATGTGGTCCTACCCAGCAGAAATACTGAAGACAAAGCCCTCATGGCAGTGGATGAGAGGAAGGGGTTATTGATGTGAACCTTCCCCCTCCAAATACGTGATGGGTCTGCAAATCTTTGTTGTTATTATTTCACTTTTTAAAGGTTACTTGGTTCATTTCAGTTCCTTCCTGACCTAAACCAAAATAAATCTGGTTATAAATCAGAGCACCATCAACATGGATATTTGCACTTGTTCTATTAGAAGTGATATAAAAATCAGGCCTATGGTTAAGGTGTTGCAGCATCCCATTACACAGGAGAGGTCTTTCCAGATGAGTCCCTATTGGAGTCTGTGCATCTTTTGCTATTTAATACCTCCATTTTTTCCTTTGTTCAAGTTTCTGAGATACCAGAGCAGTAATATTATTTCTCAAAAAGAAATTAGCCAGATTCTCCAGGAGGCAGCAGAAGCCAACTTAGCAGAGCTGCCTGAGGCCACATCTCGTGCTCTTCATCTCTTCCTTTGTCAGGTAAGAGAGCAGTGACTGCCTTGGAAAACGAGAAGGGAATCTTTGGGGGATTGCTTTAACCTTTGATGGGGAGCCATAAACTCCCTTTGAGGAGGTTATAGTTAGATGAAGAAGAATCCTGCAGCTGCTGGCTCGGCCCTCTGTCTTGAGGGATGTATGGTGAAATCTAAAAGAGAGTGATGCCAGCAGCTGCCTAAACTGTGTCATCATATTGGGGGGGCCGCTTGATTCCCCCCACATCAAAGTTTGAAGGTCTAATTGCTCTGTGTGGAGATGAGGGAGGGAGGTATGAAGGAATAAGCGCAACAGTTTCCTGTTGGTCTGGAAGTCATTCTTTCTTCTGACTTCTTAGATTCAGAGCAGTCATTGCCAGGTGGAGCCAGTGCAGTCAGGAACCATTCAGACCTTGCTGGAGCGCCTCCTGGGACAGAGGAGCACTTGTGCAAAACATCAGGACATTGTGTATCCTTTGCTGGGTGACATGAGGGTGCTAGGTGTAACAGAGGTAAGAGGCATACTTAATCCTTCCGTTGTTCCAGCTGAAGGCAAATGAGTGGAAAAACTCTGAGTGGTTGCTATACTTGGCTAACTTTGGGATGAAAGACTTCATCATCCTCAAATCTGAGAAGACGTATGGAAAATGAGGAGACATTTGGGATGAAAGATGGTTTTCCCTACTGGAATTGCATTCATCAATACGGCAGAGGCAGTCTGGTGAAAGGGGAGCAGGCCAGGGCGCCTGTGACTTCAAAGCAAGAACAATCCCTGTATTGATTTCTCTGGAGGATGAACAATCACTTAACTGCTGTCAGTGTGCTAAGTAGCACCAGTATGGAAACCCAAAGATGTCTTGAACACTTTGAAAGTACAGTGAGCATTCAGAAACCGCTGAGTGGACTTAACCAAATTGCCTTCTGCTTGACCTTAGAATCCTCTGCTGAGAACTGAACCCTCTTCTCCATGGATGGGAAGCAAGGCCCGCTCCCAGATTACTTGTGGAGAAAGAGGGAGCCTGATGCAGTGTTTATTTCTCAAACTGTTGGCTTTTGCCTTCCTGTTTTCATCATGCTGCATTGCGTCAGATAGGTAGCAGTGATGGAAGTGGCCCCGGCAGTGATTTCCTCTTGGGGTGGGGACTTCCTCCATTGTGGGACACTGTCATCAGCCATCTGCAGGGTATGTGCTGAGTGAGGTGTTCGCTACCTGTGAAGAGTAGCTTGTCCTTGTGCTTACCTGCAATGCAATACTGCTGCTCTGTGGTGGGATGCTCAGAGCGCATGTCCAGGTGGAGACCATCCAGCCCCATAGAGTTCCTTTCCACCGCCTTTGCTTGTCTGCACAGGGGTGGGGGAAGGTGATCAGGAGGTCTTGTTAAATTGCTGAAGTGGCTCCTCGTTTCTGAGTTTTTCACACACGAAGAAACCTTCAAATCTTGGTTGTGAGGAAGGAAGGGTTTTGGGATATGGCCAAAGAGCAGGAGTGGTGGTTACCTGAATAGGACAGTCATGCACATGGAAGACAAAGTTCTCTGGTCAGAAAGAAGCTTTGACATCAGTTTTGTCAAGAAAAGACTTTCTTTAGATTCACCCACACTGGTGTTACTCAAATGTGGTGGAGGGCAGGGGGCGGCTGTTCCATGGCTTGGGGGAGGGTTTGTTTAGTAACGTAAACCTCTTGTCAGCAGTGTGTCAACTGTGGGAACTCCTGTAGCATGCTGGGGTTTCAGCCGTGCCTTCTCTTGGTTTCCGCTCATTCCGTCAATGACAGATGTCTGGGAAGTGTGGCAGTGTCCCTCTCACACATTGGAGACTGAAATGAGGAGACAAGGTGCATGCAGCAGAGGAGCAAGGCGAGAATGGAACAGGAGCCCCTATCCTGCCTTTTATTCCCAGTTAGTAGTAGAGAGAAGATGGATGAAGGAAGTCAGTTGTAGCTCATTTTCAGAAAAAGGTTTCTTGAAAATAATTTATAAAGTCCAGTTACTGAAATGGCTCCTCGTTTCCTTTTCTGCGTGTGATGGAGCTTGGTCGCTGCTGTCTGGTGATCAAAATACAGAACTGCCTGGTGAAAACAATGCTGTGCACGGGTGGCGGGTGCTATGGAAGGGGTGCCCTGCTGACCTGCCTTGGCTGGTGGTGCTGCGTGACAGCCCCTGTGCTCTGGGCTGGCAGGGCTGGCGGGGGGGGGGAGGCTCAGCCAGGACTCCTGGGGAAGCGGGCGTGCTGCTGTCCCACTGGAAGAGCAGACTTCTTCCCGCTCACGGGAGGACCCCCGAGGCTACAAGCGCCAGAGCCCCGCGTGCCTCCAAACCCTGTAAGCGCCCTTTTTTCGTTGGGGCTTTAATTAACGAGGTTCCTTCCCTCCAGGCCGGGGGGCGGATGGACGGATACCACACACCCCCCCCCGCAAGGGCGGGGCCCTGTTCCCTCCAGCCCAGGCCGCCGGCTCCCCGACTGCGCACCGCCCGCGGGAGCCCCGCCGGGGCCGGGGCGGAGCGGGAGCTCAGGAAGTGACACGGCGGGGCGGGGCGGGAAAGCGGCGGCATGGTAGCGCGGCGGGCGTGAGCGCCCACACCGGTACCGGTACCCGGCCTGCAGGTGAGGGGGCCCGGCCGCGTCGCGGCGCCCGGCGGGGCAGCCTGCGGGAGAGGGCTGGGGCAGCCGGGTGCCCTCCTCTCCTCGGGAGGGTCCCCGCGGGGGCTGCCCGGCCGTGGCGGGGG